>JBAIZL010000006.1:33644056-34094056 GCA_036971475.1 Prosapia bicincta | reverse complement strand
ACATTTTTTTAAAATTTTAAAGCTTCTAGTACTGAGTTTGATAGGTTTAAAGCCACTTAATTAGGCCTCTAAACGAAAGTAATATTTCGTAGTCACGGCAGAAAAGCAATGCTCATCATTCATTACGCTTTAATCCCATTATGCTCTCTCATTTAATAAAACAACCTGGAGGAGGTTTAACCTTTTGCGATTCAACAAGCTAAATCATTACCAAAATTATAGCCCGTGGAAAGGTTATTATCATTATTATTACGCTATATTTTATTCAAGGCCTGAATATGTATGTCATTCGAAAGAAACAGTTTATAAATGTCACCAAAATGATTAAATTATATAAGTTTAATTTAATTAAATGTCATGTGCATACAGTAGGGTTTCGAAATTCCAAGTCCCGATAATTCGAGCTTTCTTTAAATTTCAGAATGTTTCTATTTGAATCAATTTTATCTATTTGAAATGTAACGATGAGTCGGGCTTCCAAGAAATGTTTATAGCCATACGGTATACAAAGGAAATGAGTTGGGCTTTCAAGATATGCCTATACCTGCTCGGTATGCAAAGGAAATGATTTGCTTTTCCAAGATATGTTTATATCAATACGGTATGTAAACGAAATTAGTCGGGCTTCCAAGAAATCTTTAAAGGCATAAAGCATACAAAGGAAACTAGTTGGGCTTCCTAGAAATATTTATAGCCATACGATATGCAAAGGAAATTAGTCAAGCTTTCACGAAATGTTTATATTATTACGATATGACAAGGAAATTAATTGGGCTTCCAAGATATGTTTATATCAATACGGTATCCAAAGGAAATGATTCGACCTTCTACGAAATGTTTATATTAATACGATATGCCAAGGAAATGAGTTGGGCTTCCAAGATATGTTTATATCAGTTCTATATGGAAAAGTAATGAGTTGGTTTACCAAAAATTGTTTATATTAATACGATATGCCAAGGAAATGTGTTGGGCTTCCAAGATATGTTTATATCAGTTCGATATGCAAATGTAATGAGTTGGTCTTCCAATAAATGTTTATATTAATACGATATGCCAAGGAAATGAGTTGGGCTTCCAAGATATGTTTATATCAGTTCGATAAGCAAATGTAATGAGTTGGTCTTCCCAGATATTTTCTTATAAAGTCTTATAAACTTCATTAGTGCATTTTTATTTATATACATCTCAAGTACACATAATAATGTATACTTGAAACAAAATGATTGAATTGATAGGAATATTATAGGAAATTCCTTGACACATATATATGGTGATTTCAGGATGTACTCAGAAAACTCAATATGTACGTTTATGTTTATGGACTAAGCTATAAAATTCGAAGAGTCTCCACATCTGTGTAGGTCGTTTAGGTTTTAGTGTTACCTTTTTTGGCGTGTTTTTATCGCAGGTGAAATTAAGTTCTTCAAACGCACAATAGCCTATATAAACGTAATTTTTTTCACTCTAAGTAGTACAGTTTATGGTGTGTCTGTTACAAATGTGTTTTTTGTAATATCAGTCAATGGTGTTTTTTTTACCCCCTCAAGGGACTTGGTTTTTCAAGTACCATAAGACGAAACGGGTCCCTCAGAAATTATTATTCCTAAAAAAATGATTCCTTTAGTCATTTTGTTCGATACCCTTGTTTAAAACTTTTGTGTTGGATGCCTAAATGAACCTGAGTTTATCTTATTTAAATAAAACACATGAGCTAATTTGAATTTTAAAAACTATTCTAGGTTTTAAAATACTCACGGTTTCATTATTCACACATTGTGTAATTTTAAATATCCCTCCGTAATTTGGCACGCCTTTTCCTTTGCCATTTTTTTCATAGCGCTTTCCATTACTGTTATTAGCCCTTTACTTTGGACCTACCCATCCCTAAGACGCTGGGTTAGAGTTGGTTTATCCGTTATGTCTTTTTGACACTGATGTTGTTTATTCCTGATAAAATCCTGACCGATCATTTGACCGTGTAAGGAACACAAAATCTCCTGTCCATGGCATTACGTGTCTTGAGTATGTACAGTGCATGACTGCCCATGGAGCTTGCCGCCCACAATCAAGGACAAAGAATTCATTTTTCACCTTTACCTGTGCAGATCTAACTGCCATAGTCACCACATTTAGGAAATGGATGGTTCTAAGAATGCACTTACCCGCCGACAAAGTTCTACCTTACATCACAGATACATCTGCACCATTATCTTAGTTAGCTTGGATTTGGATCTATGCTTTCATGGTTGCCCTCTTGCGAATTACTTGTAAAGCATACCCATAAATTTTGATAGTCCATAGATCGTTCCTTTTCTTTCCGAAAAACAATTTATTTTCAATGCGCCATCCCTCAAGCTCTTTCGTCAATAGTGTTATATTTTACATGGTTCACTTTGGTGTTATGAAGTTATTAAGTTCATCTTCTGTTGATTTTCTCTTCTTGTATTTAGCGAACTTTGCCACTATATTGTTTTTATTGAGACTATATTTCCTATTTCCTGACTCTAAATTCTCCTAATTCCGTGAAAATATGGGAACAAAAATAGTCTCATTCTGTCCGTAGTGCAATTCCAATTAGGTATAAACTTTAACTAAAGTTCTAGGATGATTCCACTCCCTATACGACTGAGATATAAGTTATGTATTCTTATAACTGTCTTAACTTATTTTTTAATATTTCTGTTTAATTAGTTTACTCAGGAAGCTCAAATTCACAACAGATGCTTAGCAGTTGTTACAGCAGAACTATTAAATTTTAATTAGTTTTGGATACGCTATTTATTAAAGCACAGCTTGTTAAAACTATTTCAAAATAATTTACTTTGCAACCTCAATTAACACGTAATAAAGAACTCTAATTTTGCATTAAAATTATTTTTAAATTAGGCACGCCAATATAACGCTTGCAGGATATTCAAATAATTATTTTTTAACACAAATTACCCGTTTCTGATTTATTAAGACCGTAGTAACTAGTTTATTACATAAATATCTTCATAAAGAAAATATATTTTTTCAAGTATGTAGGAAAACAAATCAATTTTCATTCACCATAAATTTAACTAAACTATAAAATGTAATAGAAAAGAACTAGCACATCTATACAAACAATATTTCTTTCATTCAATCACAAATTTATGTATAAAATTTCTAAATTAAAAATAGGGTAAACAGAGGATACCTTTCACATTACAAAACTGTCTCCTAAATAAACATTTATAATTTGCCGTTCAAAATGAGTTTTGAATAATAACCCTCCTCCGTGCACAGCTACGAGGAATTAGGAATTAAATGGTATTTATAAATAAATAATCTAAAACAATCAACTGTCACTATCAGCTTAGCTCTCCACTTTTGACCTTGATTGAAAAGAAATAGATCACTGGTATAGTGCTAAGCGTAAACTTGGGCATGTGAGATTGCAGTAGGCAAGACCGGCGAAAAAGGGACAGTGTAAAAACCTTTCTAAAAACATGACGCCTGTCAAAACACAAATGGTAATTATAAGACTACTAGTCTCATCAGCTTCCATACAAGTGCTCTGCTAATCGTAGCCTTCTGTAACTTTGCGTTGACTGATCGTTTCTTACGTAAACTGTTGATGTATAGCACACTCTTCAATAAGTGACATGTTTTCAGAAGTGGTAGTATCTGAAGTTCACGGTTACGTGGTCCGCACTATTAAAACAATTTTTACATACTTTCTGTAAGTATTTGATGAATGTTTTCTCAATGTGTTACAGTGAGCAACGTTGTAGAGAAAAATTACAATTACATTAGTCAACATCCTGCTTCTCATAGACCTGACCTCACTCTGGCTTCTTTTCGCTTACTTCCGCTAACTCCTCAATTCACCTCGATGGCCTATTTTTCCGTAAGAAAGTAATGGTTTATTCCATGACTCCGAACCCTAGTTCGAGACCTGTATCTCAAGGAATAAACCTGAGGGGAACCAACCCCTGAATTTGTTACAAAACCAATTAGTATCATATGAGCCTATTAAGCTCCTTTCGGCGTAGTGGAATCTTTGATAGATACTTTTGATTCAAAGACTATGATTGGATACCCAGTGAATTTATTTTGCCCTAAATAAAAAACAAAGCAAATTGGAAAATATAAAATTTCATTTTACATATTAATATCTAGTTTATGTACTTTTACAGGATTTTGTATCTTATGATGTATATAACCTGAAATTAAAGTTAACCTGCCTATCTTATTCCATGTTAATAGTGTAGAATATGTCTCCTTATTAGATCTAAATTATTATTAACACACACACATACCACACAAATGTGTTTACACACACACACACACACACACACACACACACACACACATATATATATATATATATATATATATATATATATATATATATATAAAGAACTAAGTCAAAATACAAATACAAGAATTATAATTGAATTTATAAAAGAATTGTAAATTCAATTATAATTCTTGTATTTGTATTTTGACTTAGTTCTTTAATAATACACAAGAATACATATTGCGATATTTATATATATATATATATATATATATATATATACCCTGTTCTTTCCATCAAAAAGTCTAAATTTCATGATATATATTCTAACATTTAATCTATTTTCAATATCTTAATCAATTTTGCATATAATTTTAATTATTAAATTTAAATTTTAATTATTAAATTTAAATTTTAAATATCTCACAGTCCTGTTATTTATTTAACCATTTTAAGGTTATTCTATCTAGTTAAAATAGGCTATGTCTATTATTACAAATTTCATTTACTTCAATATCAGAGTCTTGTTAACATTTAACTATTTTAAGTTTACACTAGGCTATGCATTTTAATACAAACTTCATTTAATTCAATATCAGATTCTTTTTAATATTTAGCCATCCTAAGGTTAATCTATCTAATTACAATATACTATGCCTTTTCATACAATCTTCGTTTAGTACACTCATTTTAACAATTATCTGTTATCGTCTATAGATGCTTTCTATTCGTAATTTAAGAATAAAGCCATGTCTGATTTTTCGTGTAAACTTAAAACGTTGCTTCCCATTTCAGACAAATGGTTGAATGGATAGTCAATTTAGAATATTTATAAGTTAATTTAGGTAACATAAGAGAGGTTTATCTCCCTTTGGATATTCAATTTTTATTTAATTTTGACTTTAGATTATTATATTTTCAAGTAAAGATTTATTAAAAAGAAAAATAGCTTGTTTATATAACTTTGTATTGCAAAAAGGTAAAGTATCTTTCAAAACTGGGTGGTTCTTGGGTATTGTCCATTTCTTTCTTGAAATTCTAATGTCTTCACACTGCATGGCGTCTGTGAAATTCTCTATGTCCGGCATTTAGACATTTTCTTGGTCTATATGGTGTTATTAAAATATTTGGGTATCTGCCCAAATATCTTTACACTCCCGTGTACATCGAAGCATTATTTACTGTTTACAACATTTTTGCTTTTTACCGTCGCCTGATAGTAAAACACGACTGCTCGTTTTGGCAGTTGAGACGCTTATCCCCCGCGTTACCTCGACAAGGCACGCTTCCTCGTACAAAACCCAAACTCTGCACGTCACACCTCCTCTTGGATTTCCCCCCAATTTGAACTCTGTTGTCATAGTAACCGTCTTGATTATTTATATTCTCCAAACCATTCTACTTGTATTTACTCAACTTATTTCTTCTTGATTTTTATGAAAGTCTTTTCTTTAATACAATGTTTAAATTTCGTTGTTTAACTTTCGTTTTAATATTTTATTTGTCTATATCTCTTCCAATTTATTTAATTTACTTTTTTCCACATATAACAATACGACGGCAACGCTGTTTACTCAGTGTGACAAGATCTTATAAACAATCTCTCTCCGCGTTTTCCAACCGAGAGAGAAATATAATTTTATTCCTAGCCTAAATTCTAGGTCATACAATTTTAGATTATGAGAACTTTTATTACATTTTAATAATTACAATTTGTTCCTAGCTAGGCCTAGGTTATACTCCTTACATTTATTTTTCTTCTATTACCTATTCTGTATTATATATCGCTACCATTTATTTAATATTAAGCATTTTTTTCTGGTTCCATAAACTAACAATTACAGACTAGCCACTTTTAGGTTTTAGTTTTATTTAATAGAACTTACGAATTACAATTTGTTCTTTTTATGCCTAAATTAATCTGTCTACTCATTCCTACTCTATTATTTACTAGTCTGTAGTTTATTTAGTCCAAATTTAACTAACATTAGGCACTTTGGCCGGGTTCCACAAACTAGACTTTTCCCGTTCAATTTACACCGGTCGATTAGGCTTTGGCCTATTTAGGGTTATGTTTGTTTACAATATATTTTAACACTCTTAGTTGGTCTAATTTAGTGCTAAGTAATTCGTTTTACATTTCTTTTTCTTATATTTACTACTTTTTTATGTCATTGATTTGAAATAATTTTAATATTAGCCCAGGTTATATATTCTGTACTATTACCATATTTCTTGCATCGGTCATGTTGGCCGTTACAAGCTACAGAAACAGTGACTTCCACAGTGGTTTATTTATTAAATGTCCTAGTCTTAAAATTATATATAATAAAAATAATTATTGATTAATAAATTTAAAATAAGTGAGTTAAAATAGTAGGCAAAAAACAGGTTGCCTTCTCAGTCTATGGTCTGTAGGACCAATACAACCCCAGAAAAGGAATGTATGTAGTTCTGTTCTCTTGCTATAAATAAAATCAAAACGTTACGCTATTAAAATAGTAAAGACTATGCGAAATAGTTCCTAAAACGTACGGTTTGAATATCAACTCGTGTCTATTCTAAAACTCGAATCGCAAACTTGGACTCATTGTTCCATTAAACAATGGACTCGAACTCGGAACTACGACCCAAAAATGCTTTTCCAAGCTGAGACACAGATATACTTTTAAAGTAAGTAGACTTTAGACAGTTGTGGGGCTTTCAAAATAAAATAATATTTACTGAAATTATTTGAAAGGTGAATCTACACAATTGATTTATATTATGAATTTTCTGATTACTTTAAAACAATGAACTGAGTAAATTGATTATACATTAAACTATTATTTTTCACCTTATATCTCTTAGATGTCAAGTTTTGTAACATGTAACAATATATATAATTTTGAATACTTTTTTTACATGGAAAACTTTGTTAGTCCTGGTTTCATGTTCGTCTCAACGGCCTGGTGGCTTGTCAGGTTCTGAACATTTCAAGATAACTGATCCCGTCTAGCCATAATGTGAAATGAGAAAGTAATTTTCTGCTTTTTTTATTGAATTGGCTAAGAAATAAAACATAATTATTTAATTAAGTGAAAAAAAAAAGTTTACAGATAATGTTATGTTTATAATAATAATAATAATGTTTATAACAGATAATGTTTTATATATCGACAATTCCGCATCGGTTTTAATTTAGCCCCATTGTCTTATTTTTACTTTAAAAAACATTTTTTAAGATTTATGATTTATTTCTTTATATTATTTATTAACTAAGAATAGGATTTTTAAAAAAAGATATTTTAAATTTTGAAATGTTTAATTCTTTAAATTTAATAAATTTGTGTTGGGTAAGAAAAAGTGTTTTTCCTGGAAATGATTATGTCTAAAATTAAATATTACTTGCTACCAAACCGCCTGTAGTGTTTTATTAATATTGTTTTTTCAATGAGAATAGTCAGGAAAATTTCCAAATGAAAAACAATTTCTAAAAATGAAGTAACAGAAAATTAACACAGTAGCTTAGAAACAATTTTAACTGGGTATTTAGTTGTAAAAAGGCCACCAGAATCCAATTACCCTTTGTGAATGTTGGTATGTTATGTGAAACAAAGTTGTTTTATTCGTGACGAAATATGAATTAATTTTTGTTTACAATGTGATATGTTTATGAAAACCTTCTGAATAGAAACAAAAGTTCACATGAAATATTAATGCTGACTATAACTATATATAAAGGACGTTCGTATGTGCTTCATTGCAGCAAATGTTTAATCTTTTACACTCCAGCCTTTTAATAATTTCAATTTCCCTCGACATATACAAAAAGCATTAACAAGAATGTGGCGAATAGCATGATCTATATCTTAAGGTCGTTTTGTAATTTCATATTCATAACGACGAATAGAAATAATCATATTGCTTAGAATGTCTACTAATCTAATAATCATGGAATCCATAAGCAGTATTTTTTTAGAAGTTAAAAGTGTTTAGAAATTGTCAAGAATGTTGCTATGACAAATATTTTTTTTACATTTGGTGGGTTTTGGGTTTCAAAAAGCCTTTACTACTCTTTTATGTAAAAAACTAAATCTTAATTATTAGAGCATCTGCCTTCCATTTAAACTCTTTATGTATATGTATATATACATATACTTCAACTCTCTACTTCTAGTTGGAGCGTAAGAGGCGTCCATACGTTGTCACTCCTCCACACACATACAACACACACACACACACATACACACACACACACACACACACACACATACAACACACACAACACACATACACACACATACACACACACACACACACACACACACACACACACACACACACACACACACACACACACACACACACACACACACACACACACATATATATATATATATATATATATATATATATATATATATGCACATGATAAATAGTTAATTTCCAGTGTACATATGTTCATTTTGTAGTGCATAAAATCGCAGTTCCGACGTTTCGCTAGAATTTTATCTAGCATTGACGAGGTAACAATCTAGTTTGAACAGAGCAACAATTGAAGAGTGACTGACTCAGTTAAACTGTTGCGTCACCTCGTCAATGCTAGATGAGATTGGGGATTACATTATGTTCGTAACAATATTTAAGTTGAAATAGAAGCATGAAAAACATTTTATGGTAGAAGGAAATTGGTAAATTGTATTTATTTTTCATTTTTTATAAGTTAAACTTTTATGACCCGAATTCCATTTGCCATAAAACTGATAGAAAATGGTAACGCAAGAAGCTAAAAAGCTAGTAAATAATATACAGTAGGTTTACAAGGTTATTGTCAGGCTTATCTTGTGGGTTTATAGTCATGTATTTGGGTTATTTATACAACAAAGCATGTAATTTATTTGGAGCAACGTTACTTTAGCGTTACGGGGACACGTAAACATTAAGGAAACCTATATATTTCTAACTATAGTCAAAGTAAAAATAAATAAAGACAAATAAAAAATAGATTTATACTAAAAAAAACAATAGCATAAAATGTTAAATCGATTTTTTAATATAAAGGACAGTAAATTTACTGTACTAAATAAACAATACTGAAACTGAATCAACTGTAGTTGCTTTTTCTCCTGATATTTCCTTTATACATTTATAATAAAACCGAACAGGATAGAGTAACAATATACTTCTACAGTCCACGGTACACCTAAACTTTACAATATTTCTCATGGTTTTGTAGTGATGAATGATTTTCCATATTTGTAATTTTTTGTCTGAGCGGAGATTTTTATATTTTTTCCATTGTTCCTGATGACTTTCTGCATTGCCCCACATATCGATTACGTGGGGAAAAGAAAGAAATAGCCAACGAACTTACGTCAGAAAAGAGTAACTATCGCAATAAAAGTATTGGAAAAAACACCAATACCACCAAAAAAAAATCAAAAACAACAAATAAAACAAGTTACTTATGATTAAAGCCTTATGTACATTTCAAAGACAATGTCATCATCATCATCATCAGAGAGTCTTATTACAAAATTACAACCTAGCAAACAAGATGTTACAAACTAGAGTGATACCAATCGTTCTCTATGGTCGCTATATATAGGCGTGAGGTAAGCTCTGCCACCTCTCCGCCCTCGTCCAACAAATAACGATCGGCCATCTTGAACCAAATAGGCTATGTCAAAAAGTACACTATAATAATATGTAATAAAAACTACAGCTAATAACAATAAATAAAATAAAAACCAATTAAATTAATTCGTCGTATTTGAGAAAAGGTATTAATGTAAAGAGTATAAAAGTGAGTTAGGGATAGGTCTTTTATCCTTTTGTAGAAACATGAATGTAATAAACAAGCATAAAATTGATTGTAAGGTAAAAATTCTGGAAAAGGAATGTGGATCAATTAGTAAACATTTAAATTCAAAACAAATATATAATATTAAGTAGAACCCTCCTGTTCGCTAGTTCGTTATGAATGTAGCCAAACTTTTGATAGAGATGAAATTAATTTATTAAGTAAAGCAATAAATTTTGCACTTTGTAATTATACTAACAAAACTGTAGTTGATGTAGTACTTAATATAGAAAGCAGTATTTTTAATTTAAAAGAGTCAGATAAAAATTACATAAAAAATGCCTGTAAAATTAAAATGGATAATAATATTCGTATAGCCAATAAACCGGCTAATGTTAAAAATAATTTTGATTTAGTTAAAGGTCTTTGTAACAAATATTGTTATTATTCAAAAGCTGATAAGGTAAATACAATTTGAGTTTTAAATAAAAATTATTATGTCAATAGAGTAGCTAAGATGTTAGAAGGTCCTTATCAGAAAATTGTTAAAAACCCAATAAACACGTTTATTCAAGTTACAAATGATACTATTAAGAATTGTAGTTTAGTCACTCCTAAGAAAGATATTTATAAATTTCTAATCCTGTTATACCTAGGTTATATTGCCTTCCAAAAATCCACAAGGGAGGGAAAGCAATGAGACCTATAGCTTCTGGGAATGATTCCACAACTTACCTTTTATCGAAATGGTTAGCCTATAAATTTACTTCTTTAAAAGAAAAACGTGGTATGTTTCCTATTAAAAACAACTTAGAATTTGTCAACAAAGTTAAGAATATAAAACTTAGTAGTACTGAGATTATGGTATCTTTTGGTGTAAGTTCGTTGTTTCCTAGCATTCCTGTTACAGAGACTATATTGTTTGTTGAAGATTTTTTAATAGACAATAACATCGAACCTGTAAAAATAAACGAAAATGTCAAATTAACTGAAATATGTATGTACCCAAATTTCTTTAAATTTAATAATGAATTTTATAAACAATGTGATGGAACTGTTATGGGCAACAGTTTGTCTCCTTTCATTGCTGAGATTTTTATGAGGAGATTTGAAGAAAACTTGAATAATAGAATTACTTATTTCCTTAGAATTTGTTTAAGATATTTTGTTGCTTTTGCGATCTTTAATAGCAGTAAATGAAATGTTGATGTTTTTGTAAACCAACTTAATAGCATACATAGTTCCATTAAGTTTACTTATGAATTTGAATCTAAAAATTTTACCATTTTTAGATATTCTGTGTATTAAAAATCAAGAAAAAATTGAACTTGATATTTACAGGAAACCTACTAACAATAATAGATATAATTACAGTAGTTCTAACCATTTTAATATAGCACTAGATAAATGTAGCAGCATTTAACAGTTTGATTAACAGAGCTATTCATATACCACTTAGTCCTAGAAGTTGCTTTTAAGGAAATTAATTATATCAAAGGAGTGGCTCGGTATAACGATTTTGATACCAAATTTGTAGATAATATTGTTAGGAAACAAAGATTAAAATATGTTTTAAGCGTATCTAACACTCTTCGAAAAGAAGTTTAAAAATGTAATAATTTTAGTTACTCTTTTGATAATATTTTAACAAAAGGATTAGACTCTTAAAGAGGTTAAAGTTAAGAAACTGAAAGGTAATGTAACTCAAAATAAAATTAAGCATTTAATATGTAACTCGTAAGATAAAATTCTAATGCTTGAAAAATCAGGAATTTATAAGATAATTTGTAGGTTGTGACGAGATGTATATAAGTCAAACAGAAAGAAAAATTGTTACTATATATAAGGAATATCTTGCGCATATTAAATTAGATGGACCTGCAATATTAAGCGTTTCTTGTGTAGTAGTTTGTAAGAAATCGTAAATTGGCCAAATGAACAGATCTCAGCTAGGCTTGAGGAGCCAAACTTGGCCTTAAAAACAATCAGAAAACGTCGGCTCTGTACAAGCACCAATGCGATACAAGGCATACCATTGGTTTCCAGTCTTGCCGACAAATCGCTCAAGTGGAAAACCACAGTACTACAATAATTCGTGAGGCTGTCGAAATAGATAGGCACGGCAGTCTTAAGAAACGTAATGATACTATGAGTTTGGCCGCAGTGTGGAAATGTGTCATCGATAGATTTTATCGGCAGGAAGGTGAAAAAAAGGAAAGGATTGTGAGTAATTGTTTGGCTCCGATGCGTGTGGATTGACGTCAATGGGTCGATTTACGACAATGGGCGGGGCTTCATTTGTCTATATAAAGGAGCAGAGTTGTCTGCGCTCTTCTTCCTCCTGGGGAAGGAACTCCTGAAAGGTCTTGCCACTGACTCTTGGTCGGCCTATTTAGATACCCACTCCAAGACACCACAGGCCTAGTGTTCTCTTACGCAGACAAAGCCGAAGTCTTTGATGACTCCCTGGAAGCACAGGGTACCATGGGTACGGCGATGACGCGTTCACTGCCTTTGTCGATGACAACCTCCGGGAATACTTAATTCAGACTCCAGAGACGGAGGCACACCCTTTCACGCCTTGAATTCGAGAAGCTACGTTCCAAAAAAGTTCAGGTTTAGACACCATCACATCCACTGCCCTTAAAAATTCGCCTTCCATCCTCACGTCCTACATCCTAGACATCCTCAACTTAGCCACCCGCCTACATCACTTCCCCGCCTGCTGGAAATCGGCAAAAGTCATCCTTCTTCCAAAACCTCGTAAACCTCTAAACCTTTCAGAAAATTACCGACAAATCTCCCTCCTACCCACCTTATCCAAAGTCTCTGAACGCCTCCTCTACGCCCGCATCTTTCCCATCCTAGATGGTGTCATTCGCCCGGAGCAATTCGGATTCAGAAGAGGTCATTCCACCACACAACCACTACTACGAGTGACGTACATGATAGTGGACTAGTTCAACAAGAAGCAATCCACAACAGCACTCTTCATTGGTGTCAGTAAGGCCTTTGACCGATTTTGGCATCCTGGTCTCCTCTACAAATTGGCCACCAGTTCAATACCTAAACACACCGTCTTCCTTCTCCGCTCCTATTTGTCTGACAGAATCTTCACCGTGTCTGTTGGAAATTGCCTCTCCACCTGTCGTCCTATATCTGCGGGTTTTCCTCAGGGTTCCGTTGTAGGCCCGCTCCTCTATCTCCTCTAAACCAACGTCATCCCCCTCCTTCCAAACGTCTCCCTTTCCCTCTATGCGGATGGCGCCATGTTCATGTCAAGGGTAGAACTATCCGTGCTGAGCTCTAACCTCTCCTCTGCCGCAGAGGTACCATTCCTCTCAAAATCAAACACCACATGTACCAAATGCTCCTTCGTTCGTCCTCACCTACGAAGCTCCTGTCTGGTGGCCTCTTTGCTCAACTCTTGAGTCAATGCTAGATGGGATTCTAGCGAAACGTCGGAACGGCCACTTTATGCACTGCAGAATGAACGGATGTACTCCTGATAATAACTATTCATCATCATCATCATCATCTATATATATATATATATATATATATATATATATATATATATATATATATAATTATTTTTTAGTTATAAATCAATCGTTTACATTAGGTTTTTATTTTATACAATGAAAATTAACGGATTTCGTAGAAGAGATTCCATGCACTTTTCAAAAATTTGCCTTTGTTTCCAGCTATTCTTTACCTGCGCTGAGGTGAGGTAAATAGATATTGCCACGGTCGATTCAGATTTATAGCCCTGGGTAAGCCTATATTGTTCGTTTCGACGGTTCCCGTAATTTCAAAATATGTGAAGCGATGCAGCAACAAATCTCATTGTCCAAGGGGAATAAACAGGCTTTCGCTACCACTCCCTACCTCACCCTACAAGGAACGGCCTCCACGCTTGGTCTCATGTTGCAACTAACTCTTGGTAACTTTACAACTAGACGTTTACACTAAACAATAGAGTTTTTAGAATTTACTTCTACGTTTCCCTTCTACTTAATTATATTATTGTAAATGTAACTGTAATCATCGAGTTGTTATAATCAAGAGACTCTTAGACTAAACAAAATTAAAAGCTTTAAAATTACGGGTGTGTTACTGTTATTTTTATTTTCTTTATACATTACACAAATGTGAACTCAATTTATTACTGGATTGAAATAGAGTAGCTGAGTATTATTAGCTTTAATAATCGAAATGTATTTGTATTTTAATTATGGAAATAAATATTGTTTATAACACATTCATATACAAAATCAAGAGTACAGTGGCACAATATACTACAACAAAAATATTAGAAACAACCCCAATATACCACTATATTAATAATAAAACACATAATACGAGTTACCTAAGGATAACCCTTATGTACATTTCGATAACCATGTCAAAATCATCATTAGAAGGTCTTATTACAAAATCACAATATACGAGGGTAATCTACAACCTACGAGACCTAATTTCGATCATAAAGTTTTTGCACATAAATAATTTAATTAATATACTGAAATATTAAAATATAAACTTTCTGCTCAGATTATTCTAGTGAGTTAGTCTAGTTTGTAACTTCTTGTTTGCCAGATTGAAATTTTAAAATAAGGCCTTCTGATGATGATATAATCATTGAAATGTGCATCTTAAGTAACTTCTATTATCTGTTATTTTTTATTATTTTTGTGGTATTGGTGTTGTTTCTTATATATTCATTGTAGCACATTTCATAATAATTATTATAGAGATAAACGTATAACAATAGAACAAGCAGTTGTAAATTGTTTATTTATTTACAGATGAATGGTTTTTATTATTTTAGCTCTACTTGAGCGATATTCTTTTTATTTCAATAAAATTACTTTTTCCTACTTTAATGTTTTTCTTAATTTATTTAACAAAGAATGTTTTCAAAAAAAACGGTAAAGTTTTGTTTAATAAGCTATTTTCATAACTACTAAAAAATTAAAAACTGTCTGGGAAATGCATGAAATGACTGTTAGAAATGTAATACTGTATACTAAATGAAATTCACACCTCGCCTAACCGAAGTAATTTTATACTTTTCAAATGTCGCACGCTCTAGTTGCTTTACAAGGCTATGCACGAGACACGACACGTAATATCGTTTCGCATTACATATAAATACATAAACAAATCTTCTAATATATATTAGCATTAGAATTATCAGAAGCATACTAGATAATCAAATTAGTTGAATTTATTAAATACTCAATTATGATATTTATTAAAATATTTACTTCTGAAGAAAGAACATGATTGATATTGATATAGGTCAAGTTATTAATAATGATTCACAAGTAAAAATTAAAAACTTGTACAAATAGCTTCAAATAACGTAAGGGTAATAATTTTAAATATTTTATAAAAATGAAACATTTGGTGTTTAATTAGAATGAACACGGCTCTAACTTTACACTATAGGTTTTAATTTTCAGTTTTTTAAAAAAATTTACAATTATTATTGATTAATATTTGTTTTGAATATAGAATGCCTAAACATTAATCTGATTCTAATCTGTAAACATTTAAACATAATCTAAAACTATTCTGGTTATAATCTATGCACATTTGATAGAATTTATTCAAAAACAATTCTAGCATCTACTGTAATTTTTAAAATTTTCTAAAACTTGAAACAGATTTTTTATTATAGTCAATTTGTTTTTATATTTTTATTTTCTTTAAAGTTGGTTGTACAATGATAAGAATTTGTAAAAATATATTGAAAATGAAAAGGTCAAATTTTATTATTCATCATTTATTCCGCAAGTTACTCGTTGATTAAATTAAAACCATATTTAAAAATAAAAATGCCTCTGAATGTTGAGGAATAAAATTGGTTGCTGTTCTTATACAGATTACATGAACACCGCTTTATGATGTATCATAAGTGTGACATAAGTCTCTTTCACTTATTTTGTAACTGTAAAAACGAAAAACAATTAAGTGTTTAAACATATGCAAAATATTTAAAATATAAAATTCAAAATTAAAGGATGATATTCATTGAATGTTATACAATTTCAACCAAACTCATAGCTAGCACCAAATCCTTATTCTTTCTTTATTTTCTTTTGACATGATTAAAAAAATAGAATATAAATATATTAAATAGAACTTTAACATTTTATTTTAATTTTAAAACTTAGAACAATTTTGCTATAATTACTTAACTTATTTACTTATTTATTACTTCTATCGGAACATTATACAGTCAGTGACTATTGTTTTAAACCATTATACTATTCCAATATTGTCTGTAGTTGAGTATTATTATTTTTGTGGAATTGTGAGATAATTGTTATGCTTGTTACAAGCTGTATAAATTCCTAAGACTAATATTCTTAATAAAAAAATAAGTATTATAAACATTATTTTATGTCCGTTATTTTATAACCGATTTTATGAAATTATAAAGAAATATTCTAAAAACCATATCTTTTGAAAATTTAATGTGAATTTTGTAGAATAAAAAACCCCTTCAATTAAAAAAAAAAACTTGTACATAAAGAATACAAAGACAAATAATTTAAACAATAAATTTTATAGACAATTTCTACTGAGGTCAACAAAGAAACTTTTTATTCTAGATACATTTAATAAATAGTTACAATTTATATAAATAAAGTAACCTAACTTATGCGTTAAAACATCAATTCCGCCACATAACCTATAACATAAAATCAGCTGTTTAATGAAACCATATGTTAACGCTTATTTTATGTTAATTCGATGAAATAACCATATTGCATACTTTTTGTGAAAACCTTATACTCAATATTAAACTAAAACTAGTTATTTAAATTTATTCCATAAATTATTATTTGAAAAACTGTCTCATTAAAGGTCATCCCATACAAGTTTTAAAAAATGCATTTAATTTTGAGTGGATGAATAAAAAGTATTTTATTAAAGATTGAAAATTTGCACGATATAGAAGGAGCATGTGAACTAATAGAAGGAATTAAATAGAGTTCTATTATATTTAATCTTGCGAAAAAAACAAAAATAGACCAATTTTTTTTTCAAAAAGGAATATAAAACTGGCCCACGTGATAAAAGACTCTTTGATGCCTATTATCTAACCCTTCTTTTACAACAGTTCTTCAACTCTTACCCCTCGTAAGTATTATAACAAGGTTGAACTGATGTAAAGTGTAGCTTGTTAGAGAAGCTTGATTCACGGCCTTTGTGAGGAAGATTCTTTTGTGTTTTTGTTTCCAAGTTGTACAAATCGTTACTTTTAAGACTTACAATTTGCAGTCGAAACTCATTTGTGAAGCGTCAACAGCGCAGCTCAACGCCCCTTATATAAGCCACGATTTCAGGTAGCGTTGTTTGAAATGTAAATCAATTAAAATAATAATAATTTAGATCTTTTTACCGAATAATGTAATACAAATAAGAATCGCCCTTAATCAACAACTCAAATTAAAATTAAAATAACATTCAGCTATTAAGTTTTAAACACAAGGCCTCTTACTTCACATTGTAACTTCATTCCAGTTTTACACACTGATTATAGATATGATAATGTAACTATCGACATATAAAATAATTTGTGTAACTTTATAATTATCTAACTCTATCTATCTATCTATCTATATATATATATATATATATATATATATATATATATATATATATATATATATATATATAGAGAGAGAGAGAGAGAGAGAGAGAGAGAGAGAGAGAGAGAGAGAGAGAGAGAGAGAGTAGAGTTCGATAATTTGAGGTAGATGGGACCGACACCCCTTTGGATTACATGGAAATACGTTCCTGTTAGAAAAAACAGGGGCTTCTACTGAACCCTAATACCCTGAGTCCCATTTACCAATGTAAAAAATAAGTATATTGTTTACAGTGCTTCCTCAAAGTAATGTTGTTTTGGAATACATTGTTTATCACAGTTGCTACATTTTTTGGAAAAAGTTGTGTATCTTCTGCTTTTGCTTATTATATAGTTTTCGTGCTACGGTTTTTCGAAGACGTCTTAGCAGAAGTAAATTTGTTGGCGTGGTGTCTGTCTGAGTTTCAATATAGCGTAGTGCTGTATGCAATTCGGTCGTTCTTTCATCGTGACTAATTCTCCTTTCTTGTACTGCCTCGGTCAAACCAGCATCTTTATTCTCCTCATCACTGGCTTCAGTAGTTTTCTGTACAATTTCAATAATCGAAACATCTGTTCCCTCAAATAGTTTACATTGGACTTTGAACAACCTGAAAGCTTCTTAATGAGAAACGTCGAACCTTGCATAGAATTTCTTCTTGTAGATCAATAAAAAAATGAACGGATGTACTCCTGATAATAACTATTCATCATCATCATCATCATCTTCACATATATATATATATATATATATGTGTGTGTGTGTGTGTGTGTGTGTGTGTGTGTTTGCGCGCGCGTGTGTGTGTGTTTGTGCATGCGTGTGGTGTGTGTGTGTGTGTGTGTGTGTGTGTGTGTGTGTGTGTGTGTGTGTGTGTGTGTGTGTGTTTGTGTGTGTGTGTTTGTGTGTGTACTGCACCGACCACACAATTCAATCAACATTTTATCGTTGACTGTGTGCCTGGTAGAAGGTGAAGTGCCAGATAGTAAAATCATCTCGAAGCAATCTTAAAGTTTCAACCAGAAGCCAAACCTAAACACCGAACACTATTACTATCCTAAGTTTACCTCTCTACTGATGACAGTTTCAGTACTAAAACCATCCATTGTAATCGTTCAAAGTTTAATTCTGCTTAATTTACTAAACTACGTAGAACCTTTTATATGTTTAAGCTGGACCTGTTGAATTCGTTGATAGACTTCGTTTTAAAAACAAACAGGTTTACCTGATAGATCAATAATTATTTGTTTTTGTTTATTCTCAGGAGTGAGTTTTTACTATGTTAAAAATGAGCACATTTTATGTAGTATTAGCTTTTTATCAGTTGTTCGGAAACTGTTAAATTTGCTAGTTTTAAAACGTTTTTATTTATTTAAAACTGGATTGTTTATGGTTTCACAAAATACGTTAGACGATAATTTGACTTGCAGATTTATTTAAATTTCTAACAAAATGTTTTTAACATAAATTAACTGCAGACAATTATTAATTATGCAAGACTATGGAGATTGGATTAATTGTTATGACGAGGTGAGGGATTTAATCGCAAATCCAATTTAAAATCAAGAATACAAAAAACTCATGAAATGTTTTAAAAATTACGTTGTTAGGTACAGCCTAGAACAGAAGAAAATCCAGAACCGTAGCGAGGACTGCATTGTATGCTTTGCAATGTGTTTTAGAAAGTCCTCAAGCCTCGGCCCCTTCTGCTTCCAGAAATGTGAATGTTTGTCAACATCAGCCCTCGTCGAGTAATCTATAGTAAAAATGTCAAACCAGAGAAAATCCACTTAGTGCAAGAACTTTTTAAGAGAATTTGTTTCCCATTTGAATACAGATAGGCAATGGTAATAATACAGTAGCGACAAACAACCTTTTTTATGTTAAATGCTATGTAAACCGTCACCACTGACCGTATTGGTCCCGATGTTAACCATCACTTTATGAGAGAGAAACATCATCTAAGCAATATAACAATATGCTGAAAGGTTTATCCCTTAGGTAGGTAATGTAATAATGCAATTTATTGTTTATTGCATAAAACCTTAATTCAGAAATGTATATGGAAACGTCGCACCAACAGATATTTTCGTCTGTTCGGTTGGCAACAGATGACTTTGATCAAGTCTGGTCACACCTGGAGGAAGCACCTCCATATTACGGTCCCCATGTCCGCAAGTATTTAAAACCGCTCTTCCTAATCCATGAGTTAGAGGTAAAGGAGCGCTTGAGTGAAATGCAAGGTTATTACTTTGTGTGGAATAATGTCTGTTTTGGCGATGATAAACAAAATTGGTTTTTCGCCAAGGAAAAAATATAGATAATAAGTATAAATCCAAAGCACAGTCCATTAAAGTTGTAGGGTTTTTGCAAGACAATGGAAGATTTCTACAGCAATCTATTCATACTTGCCGTTCCAGTATTTCGCAACAGGCTAGCTCATTGTCAGATCGTTCCCTGCTGGGGTTTTAGCACTTGTAAAGTACTGAAGTTTGAAATTCTAGTTAAATTCTATTATAGTAAGAAATGAGTTAATAATGTTTTAGATATTTTCGAAACTTGTATTCATTCAAACTTGTGTTATTTTAATACATAGTGTTCATAATTGTTTATATAATTCAAATATTGATATGAATATGATTCAAATATTTTAAATATTAATGGCCACCATTTTGTAGTTGCACAAGATAGAACATTTATTCATTTTCTTTTATAGACAATTAATATGAGGTGCAACTCGACTAAATTTAAAATGGCTGGTAAAATAGGTGATTTTGAGTAAAGGCGCAATACTTTCAAAATCACCGAGAAATGCGGATTTATACGCTAAAACATTAAACTCAAGTTTTTTTTGATGTAGTGTATAATACTTTAATGTAGGGCAGCTATTCCCAACTGGTGGGTTGCAACCCATCAGTGGGTAGCGGAAAGGTTTTAAATGGGTTGGCGACTTGAACATAAAATTATCAAGAACTAAAAATAAAGAACAGAAAAATAGACAAATCGAAATTTATTTTAATTACATTCTCCTAGGCATATTCTTAAGACATTGCTCCGTAAATCAATAAAAAACAAAACTCACAAACAAACACTTATAAAAACACATTGTTTGAAGAGATATACCGATACCGACCGGTGGGTCGCCAGCTGTAAAATATTGCTTACCACTAACGTAGGGAATCCATATTTTTAATCACTTTTTATACAATCGATATATATTGTAATCCTTAGATGATTTTTTTTCTTGTTTTACTTATACACAATTAAATAGCAATTTCATAACACAAGAAATTTTTATTTTAGTTTTTTTCTTACTGAAGCTTTTAGCTGATTGCCAGTATCAGCATTATCAAACTGTTCTATGTACCTTATAGTTCTATAACTTCATCAGTAGATCTGAACTTTTTATTTAGAGAAAAGAGCCCCATTGTGTAAAACTGTGTTAGGACTCTAGGGTCTGTCCATATATATATATATATATATATATATATATATATATATACACTAACATAAACAACTTATCATACAAATACGTATTCCTATACAAACCTACAAGATAAAGGGAAAAAAAACAACAAAACATGTAACTGTAATTTATGTATATATGTATGTATATATATATATATATATATATATATAGTTGCAAAACATTGATAGTTTAAAACATTTAAATGAAAACTAAATACCATTTTATTCTGTAATTGTGTGTATAAAGCCGAATCATTCTATTGACAGTTAGCTCTATATACAGTACCGTTTTACAGAACGTCTGGGAAAATGATTGACGTTTTGACATGAGCAATGGGAGATAAAGTATACTTTCAGGACTTACTTGATGTTCGAATGCTTTTAAATTGTGCTATATATTTGTATTTTTTGTTTCACGAAACGTGTTCTCTTAAAAGTAAGGTAAATACCTCATCCTTTAGACGCTGAAGTGCTATTTATTATGTCCCTAGTATAAATGATTGTTTTATGAAACCACTATTGTAGTTTTATTACATCTGTTCGGCTTAAGATATTATTAATTCTAAAATATTTTACAATAACTTGACCTCAACTGCTTGCCATTTATTACAAATAATTAAGTACGCACTTATACACTTTGTAAATTAAAACTAATTGTAAATTTATAAACAAAAATAGTTTCCATTACCATTCTTCACAATTTAAGACATAATTCATAATAGTGTAATGTAAACAATGACCAAAACCCACCCAAATTCGATTGCTCATGCGCAAGCACACACACACACACACACACACACACACACAACACACACACAACACGCTCACAACACACACACACACACACACACCCCTGTGGATGATAAGGAGTGATTGAAATAATTTTGAGTTGGAGTATTATGATTTTACTACAGGTACAGTCTACAGTCATGAAATAATAATTTATAGCCAAACCTTGGTCTGAATGTTATAAGGATTTTTTGCTCTTCCGGGTATGATAGTTCACAATTTAGTTGTGATAGTGTCGTAATATCACTGACGATGATAATATAAGTAATCGAAAATTTTCCTTAAAATTAATGTATTTTCCTGTACAGTTGTCTATTTATTTATTACAATGGACTGTTGCCAACAATAGTTGGTTTAACAATATAGTCGAAGTATCAACTATTTACATTTTAAATTTAAGGAAACAAAACAAACAATTACAAGAAATAAACGTTGACCAACTACTTTACCTAAATAGTGATATATTTTAGTCTTGACAATGATCACAAGTCAAGTACAGTAGAACCGTCTACTGTAAGATAAATGAGACATATCTAGCTTTTCAATTATCGTGCTATTTCGAAGCTAACAATATTTATTTTCTCTTGATTAACTTGCACACATAATACATACGTTTGCAAGCTACATCTCAGTGAAATACATGTATATTTTCAATCACGGCCCATAACCTTTGTTTAGTTGATAACCTGTGCTTGAAATGTGTCCACGTGAGTAAAGCTTACTATGTCAAAGCCATCTGTCAATGCTCCTAATAGCTTTTCTTTGTTAAGTGTCAGATTACATTTTCTATCAAAACATTGAGTCTATTGTTGTGCCTTATTTCGGAAACATCCCTTCATTTAGTCTTTATATTGCACCTGTATAAAATAGTTGTAAATATTTAATTAGTCTTCAACAGGAAGTACTAAAAAAGTAATATATATCAACAAGTTTTTAAAATCAATTCTTGCTTAGGTCAACAACAAAATATTTTATTTTAGTGCCTTTGTAATACATAATTACAATTTTTATAAATAAAGTAAAATACTCTATGTGATAAATCAGCTGTTCTACCACATAACCTATAACATTAATTCAGGTGTTTTATGAGATCACGTGTTATCACTTATTTTAAGCTAAATGCAAAGAGTATCTATTTTGCATATTTTGCCCATTTTGGGAAATTTATTTTCCGATTTAAAACTAAAAATAATTTATTAAATTTAATTATTGTAATATTATTTTTTTAAACTGTATTATCATCAAGTGCCGTCCACTACAAGTTTTAAAAAAATATAAATTTAAACAATATAACTATCTAATATTTATATAAAAACTTGAATTACCAATGAAATTAGGCTAGAATGTGGAATTTAAGATTTTCATATTATTATTATTATTATTATTATTATCTGGCTATTCTCACCTTGGCCAATCTTTCAAAGCATCAATACATTGGTGACAAAATGATAATCTTATTTTATGCAAAAAGACTCAAGTTCGATTTCCATCTAACGAAATGGTAGGTTATTTCCTTTGTTACGAAAACAACAACAAAAGCCAATGCATTTCGTAATAATAAAGTTCAGCCTTTTTGTATTTATTACCACAGATTAAATTTTGTAGTTAGTAATGTACAAGTTATTGTAATGTACATCAGCCTAAAATTAAACTCTCGAATAATTATATTTTCTGCAAAACAAACACTAGCCCCAGAACTCTAGCTCCTAAACAACTCTTTTCGCTCCAATTTACTTCATTTAAGAGACCATTCCCGATAGAATACAATGTTCCCCTTTTCCCCAGCACCAGGAGACAGACATGACACTTTATCAATCCCACCTTTATTTCTTCTTACTTGGGGATGTAACTGGTAAAAATCCCTGAACGTAGGTCTACTTTAGGTTCCCGTGTTCTAATAACATGTCCCTTATTCTTTAAAAGTAGGTTTTATAACTTTAATCTTACCTATATTCAAAGTTTCTTTACTTTTTCCTAACTTATGAGTTTTATATTTTTACTTTTATTACTTATTGTTTGTTACTCTTTTTATTACAGTAGTGATATAGAATAATGATTTATGATATATCCATGTTTACGTCTTTTTCTTAATAAATATAAATGATATGCTGTGCAAATAGAATATTGTATACATCTAGAAATAAAAATTTAAACAATCTTCTAGAAATTTAATTTTGAATATTTCTATAAAATATCGTACTCAAAGTTTTAACAGAAAGAAATAAATTTCATTCCATTCTAATTTAAATGTCAGAAAATACTCCCCTGCGCCACGTTCCATTTAGACAATGAATAATTGCACCTCTTGTTCTCCATAGAAGCAACATTGTGCATTTTTTTTACTGTCCATGGTGAAGCGAAATCATGATTTACCTTGCCATTGTTTCCTCACCTGCTCTACTTTAATGTACTTCATCAGACATTGTTCTATTGTATAACTTATTAGTTATATTTAGTAATCACTTTTTGAATTTAATTTTGTTACCTTTATTTTATTAAATTTTATTTTATAAGCCACAATTTTCAAAACAACTTTTTAAAACGAAATTTACACAAATATTAAATTATTTAGAAAGGAGTAATCAATTATTGCATTATCTATAAATATTCTAAATTGCTTGTAACATCCCATGTTTTTTGTAAATTCTTTTAGTTATTTTAAAAAATATGTTTATTCACACACAAATTATTATTTATACTTGAAAAAGACTTTTAAGGTCAATTGTTTACCTCACCGATTGTAAGTTTCGATTTGACGTAGGTAAACAGGCTGTCTATCTAAATTTTCCTGCAAAACATATGTTACAATAAAGTTCACGTTTAAATTTCCAAAAAGGAGATTTAGTTTAAACAATATAAACAAATAACATTATAAAACCTTTGGACAATATTAATTTAAATTTAAATTAAAGGAACATCTTTCCAAATTAACAGCTAATATCTTTCCAAATTAATTTATTAGACAACATTAGGTCAGATACATAATGGTATCCTTTGTATATTTACTTATTATATAAAATTACTATGAGACCAGCACTTATCAACAAGCTGATGCTAAACAGCTGTTTTGCGTGACGCGTGTACGATTATTAATTTTTTTTACAATTCGAAAAATTGTTAGGAAATGGTGTCTTATAGAGAGAGTCGTTGACAGAGGACCTTCATACGTTCCTGGTGAAAGAGGGAGAACGGTTTTGATCATGGTTCCCGAGGGAGCCAGTAACCAGCCGAAGGTAACTCGTAGTACTATTGACGAATTACACAACGTAAAATTTATTTAATAATTCCTATACGTTTATTAGAATAAAATTTGTTTTAACGCACTGGCTACGGCCATTGAGGGTTATTTGTTTTATATTCGTTTTTCTACACGATATTTTGAATGTAACATTAATGATTGGTCGTTTTAGTTTTTTATTTAAACACTTTTGGTCGACTTCAAACTTTACTAAGCCTATTTACACACTTTAAACAATATTCGGTTTTACTCGCTTTACATAGTTAAATCTAGAAGACTATAAACACAAAAATTAGTTATTACTTGTACACACACACACACACACACACACACACACATGTTGATCCATGAATTGTATACTATTAAAAGTTTAAATAAGACATGTAACAAAGGTTAGAGCCCAAGGCCGTCTTCGCTGAAGGTTCGACCAGAATGTGTGTGTGTGTGTGTGTGTGTGTGTGTGTGTGTGTGTGTGTGTGTGTGTGTGTGTGTGTGTGTGTGTGTGTGTGTGTGTGTGTGTGTGTGTGTATGTGTGTGTGTATGTGTGTGTGTGTGTGTGTGTATGTGTGTGTGTGTGTGTGTGTGTGTGTGTGTGTGTGTGTGTGTGTGTGTGTGTGTGTGTGTGTGTGTGTGGGCGTGCGCGTATGAGTGTGTTATTGTGTGTGTGTGTGTGTGTGTGTGTGTGCGTGTGTGTGTGTGTGCGCGCGCGTGCGCGCGGAGGAGTGTGTGTGTGTGTGTGTGTATGTGTATCTGTGTGTGTGTGTGAGAGAGAGAGAGAGAGCGCGAGTGTGTGTATCTCAGTCCTAAGTTATCTCATCAAACTCTTGGAGGTTATTAAGAGTATAATCAGAGCGGAAACCAATATATGTCAACTTGTATTTGGTCTCTAGAACTTCCCTCAGCTGTAATGCAGTCAATTTAGTTTTAATCTATTCATGAATTTTCTACCTTCTTGATAGATCTTAAATAATATTAGTTACCATTTACTAGGAGAATGTATTTACAAGTAGTACTAATTAATTGTGAATGTAGTTTAACTTAATAAAATTCAATTTCAATTTATAAGAATAATGTAAGAGTAAGGTTTACTTATTATTACTAGGCGAAGATATGTTTTTTTTAAAATTACCATATTTTAAGACCCACAGAAAGTATGACTATACCATACAGAGGGTAGGAAAGGTTGGGAATACAAGGAGGAACAAGAAAGACATATGAAATCCTCTAATAGGGGACATAGGGACGTCATGGCATTCATTTTCTCTTGAAATAAACCCACTCTCTGACGGGGTTTTAGGTAAGTATCCGCCAGTTATTCCCTATTCTACTGGACAAATAGAAGAGGGAATGTGGATATGCAAGGGAAATCACATAATGACCCCTTAGTACTCGGAATAGGATAATTATGGCAATGCTGGGGAATGTCGCCTACCTTAAATTAGGCCTCAAACTACTTTATTAAGGGCTTACTATAGAGATATAGCTTCTTAATGAGGGTGAAAGGAGGTGACAATCTACTATCTGAAAAGAAATGAATCCATGCTTTCATAAACCACGTTAGTTATAAAACAAAAACCTTTTCTGATTTTGTATTGGGAAATTCAAAAGATACAATTGCAGTAATGAAATAATTATTATGTATTTCTTAGGCGATTAAATTCATACTGGTTTTGTATTTGAAATACAAAAACATTTACTCTTAAAAGAAAATGTATATTAAAGAGCATAAAAATAATTTAATGTTTATTAGTGCGAGGTTGAGCGCTTTATGAAACTTCACATCATTACATTTCAAATTTTAAAATCGTTCATAAAAATAAAATAATTAACTGTTGTAGACCATTAGGATCGGTGTTCTAAATATTTTATTAATAATAAGTACAGCATAAACATTAGTTCAAGTATCGACTTAACTAATCAGTCCCTGACTTCAACTTAACATTCATTTTACTCAACTCTCATATTTATAAACACCGTTGCATTAATATGTTATTCTCTTTAAGAAACTAACTCTATTTATAAAGACAGTTGTTTTTACATTATGACAATTTATTGAATATTATTTTTATTTAAATTTTCATTATAAAAAGTACCTCTTTAATTTTCTTTTCATGAATTTTTCCATTGAAATTTAAATGCTTTTTCGCAAAACATGTAACTACACATGAATGTAGGATGAGCTGTTATAAAATGCTGTTATATTTTTCTATCAAAGGATTTAACCTATCCAATAGCGTCTCGTTTCATAGGGTTTTCTTACATTTAGGTTTTAACATCTTTCGAAAGCCAACCTAACAGATTGCGTCATTTTCTTCTTACACAGAAAAGTTCCAAAAGCCATCATCCTAAGCCCTAAGGTAAATGTGAATGAATCTGATTAGTGTGTGATAAATACTTTATTGAGAAAACGATGTTCGGCTGTGAGTTAATATTAAGCTCACCTTATATTATTTTGCAACCTATTACCGAATTTATAAGGCCTCTTTCAAACTATAACTGCCTGTATATGGTATTTGCGACCTATACCCACCTTTATAGGGCCTCTTGCAACCTATAACCGCCGTTAAAAGGCCTATTGCAACCTATAACCTCCTTTACAAGGAATATTACATCCGATAACCGCCGTATAAAGCTCTTCCAAACTATAACCGCTTATATTATATTGGTAAACATTATGTAACATCAAAGAAAGGTAAATATTAAAAAGCTGGGAACTAAAATGTTGAAAAATTGTTTCTAGAAATTATGTTTAAATTCTTTGTTAATCACAGCAATATAATATGGAAAATCTTTAGACATTCAGTAAGTTATATTATAGTAGAATATATTATATATATTTCAGTAGGCTTATTGCCGAAACAGTATAGTAAAAATATTAGTACATTTAGAAGAACTTAATTACGTAATTTAGTAAAGAATTATGTAACGTTTCGACGTTAATAATTATTGGAAATCTTATCTGAGAGATACAATGATATTGGGGGTAATTAAAATTCATTTATGAATAAAATATTGCTTTGTTCGAGATAATTCATGGGGACAGATTTACTTACGGAATTAAATATATAGATTCTGAATTACAGTGCATTCTAGACGTGTGAAGGTGGAACTAAAAGTAAAGATTTTGATTGAAGCAGGTGGCGCTGTAAACAGTTTCTCAAAATTAATTAACATTTTCATAGTGATCAAGCATAACGTTCACTAAATTACCAACATTTACTGGAGGTAATTGCAATAATATAATAATTTATTAATACGTAGAGATATTTTATTTTAATTTGTTTTTAATTTTAACATTCTAAACCCAGCTCTCATCTATAAAGTCTAATGCCTTTTGTTGACTTCCCTTTCGTTATATTCCAGTTTCGTCACACACACACACACTGCAACGTCACCCCCGCTTCGTTTTGTTGGCACAACTACGTATTTATTATATATTTATATATCTGCTGCTCACACCGTTTTGTGTACCGTGTTAAGATCCCTAAATTTTCTTGTGTTCCCGAGTAATGGACCACGCCTAAATGCGAGCCTATTCCCGCTGACTTTTAACTTAACGTTTGTATGACCACCCCTAAGATGGTTGGCAACTTTGTCGGGTCTGTATTTAGTCACACATGTCAGTAAAATAGTCAGCTGGAAAGAAACAACATTTATATGAACACACAAAATTTTCAAAGATTCTTACCACTTCATGAGACCTGCAGGCACAGCAAGGGGACGTGCAAAATATGATCATGTTTAAGATAATTTTTTTAAAAGGCTCCTGTGTTCTTTAAACATGATCTGCCAGTAGACATCGTCTCTGGGCTTCAATACAAAAAACCAAATAATTTTTAGAATAGCTCAATAAAATTGTTCTCAGGAGAGAACTCGTTTGAAGAAACATTAGGCTTTGAATTGTATATATTTATTAATTAATGAAATTTAATTAACACTGTACTTTGATTTTTAAAATCATTATTTATCAGTTGGAAAAACTAAAAGTTTTTATTGGTTGTTCAACACAGGATAAATTCAAATACTGTAAGTTTTTATAATGCATTTAATTACTGATTTTAAACTAAAACAATTCTCTTTTCAAATAAAATACATTTAACTCTCTCTTTATCTTCACAAATAATTAATTAAAAGTTCGTTATTTTTCACATATTTAAATCCTACATTTCATATATAATTCATTAATTACATTTACACATTAAAAAAAAATCATTTCCAAATTTAACATAGTAAAATATTTTATCTTCTCATTTCAAGATTGATAATATATATATATATATATATATATATATATATATATATATATATATATATATATATATATTTACATAAATATATTATTTGCTAATTTTTAAATACCTCAACCAAGTGGTTGAGGTCTCATTGTTCATAGGTCTAATAGCTTTTGCTGACTTCCCTTGTCTTACATTCCTGTTTCGTCATACTCACATTTATATAAATATATTTTACATAAATATATTATTTACTAATTTTTGGAAACCTCAACAAGGTTGAGGTATAATTGTTTCGTAATTACTCACGACAGAAAAAAATCGTCAATCTTTGATAGACGCTGTACTATCCAATTCGTTTTGATCTTAACGGACAGTTGGGTAATACAGTCGACTAAATTATTTATTCTATTTCCTGACACCCCGGAACGGACGTTTCCATCCAATGACATGCCCGCTAGTGCAGCCTTCACCACTCAAATAAATCTTACAGCAGACCAGTTTGCCTTCACTTTAACTCTACAGCCTATATCTCTTTCTACATCTAAAACTTTCCAATCACACAAACATAGGCAGGAAAGCTCCTGGAGCGGATACCAAATTTAATACAAGGTGAAAAAAACCTCACGAAAACAAAAATCTCTTACATCACACATTTATACAATGCTATTCTCCGATCATAACACTTCCCGTAAGGAGCGAAATATTTGGGCTTTCCTAACCCGGGAAAAGACGGGAAATGACCGGAAGTTTGTTGAACATGGTGAGCAAGTTATTTGAAATAATCCTAATAATAAGGATCAACAAGCACATCAATACTAACATCTTGTGGCAAGAGGAATTTTGCTTCAGAGCCAAGCACTCGACCTGATTAGAGTGGTGGATCATCCAATCAGAGGTTCCTATTGAAGCCGTTCGAGAGGCATCATCTACTTGGACATCGAAGAGGCCTTTGATCGGGTCTGGTGCAACGACCTAATTGCCAACTCACGCCAGTATAACTTTCCAAATACCCCTAGTAGGTCCTACTTGACTATTGGAAAGCTTGGGGTTGTTTTATTCCAATTTAATCTAAACTACGAAGCATTCGGGCCGGATTCCCACAGAGAACACGTACTAGGCATATCTTGATCATCACCTACATCAACCACATAGCTAGTGCACATATTTACTGCCGTTTATGGACGATTTTTGTATATATGTAGCTGGTCGGAGTATGGCTACAGCGAAAAGATCCCTTCAAATAATAATTAATAGATTGCAGGAATGGACCGGATCTAAGGGCTTTAAGTTTTCGGCTTTGAAGTCACAGTTTATAGCTTTCAGTCGTCGCAGGCTACACCAGGAACCTATTCTTTACCTTTTTGGGACTTTGATTTGATAATAGACTCTCATGGATAACATGTAGTGATTTGAAGACTCGATGCAGCAAGATAAAAGATATTTTAAGAGTTCATAGTGGTACTAATTGGGGAGCAGATAGAATCTGTATGCTCCGTTTCTATCGCGTCGTCGTAAAATAGCCCATAGATTGCGGCTGTGTAGCCTATTCATCTGCTATTTCTACGGCTTTTAAACTCCTTGATTCAATACATCGCTCCAGCCTTAGACTTGCTACTGCTGCTTTTTGATCAAGCCCAATCTCCAGCCTTCTAGTTGAAGTTGGGGAACTACCTCTTTCAATGTGACGTCAAATGCTTCAAATTTCATTTTACACTGGTCTTCCAAGCAAACATCAGGCATTCAAAGCCGTTTTTATAACTACTTAAATTAAGAACATTGTGCTCTATCCCTTCATGGACAATACGAATGCCAAATTTTGACCTCTTATTGACCATGTATCTAAAACACAATACTGCTGACGTTATTTATGGTCAGTAGTTTTTGTTCACCAACATAATGTCACTATATTCACAGACGGTTCAAAATTTGACAATGGGATGAAATTCTGCTTGATTGTGATAAGTTGTCAGATTTGTATTTACGTTACTACCTTCAAGGAAAGATGGTTTCAGAAGACGATGTCGCGGCTGTAGACCTTGTCATCGCTTTCTTACGCCACCTCAATCTATTTAAAAATATTTAAATTTTGTAAAACTTTATTTTCTATAGATTTAGAAAATTAATAAATTTTTAAACTGAACTCACGTTTTTAGTATGTTTTTTTTTAACAATAGACTTGAATCAAGCTTATTAATCAACTGCATGTTATATATGTGTTTTAATAAAACAAAATTTGAAGTAGCCAATATGCCGACCATTTTTTACTAATTCGCCTGAGTAAAAACGTCCCGCATACGATTTGTTAGCGACAGAATGGATAGAATTTATTTTTAGTTGTTACTAAGTATCGGTGACAATGAAAAACAGATGTGAATATAGAAGAATGGATGCTTATGTGAATTAAATAAAATTTATATATAAAAATATGATGTTATTTTGTGTACGCATCAAAACGTTCTACAGTGATTGATCTGAAATTTTTTACAAGATATACAACTTGCGTCAGTACAAACCTGTGTCCAAGACAAATTAGCTTTATTAAAGGTCACCTGTGTACCAGCAAGTGAGGGGGCACTCGCCATACTCGATAACAAACGTATCCACTGGAATCCCATTCACATTGCTTTACAATTTGGATTAAATATTCTTTTTAGTTGAGGTGTTATGTCGGGCTAGCGTTCCGCCGTTCTTCAGCTCATTCTATACAGTTAAAAGCAGAACTAAAAGCAAATATGTTAAATTAAGTAGGTAGCGCTGTAAACAGTTTTTCAAAACTATTATATATTTTCAAATTTATCACCCATACCTTTTCATTTTATTACTAAAACATATCTAAAAAGGAATTTTCAATTATATAAAAGTACAATAAAATCTACAAGTATTATATATTGTTTCGTTTTTCATTCTCTAGTTTAACCATTTAATCCTGCCTCTCGTGTATAAGCTCAAATATTTTTTGCTGACATCGGTTTTGTACGTCCTATGATACATATCGCACTTCGGATGTCATGGTATATTGCCGTTAAGGTTATAATTTTTGGGAACCTCAGCCAGAAGGTTTGGGTCTAAATTTTTTCATAATTACATTGGATGAAGCAAATGTCGTAAATTTTTTTTATATGATAATGTTATGTTGAATTGTGTGCGCTTCATACACTAAGACGCTCTTCAGCGATATATAACAAAATTATTTGACAAAACATCACACTTTAAAGACTTTTGAAGTATTGTGCAAGAGACTTTTAAATGAAGCACAGAAGTATTTTAGGAGTATTTATTTTCCGCGGCAGTAACATATCTGCGAATACGAGAAAACAGCTTCTTATCGATCGAAGACACCATCTATGCAGGGATGTCCAACTTTCATAGCATAGCGGGCCAAAATTAAAACCTTGCACGTTGTTGCAGGCCACATAGTAATAATATAATTTTAGTTTGAAATAGCAACAAGAACATATGAAAATTTATAAATAAATAAAACAAAATTGAATAGTATTACTTATATTTCTCAAGACTCAAGTGAGAGAAAACTATACAAATAAGAAAAATACAAAATAATTTTATCAATCAACACAACAACTGAAATGAGGATAAAAATGTACATTACAGTATTTTAGTGTGAACATTGTGGTCGATCAGCTGCAGCCACCAAAGAACTAATATCCACCTCTAGTTCTGTGTGAGCCAACCTCATGAGATGGAGTAAAGATACATCAGAAAGCTTGTTCCTATTTTGGTTTTTTATAAATTTCATAGATGAGAAAACACTTTCACATAGGTATGTACTTCCAAACATTGAAGACATTTTTAGCCCAAAATCTCGCAAGTTTGGGAATCTCTCTTTAGGAAGCAATTTTTAAAAAAGGTCATGAGTCTTTTCTTGCCTGGTCATTAGAAACATGTCACCCTGCAAATCACATAATTCAAGTTGTAGGTCAGCTGGTTTGTCTTCAATTGTAGCTCCAAGAGGATTGCGTAAAGCAGTAGACTACTTTTGAGACTTTCAATTTCCTCAAATCTTGTATTGAACTCGTCAATTACTTCTTGCATTTGACAGATGCAGCTTGAAAAATCATTGTTTTTTAATTTGTCGGCTAACTGAAGACAGCTAGGAAAGTGTATACAATTTTAGTTTTCAAGATTTTGTTTGAACAGTTGTAGCTTACTGCGAAACCCATTGATGATTCCAGCCAAATCTGATATTGTTTGATTTTTTCCTTGAAGACTCAAGTTCAAAATGTTAAGATGATTAGTCAAATCTGTTAGAAAAGCTAATTGAACCAAAAATTCTGGATCTTCAAACTTCTTTTCTATTTCAGTGGTGTCAGATGGCACATATTTCTTGAGGAATTCTGGGTTTCCTTTCTTATTGCAAATAATCGCTCCATGCACTTTCCTGCATTTAACCATCGTACATGGTTATATAATAGCAAGTCTCCATATTCAGCCTCCGTTTCTTGTAAAAACTGCTTAAGTTGCCTATGTAAAAGGGCCCGGTTTCCAACTCTGATCAGATTTATAATCTTAATCACAAGGTTAAAAACTTGATCCTGCTTGATGGATTTTCCACATAGAGCTTCCTGATGAATAACACAGTGTATTGCCGGACAGTTAACGCCATTCTCCCTAAGTAATCCTATTAATCCAGACTTTTTACCTGTCATTGCTGGTAAATATTCGAGTAAATATTTTATTTATAACTAGCATGTATAGTATTAGAATTTATCATTAAATTATTAGATCCTTGTCAAAATTTCAAGTATTTTTGTGATATTTTTGTCTGATAAGTCTTTGTGGGCCGCATAAAATGGCATGGCGGGCCGCCAGTTGGACATCCCTGTTCTATAGTAAGCTATTTTTTAATGATTTACAATAAGCTTTAAGGTTTAGATTTAATCATTTATCACCTTATGTTAAAGGAATCGGGCGTTAATGTTATGTTTTATGGGTATCCGCATTTATTTTTTGTAATATAAATATATTTTTGAAGTATTTATTAATAGAATATTATACACCGTAATATACATGCCTAGAATAGTAGATCTTTTGTATTTACTAATCTATTTTATCAATTTTTCTGTCAAAAATTTTCACAATGTTTGAGTTGAAAAATACTTTATATTTGGTAATCCATTACTTCTCTATTTGTTTTTGTGTATATATAAGTATTGTGCACACACAAATGTTACCTACTATGTACAGTATTGTTACTTACTAAGCCATTTCAGTTACTTACTATGTTCATGATTGTTACTTAGTAAGTGCAGGACTGTTACTTCCTGCACTTGCTTGATTCATCCAATCAAGTTTAATTACATTATCTATAGTGGATGATAATTAATGTATTTAGATGTTTTTTTTTCAAATATTTATACACTAATTAAGTTATGGGGAGTCTAGGTCGGATTCGAACTGAGTATCTTCATGTTCGAAGTCTAGTGCTTTTGCACTCAGCCAACTTTTCCACAGCTAGAAATTTATTAATCAATGACGTTATGAATTTTTCTTTTGAAAATCTTAAATTATTGTCATGGTTACCACACAATATCATAAATAATGTCTAGGAATAAAAACTAATGAAAAGAATAAAATTAACAAACTGGATTAAAGATATCGAACCTTGTTTAGCAAACGGACAGGGATAGGGAAGCGAAAATAAACTAAAACACAATGTAAGCGACAAAGAAAAGTGTAAATGTATATACATATTTATATAGATGTAATTAGAGAATAAAAAGAAACTAAAATAAAATTTGTCTTTGTTGATTTAAGTAGAAAAAAAATTATACTCTTTAAACAATTAAAAAAAATATATTACTTGTTTTTAAATAATAACATAAAATACAGTTTAAAAAACCTAATGATACTATGGGGTTACAATTTCCCTTTAGCGTTTAGAATCAGCCTATATTGTAATACCCAATAATAATGGATCTAAGTTGTACAATACAGAATAATACAACCCTATACCAACCAAATAAATTGTTATTTATTGCCGTGTAAGCCCCTGACGTGTACACTCGGCAAATTTTCCTTGGGGAGTAAAATAGCGCGATACAAAACGTCATACGTGACGTGCGTAAAAATGTACACACGCGGAGCAAAGTAGGTTGTACGAGCATATTCATCTGTAAAATATGGTTTTCCTGTATTTATATAACAGCTGTTTCTTTCATCATTTATGGTAATGTTAAAACATTTTTAAATCTAATTTCTATCAATTAAATAAATTTAATTTATTTAGGTTAAAAATTATTTATGTTATCAATTGTTTAGTTAGTGAAATAAAGCGATTCTAAGGTGCAAAATATTTAACTAAGTTTGAGGTATAAAATCTTGTAAATCTTTACACACACGATTATCGAAGCTGGAAAACCTCTGACAGGTTGTAGCAATGTAGCGTAAGGGGTTCAGCAATCTCTGAAAATGCATGAAATGTTTTAAAGATATATTTGTTTAGAAATAATGTAGGTTTAACCTAGTAAACTTATAACGGAGTAATGACGATAGTTATAACAAGTAGTTTAATTTGAACACTGAGCTTCGTACATAGGTAAACATGTACAATGTTTTAATCTCTCTCCCTCTCTCTCTCTCTCTCTCTCTTTCTCTCTTTCTCTCTCTTTCTGTGTATGTGTGTGTGTGTCACTTTGTGTGTGTTTCAGAGAAAGAGATCGTAAGTGTGTATGTGTGTAAGAGAGAGAGAAAGTATGTATCCTATCTCTATCCTAAATTATCACATTAAACGCTTAGAGGTTATTAGGAGTTTAATCAGAGCGGAAACCAATATATGTCAACTTGTATCTGGTCTCTAGAACTTCCCTCAGCTGTATGCAGTCAATTCAGTTTTCAACTTTTCATCACTTACTTTCTTGACGACTTTATATAATATTAGTTATCTTTTACTAGGAGAAATAATTCAAAAATACCCCTACCAATTATTTGTGAAGGTTTTCCGTTCATAATAGATGTTTTAACTTATTAAACTTCAATTTGAATTCATAAGAGTAATGTAAGTGTAAGGTTTACTTATTATTACTAGGCAAAGATATGATTTTGAATTGAGTTTCAAAAGGACGATATTCTTAAGACCTACATGCGTGTGACTATTCTACTATCCGAAAAGAAAGGAATCCCTGCTTTCACATACTACGTAAGTGAAAAAACAAAAACATTTTCGAATTTTGTATTGGAAAATCAAAAGATACAGTTACAATAATGAAATAATTAATATGTAATTATTCCCTGACTTCAACTAAACATTCATTTTACTCAACACTCATATTGGAAACACCGTTGCATTATTATGTTATTCTACTTATGAAACTAACTCTATTTATATAGACATATATTTTTACATATTTAGACAATTTATTGAGCATTATTTTTAATTAAATTTTCATTTTAAAAATAACTGTTTAATATACTTTTCATGAATATTTCCATTAAAATTTAAATTCTTTTTCTCAAAAGGTGTAACTATGCATAGAGTTCTTGTATGAATCGAGTGTAGGAGGAGGTGCTATAAAAAGCTGTTATATTTTTCTATCAAAGGATTTATTCTACCCAATAGCGTCTCGTTAAATAGGGTTTTCTTGCATTAAAGTTTACTCATCTTTGGAAAGCTAACCAAACAGATTGCAGCAGATTGCAGAAGCCCTTCATCCTAAGCCCCAAGGTCAAAGGGTATGAATCTGATTTGTATGTAATAAATACTTTATTGAGAAGGTTTTATAATTACCATTACTTATTTATTATGTTGCAAATTAGAGGTTAAATTGCATTGAAATATTTATCTACACAAATTTATTATGTTGTTAATTAGAAATTATATTACATTAAAATATTTATCTTCACTTATTTAAGGGATTTACCCCGGCTTTAGGAACGGGTTGGGTGTCGCTGATGACCGTGCCTTAAAGACAGAAGATAGATTAAGTGTAGCAATTAGGGTCTACTTGGGTGGGAGCGCCGGTTTGGCGAGAGGTAGGTGTGGTTAGGGATGGGACAACGGGAACTCCAACTGGTGTTGGGGGACTGTCCTGGCCTTTGTAAGCTTAGAGCGTCTCTCCTCCCGTTTTTTTTTTTTTTTTTTTTTGTGAGAGATATACTCTTGCTTTAGGAAGGGGGGGGGGGGTTGCTGACGATGTTGCCTTATGCCAGAAGCGGGCTTGGATATCGGTAGATTAGGTGTAGGAATTAGGGCCGGCATAGATGGGAGCGCCAGTTTGGGGGAGGTAATTGAAGGTGGGCACTGGCTTTTCTTAGGCAGCCAGGGGTCAAATCTACCCAGTGAGAAAATGATTGTGGATGTTGTATGTGCGTGAGCTTGTCTGTAGAACCTTGTTGCTAAGTGTCGGAAGTGTTGTATGATGAAATACACGTTCACGTCAGTGTGAATCAGTGTTATCTTGTACATCTAGGTGCCTTCATGATTATTCGCAAAACCTTGTTTTGGAATAACTGGAGTCTGCATGTGCGTTAGTTGCCTGCATGGCCCCAGACGGGCGAAGCAGGTGTAAACATGGAATGATAAAGTTCATCAGCACTTTATAGACGGTTAAAAGCTTAACTAAGAGCAAAGGTGTCGAATAAAGTAGAATGGGAGTATGTGAAAACAAAATCCATCCAAATTTCATTAACTGAAACATACATTAGTTTTTGAACAATCTTAAGCCTCTAGGACCGAGCCCTGTTGATGGATCTGAACAAAACATCACACGAACTATCTTGGGAATATGTTAACAAATCTCTCCAAATTTCATTACCCTACGGTCAGTTGATTAGACGTCCATAAGATACATACATATATACATCGGTTTTTGAACTAACATAAGCCTCTGGGGCAAATCCCTGTAAATTTATTTACATCAAACCTCAAACGAACCATCCTGTGAACATCTCAAACCATCCCTTTAAATTTCATTAACTTCTGTTCAGTGGTTTAGGCGCTCATAAGAACACATCAATACTAACATCGGTTTTTGAACCATCATAAGCCTCTGGGGCCGAGCCCTGAGGATGGATCTTCACCAAACTTCACAGGAATCATCCTGAAAACATGTTAAGCAAACCCTTCAAGTTGCATCAACTTCTGTTCAACGGTTTAGGCGTTTATGACATACACACATACATACATACACACAAACATTCACTTTTATAGATATATTAACATCATTAACTATTAGTAAAGTTAGGTGAAGCATACAACGATATTAGCCGTAAATAAATTTTTATCTATGCCTTGTAAAATATTGCTTTCAAAAATAATGTGTATTTTAAATCTAAAATGTGCGTATTACAGCGTATTCTAGACGGTCGAAAGCTAAACTAAGAGCAAAGATGTTGAATGGATAGGTGGCGCTGTAATCAATAATGCACAATTATTTTATATTTTTAAAGTAATCACGCATTACTTTTCATTATATTACCAAATTTATGTCAAGAAGTAGTTTCATTTATATAATTGTTTAATAAAACATGTAACACTCTTAAAAATAAGGTGTTACATATAAATTCATTTGTATATTTATTTTTTTGTTAATAATTATATCGTCCCAATATAGAAGAAAATTTTTGTTTTCTTGGTGCACTTTGTGAAGCTAGCATAGATAGTAGCGCTCCTAGCGGGTAAAAATGTAAAATATCGTACGAGTATTAACTTGGGGTAATCAACCCACATCACCTCATGTGACGTAAACATGTTCTGATATCGCCAGATCCAATGCACCAATCGAAAAATTCGAAATAATAACCAAGGGTGGGAAATTCCGTTGGCGTGCTCTTACAGAAACCCCACTTCTCGAGAGGTTCCTCAACAGAACAGACGTGATGGCATTTTCGGACGTAACCTAGAAATTTATAAGCTTCCAGTAATCAAAATTTAAGATGTCAAGGCCGGTACCAAATTTTATTAACGAGCTAAAGAAGAAGTCAGAAGCGATTATTTATGTATTTCAAATGAGTAAAAGTTATTATCATTTTTGTTTAAGTGCGCTGAGTTGCAAGAGCGATATGTTAAGTGATTAGTGATTCCAAAAGCCATGGGCAATGTTTAATATGTGTTAAAGTGTTTTAAAAATAAGTGATGTGCACAATCAGGTACGTTTTAGATGATAATAAAGAAAATGTATTTTAATGTTAACTAAGTTGAAGAATTTTTAATTGCTAAACGGTTAACACATGAACGGTAGAAATTGTACTTTGAATATTCATTTCTAAAAATGAAATCTTAAGTTACTAACTTCTCGATATATATAAATTTTAAAGGTTAATAAGTAATTAAAATATATGGAATAACTAGCAGTAATTAAAAGTAAATTACTCGACACCTTGCTGTCTTTTGTTCTTTTGTAATTTGTCACTGATTAATAAATTGTATAACATTGTATTTTAAAACTTTATATTTTCATTTCCCAAGTAATCTAGTCCGTTACAAATGCGCCACTCTGCTAATTAAATTACTGCTGTTTTTTGTTGTTTTCTAAAATGTAAGTCTCATACTCCGCTAATTTTAGAAAAATTTATAATTAAAAAGTTAATGATAATTGCTGCTTAATTTAAATTAATTAAAATTTAAATAATGATTACTGCTAACGAATTCTAATTATTAATGCCATTCATGTGTTAATTATTTAAGTTGTGCAGCCCTCCTTAAAAATACTCGTCAGTGTGTAGCAAGGTTAATTTCAAACTATCAAAATGTCTAGCGATTTAAAAATCAATATTGATCTGTTGATAAAAGATAAGTTAATTTTCGAACTAAAAATTAGAAGAGTAGAGGTTAGAATCGACAGAACAGTATCCGAAATAAGAAAGACCTTGAGAAAAATAGCCAAAGATTCAAGTTATAAAGCGGACCCTAATAATTTAATTGGTAAAATGGATGTGCCTAGCGAGTTTTTGTTAATTGAAAATAAATTTAAGGACTTGGTAGAAATGTGTAATAATTTAAAAACCTACCCTAGAGCTATTGATGTTTTAAGAGCTGAAACAAAACTAGTACATTTAAGATTAAGATGTAAATGCTTGTTGAAATTTGAATTAGAATGTAAAATGTCAGACGACCTAAAAGATTTCTTAAAAAATATGAAAGATTTGGAAAAATTAATAGCTGAAACAAATTTAGACAGTAAAGTTAGGATAGAAACCGAAAGAAAACTATCTACTAGTAGTCAAGAGGAAGGGAAATTAATTAATGATGTGTTTGAAAAGACTGAATCAAAAACAAACGATTGCGATAGGGAATCAAAGGAAATTGCAATACCTGAACTAATAATTGGTAATAATACAAATTTAGAAATAACTAATTTTGAAAAGTCAAAAAAATTGTATGCCAGTGTTTAATCCTGAACTGTACAATAAATTGCCAAATCCTTTAGAAAGGTATTTAAAAATGTTTGACATGTCAGATGGACTAGAATTAGACAGCCTATTAAAATTTATGAGTGTAATTTTGAAAATAAAAAGAGAAACTAAATTGCCAGATGCAAAAATTTTAGAATTAAGCATTGGAAAGGTACAAGGCCCTTTGTTGGATAAACTTCTCTTTGCTTTAGACAATAATGTCTCCTTAGATGATTTTCATGAAGACATATTAAAAAGTTTCATACCTATAAATATCAGAGAAAATTTAAAAAGAAATCTGGTAAACAGACCGCAAGGTAATTTAGAACTAATAAACATGTATATCAGAAGAGTTAAAGATAATTGCAAATTGTTAAGATGTAACTATTCAGATAATGAGATAATAGAAATTATTAAGTTAAGAATTAAGCCATAAGACCGTAATAAGTTAATTTTTGAAAACAATCCCGCTAATTTTAACGACCTGGACAATATGTGTGTTCAGATTCAAAATTTAGGTTATAACGATGTAATAAGACAAGAAAATAATAATCCTGTATTTAGAAATTATCCAAGTAGAAGGCAGGAAACGAATAAGATAAAATTTAAGAAATATAACAATGAACAAACAGTAAATGTGAAAAGTAATAGGAATCAAGTAAAATGCTATAACTGTAACAGGTTAGGTCATATTGCTAAGCATTGTAATAACAACAAAAATGTTAACTAGCAAGGAAAGAAATGCCATATTTCTTCCGTAATGAAGTAACACACAAAATTAACTTAATCAAGAAATGTCAAAATAAATTTAAATGTAACAATAAAGGGAATGAATTTAAACGCTCAGATTTAAAAAACAAAAATGTAATAAATCCGAATATCTCAAAGAATGAAATAAAAATTGAACAGGTTAATGTATTGAATAAATCACAATTTTTCAGAGAGACTAGAAAATGTTTGAAAATTATGAAAATGGTAGAAAAGAAAAATTAGTTAATGAATGAAACAAAATTGTTGTGTTACCTACAATAAACGTTGAATTAGGTAGTCATTTAAATGGTAATGCTTTTATTGGACACTGGAGGTTCAATAAATATAATAAAAGAAGAATTGTTTTTAAACATTGTCAAAATTAAAGTAAAAAAAAAAATTTATGGCAAGTAAGGTTTTAAATAGCAGAAAGTTTAAATTGTAAAATGTCAGACGACCTAAATGATTTTTTAAAAAAAAGGATAAAAAATTTTAAAGAAGATTTAATAATAATGATTTGAATAAAGTCTTTTTTTGTTGTGAACAATTAGTTGTATGTAATTCTTAAATTAAAGTATGGGATTTAATTTAAGAATAAAGTTAGTGGATTTTCAAAGTATGGGATTTGAAATTGAGTATGGGTAAAGATGTACTGAAGATGTATAAGATAACAAAGATGTTATAAGACAATGGTACAGGCTTAAAATTTTGCCAAGTGAGAGTAAAAATTGTATAGACAAAAAGTGTCGTGAAACAATGAACTCAGGGGCAAATATGGTAATTAGGTGGCTTACAGGAAGTGAGCAGGTTTATACAGCTAGATGAGAGGTTAGGATTGTTCACATAATATAAGACAAATTCAAAGAAAATGTAAGTAAAAGATATTTCTTAAAACTCTTGTGATTTTAATTTTTAAACAAAATGTAAAGTAGCATTAAATAGTATAAAAAGTAGTATGGTTAATAATTTAAACTCAAAAGAATTTTCACAGTAAATTGGCTATAAAATATGAAGGTCCATATAAAATATTGTAAATTTTTTAAAATCATGTGTCTGTACTGTTCCAACAAGGTAATAATTTCAATAATATAAAAGAGCATATGTGTGAGAAAGCGGATACGCTTCCGTTGCAGTACCTTGTATAGCAAGCGGGAGGCAAGCATTCCATAGTCGAGACAGTTAGTAAACAAAAACATCCGTTGCTGAAGATTGCTTATACTTTTTCTATAGTACGTATAAAATTTTGTTCAATTGTAAAAGGGGACTGCACACACTCATGAATAAATTGTTGAAGTAGAAATAAGATGTAATGTTGAACAAAAATTTTCTTTTCAGGTCGACAAGAGAAAATGTAACACTCTTAAAAATAAGGTGTTACATATAAATTCATTTATATATTTAATTTTTAGTTAATAATTATATCGTCCCAGTATAAAAGAAAACCGAGATAAACGGTTAACACATGAGCGGTAGAAATTGTCCTTTGAATATTCATTTCTAAAAATTTAATTGGAAATCTTAAGTTACTAACTTCTAGATATATATAAATTTTAAAGGTTAATAAGTAATTAAAATGTATGGAATAACTAGCAGTAATTAAAAGTAAATTACTCGACACATTGCTGTCTTTTGTTCTTTTGTAATTTGTCACTGATTAATTAATTGTATGACTTTGTATTTTAAAAATTTAAATTCTTATTTCACAAGTAACCTAGAACGTTTAAAACTTCAATTTTTATTTCCCAAGTAACCTCAACTGTTACAAACGTAGAGGTATTTCATTTTCCTTTGTTTTGGAATCTTTAGTTTTAACAATCAAAATCTACCTCTCACGGTAAAGCTCAAATACTTTTTCCTGTCATCGGTTTTGAACGTCCTATGATAGCATGGTTTATTGGGTAAGTATATATGCATATATTAATACCATGGAATAAGCTTCTAATTTTTGGAAACCTCAGCCGGAAGGTTGGGGTCTTAATTTTTCATAAATACATTGGATGAAGCAAATGCGTGTGTGCTTAATACGCCTAAACGTTCCACAGCAATCTATAGCGAAATTCGAAAAGACTTTAGAAGTGCTGCACACAACACCTTCAATTAAAGTACAAAAGTATTTTGTTTATTTTCCACGACAGTAACTTATCTGCGCCTACGAGAAAACAGTATTTTATCCATCCAAAACACCATGTGTAGCATTGTACTTTGATGGTTTGCAATCGTTCATTCATTAAATTGTTGGTATTTTAGTAGTTCAAACCTGCAAAATATTTGTTGAAGGTGTATTGAATATGTTATTGCGTGGTTAAAACAAAGTGTATATATATATATATATATATATATATATATATATATATATATATATATATATTTATATATTTATATATATATATATTTATTTATTTATTTATATATATATATATATATATATATATATATATATATATATAAATTGTGGTTCACAGCAACCATTAGTTACTGTTTCATATATACAAGTGACCGAAAAAAAATCAGACGTTTTTAAAATTACCATTACTTATTTATTAGGTTGTTAGTTAGAAGTTGTGTTACGTTAAAATATTTATCTACACTTGCCATTTTCGCCCCAAAGGTAAAACTCACAATACCTCAAATTTGGCGACCTTCTTGGTCACGAGGTTACACCGAAACACGAAATGAGCCCACCTGGAAACTTGCGTCGCACAGCGGCCATTGCGACGTTTTTTTTTTATCCGAGCGTTTAGTATCTCTACCGCTAGTGAAAGAAACGGGATTGATTACCCATATACCTAGCTCATAAGCCCTTTCCATTTAGAATCAGGAGATAGTGAAATGAAAAAGTATGGTAATTGTTGCGCTAACAGCGGGGTGAAAAAACCTGGCCAGAAAGAAACCCTGCTAGAAGAAATCCCGCAACGGATCATGCAGGAAACCTGGGGGGCTTGAATCACCATATGCTAAGGAATAAGGTGAGGTATTACCTTACAAATACATTGTTAGTGAGTCTATGGCACGAATAGCATGCTCCTTTTCTTCTGCTGCCTACGTGAAACTGAAAAAGCATGCAGTGGAAATTAGCATTTCCATTTGGGCTAAGCTGCGACCCTGGGAATGAGCCATTACTACATTTATTACAATAATGTATTGGCAAGTATGTGGTTAATGATATTTCTTTAAAACGTTATTTAGTTATATGAGAAATATTTACATTTTTTATGTTTTTACTTTTGTATATATATTACAAGAATAAAACTTCTTTTGTAGTTGTACATGAATTGTAAACAAAATAATTCATAAATAACATGGAGTAACTAGTTGGTTTATATAGTCGAAGTAGCCACTATTTGCATCATTAATTTGAAGAAGCAAAACTACATATTAAAAGAAATAAACTTTGACTGTATGTCACCAAATACGATACTTAAATAGTGATATATTTTAGTCATGACAATGGCCACAATCAAGTACAGTAGAACCGTCTATTGTAAGATAAATGAGACATATCTAGGTTTTCAATTATCATGCTATTTCGAAGCTAAAATTATTTATATTCTCTTCATTAACTCGCACACATAATAGATACCTTTGCAAGTTATACGTCAGTGGAATATATGTATATTTTCAATCACGGCCCATAACCTTTGTTTAGTTGATAACATGTGCTTGAAATGTGTCCCACGTGAGTGATGCTTACTATGTCAAAGCCATCTGTCAATGTTCTTAATAGCTTTTCTTTGTTAAGTATCACATTACATATCCTATCAAACCATTGAGTCTATTGTTGTCCCTTATTTCGGATATATCCCTTCATTTAGTATTTATAATCCATCTGTAGAAAATAGTTATTAATATTTAATTAGTCTTCAACAGGATGTACTAAAAAAAAGTAATATAAAGAACAAGTTTTAAAAATCAATTCTTGCTAAGGTCAACAACAAAATATTTTATTTTAGTGACTTTTAATAATTACAATTATTATAAATAAAGTAACTTTCTCTATGCGTTAAAACTGCTGTTTCACAACATAACCTATTACATAAATTCAGGTGTTTAATGAGATCACATGTTATCACTTATTTTAAGCTGAATGCGACGAGTATTTATATTGCATATTTTGCCCCTTTTGGTAAATGTTTTTTTCTTAAATTTCGTAATAATAAAGCTCAGCCTTTTGTATTTATTTCCATAGATTAGATCTCCATGATATTGCAACATACCATTTCAGACAGGATACAAACACTCAAATAATTTTATTTTAGAACAAGGGTCACTTGTTCTAATACCATGTCCCTCAACCTGAAAAAGTAAGTTTTATAACCTTAATATTACCTATAATCAAAGATTCTTAACTTTTTCCTAACTTATGACTTTTATATTTTTACTTTTATTACTTATTGCTTGTTACACTTTTTATTACAGTGGTGATATAGAATAATGTTTTATGATATATCCATGTTTACGTTTTTTTTCTTATTAAATATAAATGATATACTGTGCAAATAGAATATTGTATACCAATAAAAATGAAAATTTAAACAATCTTCTTGAAATATAATTTTTAGGGCTTTTATAATATATCAGTAGATTGTACCCCACTTGGGGACAACTACCCCTAACTCGGCCTGTACGTAACCTAGGACTATAGGGGTAGTTTTGGATGATGCACCAGGTCGACGCGACCTTGATCCTAGCCTTGGGGGTGGATTCGACCACGTTTAGAAGGGTGGAAGTAATTTTTCGAAAAAAATAAATTCTAACCTACTAACCTAAGCTAGCCAAAATGGATCCAACCTAACCTAACCTACGTGTGGGGGCTGACCTCAGCTACGTTCAGGACCATACCCGGGGGTAGCTCCGGGGGTAGATTCGGGGTGGGGGGTAGTTTTTGAAAAAGTTTTGGAAAAACGTGCCTTGACGATAGGGTGAGTCTAGAGTGCATTAGCGCTACGGTTGGGGGTAGTTTCACCTAGGGGTAGTTTTTAAATAAAATATAAAATTGCCAAAAAACTATCGGTTGGATCAACAGACAGTACGGGATATGTCTAGAGTCCAGTACGTACTGCTGCGGGGGTGGTTTCACCTAGGGGTAGTGTTTAAATAAAATATGAAATTGCCAAAAATCGACCGGTTGGATCAGATGACCCTACGGGATATGTCTAGAGTCCATTATGGTAGGCTGTGTGGGTGGTTTCACCTGATTTCAGATTGCCAAAAATGATCGGTGTCCTAGGTAAAAGTCACTCCCGAACCCGCGCTTGAGGTAACACCGCCTAGGAGCGGGTAGAGCCAATATGGAGCACGGTCTCGGTTAAAGCCAATCCGAGGCCCTAGGAACCTGGCCTAAGGTAAAGTCATCCTGGAGTCGTGCTCGAGGTAAAGCCGGCCGGGCCTTAGGTATAGCCATCCCGAAGCCGGCCCCTAAGTAAAGCCATCCAGGTGTCAGACCATAGGGAAAGTCACCCTGGAGCCGTGCTTGAGGTAAAGCCACCCAGGCCTTAGGTAAAGCCTCCATGGAGTATGGACTTAGGTAAAGCCTGGCCCTAGTTAGAGCCACCCTGGAGAAAGGCCCGAGGTAAATTCACACTAGAGCAAGACTTTAAGTGAGGGGTAGGTCTGCATCAAAAAATGATAGGTTAGATCAAATGCCCAACGATCCAACTAAACGCTAATTTTAATCGACCAACAATTATACACCGAGTTCAATTAGACAACAGTCTATGCGGGGAATCGACCTATCACATTGCAGGGGCCCGGTAGGTCTACGCAAACGGTCGCTGTAAGACGTGAAGGCTTATATACCATGTTAAGCCAATATATATATATGATAGCCCACACAATGTGTTAAACATACATGGGCCTACTATGTCTGTAAACCACTGGCAAAACCCATTATGATCTGAGCTATTTTCACCTCTTCTATCAGGTTGATCCTGGCAACCGTATAATATGGGAGGTACTATAGGGTACATCTACCAATGCATAAACTATCAAGCCCACGTAAAGATTTAATATATTCGATGACGTATCCGCGTTCGAGCGACTCTATGCAGGTATTAGGCCCACCCTAACTAGAGTGTTCTACCTTAAACAAATTGGATGATGCAGGGCAAGGGGTTATGATTGTCTATGCTACAAAAAACCCGCACAGCTGTGTCGTTGTGAATCAAGGCGACTGTATCGATTTACTATGTACTGCCGGCACACCAAGGCATACATATATAATAAAAAATCAGCTATGAATACACCCTACAGTCAGGATTGTGTTTAAATATAATCGTATTAGGTATACATAAATGTAGGCTGTTATAGTTTAAGTAAACAGATAGCTTTTATGGATATATTCTATAATTGTAAATAGGTTTAGATAAAAAGGTCTATGGAGAAACACATAACATGAATAAATATATGCTATAAAACGAACCTAACTATCTATTCAACAGAGTGTTTTAGCAATATAAGAGCAGTATAAACATATAATATTGGATAAGGCCAACGATATAAGGATCAGTTATGGAAAAGGGCAGGTATATGAAATAATATATACAGTAAACGTACTCAGCATGATGATTTATTAAACTAATATATAAAAATAATTTTACAGTGCATAGATATAAATTGTTCTCAATATTACATATATAATTTAAATGTGTCGATGATCCGAGATCTGCAATGTGGGCAGCGAATACATCTTGAGAGACAGGTTAAGCAAAAGACATGTCCGCATGGCGTGGCAACAGCGTTGCGAGGGTTCTCACAACATATATTGCATAAGCTAATCCCCGCCGGTCGTGGCTGAAGGCAAAAAAAAGTTAATTAGTAACAACTGTATATGCATATACAAATCCTGAAAGAAACAATATGATTAGTAAATCGGTCCAGATATCCTGAAAGAAAAGTTAATCGAAATAATATGAAAATCTACCTACATTATTGGTACGCTGGACAGTGTAGTCTCCAGCCACCACAATATCCTGTAGGAACCGTCTCGTCATGCCCCAAACATTATACGCAAAGGTCCGGCTTGTCTTGTAGTAAGGTTTTGAAGCAGCCGTCCGCAGATCCCTAATCGCTAGCTGGAGCCGCATTAAAGTGTAATCCAGCGTCTGTATGCATGTGCGGGGTGAAGGCGGGTTCCTCGGTGGATGAGAAACCATTAGGAAATCGTGCAGGCAAAACGAAAACGAATCATCACAACTATAGCAGGGTCTATGATCCTCGTCATCGCTGTCCGTATCAATGTCAGGCGGTCGGGAAGGTAAATCTCCTGGAGACGAGCCCATAGGTAGTAGTAGAGGCGAATAGTGGACGAATAGGTTAGTGAACAATCTGAAAGCGCAGTGTACGCCTATAAAAATAAAAAAAAGCATCTAAATAAACCAACACTCGATATACCTCGAGTGACGCCAAAAAATGACGCTACCTCGTGTCTAAAATATGCTACAATTTAAACAAATATAATAAACGCTATTGAAAAAAGACTACCACTCATTCAATATACTGTGTGATCTAAGCCAGTACATAATTTGAAAAAGGCCTGACAATAACATATAATATCTCGTATCCATAATAAGCCTCAATTTAAAATATATATATATATATATATATATATATATATATATATATATATATTAAACGCTAACGAAAATAAACTACCAATCAATATATTCTATGATCTAGGCTTCAGATAATTTGAAAAAGAAATGACGCTACCTCATGTCCAAAACAAGCCTCAATTTAAAAATATATATTAAGAGCTATTGAAAACAGACTACCATTCATTCAATATACTGTGTGATCTAAGCCTTACAAAAATTGAAAAAGACTTGACATTAACATATAATATCTCGTGTCCAAAATATATATTAAACGATAATGAAATACACCACCACTCATTCAATATAGTGTATGATCTAGGCATTACAAAAGTTGAAAAATGAAGTGTGAAAATATTCTCTCCTATAAATAAACACCCAATGTGTCATCTAGACTTAACATATTTTGAAAAAAGAATAGTTACTTACAATGCGTGGGTAGATAGGATGTTGTGACGTAGACGCCATCTCTCGTGAATGTATGACCTGCAGATTAACGGATCACAATAGTTGATCAAAGAATAGCTCTCCTCCTGGGTTGATTGTAGAAAGTCTTCAAAACTAAATAATTTAAATAAAGGGTTTAAACAGATATCGCACCAGTTATTAGCGTCTCGAATAAATTCGAAGCAGTCCACCTCGGTTGTAGAGTACGTGTAACCGGCTCTTGTGATGTCGAAACTCTCTGCCTGACGGAGCACCAGGTAACTCAAACACTCCCGGCAAATATTATTAGACAGACCTGTGTAGTGAAATCTAATAAATATGACAGATGTCTTCTCGTAGGCATACACAGTTACAGCGCCACGGTGGTTCTTCAACCATAACAATACTGAAAATTTTAAATTATTGAAATGTATAGATAAAGATTCAGATGTATCACAAGGCTTCATCAGTACATAGTCTTTAAAAGATTTCATCAACTTTTCCTTTACAGATACAGGTAAGCCCAAACTGTCTATATCATGTCTGTTCTGTACGCATGCGCAGACCTCAATAGCGCATAGATTAAACAAAGACAGAGGCACTGTAAAATTTTAAAAATAATAAACATGCTGAAACGTTTTAAAGAATAATATTAATCTGTAACGGCCAAATTCACAGTTTGGCCGACATGTTTGATAACAGTTAAAAATTTGCCTATAATAGAGCTCAAATCCTCCACAGTCAACGCCGTAGCGTATCGCTTGGGAAGAAAGACAGCGCGTCTGTCTTCATCATCTACCTGTAAGTCTACAAGTACGGCGTTACCATACCATGCCTCGACAAAACGCGCATTTACAATTTTATATGCTTTGCCTATCTTTAGCTCACGTATAGGCATAGAATCTACAGAATGTAAAGTTGAAAACTTTGCCGACACTGATGATGACATTTTACTACTTACTGGCAAACACACACACACAAATCACTCTAAACACAGACTATGCAAAAGCACTATATCTCCACCTGTATATAATGTATTATACATAGCTGTGGAAGAGTCCATTTGAGAGGTGAGTGGACGAGTCCAAGCGAGTTGGACTGATCCATAATTACGTCACAACTACGACTGTTGATTACAGCACGGCGGGCGATGCCGTTTGTAGAGGTAAACACATCGTATCCGATGAGAAGTTTAAATACAAGTTAACACATAATATAAAATGCATGGGCTGACTAGGGTTTAACAAACAGTATCCGATTGACTATGGTTTATCTCGTATTATCCGAGAGGTAGAGCCTTAGGCAAGGACATGCTTGAGGCCAGGTCTCAGGTAAAGCCACCCAGACCTTAGGTAAAGCTACCTTGGAGTCAGGTAGTAGGTAAAGCTACCTTGGAGTCAGACCATAGGTAAAGCTACCTTTGAGGTATGCCCCAGGTAAAGCCACCTTGGAGTCAGGCCATAGGTAAAGCCACCGTCGGGTCAGGTCTTTTGTATTTACTAATCTATTTTATCAATTTTTATGTCAATAATTTTCACAATGTTTGAGTTGAAAAATACCTTATATATGGTAATCCATTTCTTCTCTACTTGTTTTTCTGTATATTTTAGTATTGTGCACACACCAGAGTTACCTACTATGTACAGCATTGTTACTTATAAAGCCCATGGCAGTAACTATGTTCATGATTGTTACTTAGTAGGTACAGGACTGTTACTAACTATGTACAGCATTGTTACTTATAAAGCCCATAGCAGTTACTATGTTCAAGATTGTTACATAGTAAGTATATGACTGTTACCTACTACGTACAACATTGTTACTTATTAAGCCCATGGCAGTTACTATGTCCATGATTGTTACTTAGTAAGTACAGGACTGTTACCTACTATGTACAACATTGTTACTTATAAAACCCATGGCAGTTACTATGTTCATGATAGTTACTTAGTAAGTACAGTACTGTTACCTACTATGTACAACATTGTTACTTATAAAGCCGAAGGCAGTTATTATGTTCATGATTGTTACTTAGTAAGTACAGGACTGTTACCTACTATGTACAGCATTGTTAATCATAAAGCCCGTGGCAGTTACTATGTTCATGATTGTTACCTAGTAAATACAGGACTGTTACCTACTATGTACAGCATTGTTACTTATAAAGCCATGGCAGTTACTATGTTCATGATTGTTACTTAGTAAGTACAGGACTGTAACCTACTATGTAAAGCATTGTTACTTATAAAGCCCATGGCAGTTACTATGTTCATGATTGTTACTTAGTAAATACAGGACTGTTACCTACTATGTACAGCATTGTTATTTATAAAGCCCATAGCAGTTACTATGTTCATGATTGTTACTTAGTAAGTACAGGACTGTTACCTACTATGTACAGCATTGTTATTTATAAAGCCCGTGGCAGTTACTATGTTCATGATTGTTACTTAGTAAGTACAGGACTGTTACCTACTATGTACAGCATTGTTATTTATAAAGCCCATAGCAGCTACTATGTTCATGATTGTTTTTAGTAAGTACAGGACTGTTACCTACTATATACAGCATTGTTACGTCTAAAGCCCATGGCAGTTACTTACTATGTTCATGATTGTTACTTAGTGGGTACATGACTGTTTCCTACTATGTACAGCCTTGTTACTTATAAAGCCCATGGAAGTTACTTACTATGTTCATGATTGTTACTTAGTGAGTACATGACTGTTACCTACTATATACAGCATTGTTACTTATAAAGCCCATGGCAGTTACTTACTATGTTCATGATTGTTACTTAGTGAGTACATGACTGTTACCTACTATATACAGCATTGTTACTTATAAAGCCCATGACAGTTACTTACTATGTTCATGATTGTTACTTAGTGAGTACATGACTGTTACCTACTATATACAGCATTGTTACTTATAAAGCCCATGGCAGTTACTTACTATGTTCATGATTGTTACATAGTGAGTAAATGACTGTTTCCTACTATGTACAGCCTTGTTACTTATAAAGCCCATGGAAGTTACTTACTATGTTCATGATTGTTACTTAGTGAGTACATGACTGTTACCTACTATATACAGCATTGTTACTTATAAAGCCCATGGCAGTTACTTACTATGTTCATGATTGTTACTTAGTGAGTACATGACTGTTACCTACTATATACAGCATTGTTACTTATAAAGCCCATGACAGTTACTTACTATGTTCATGATTGTTACTTAGTGAGTACATGACTGTTACCTACTATATACAGCATTGTTACTTATAAAGCCCATGGCAGTTACTTACTATGTTCATGATTGTTACATATTGAGTAAATGACTGTTTCCTACTATGTACAGCCTTGTTACTTATAAAGCCCATGGCAGTTACTTACTATGTTCATGATTGTTACTTAGTGAGTACATGACTGTTACCTACTATATACAGCATTGTTACTTATAAAGCCCATGGCAGTTACTTACTATATTCATGATTGTTACTTAGTGAGTACATGCCTGTTACCTACTATGTACAGCCTTGTTACTTATAAAGCACATAGCAGCTACTATGTTCATGATTACATTTTAGTAAATATAGGACTGTTACCTACTATATACAGCATTGTTACTTATAAAGCCCATGGCAGTTACTATGTTCATGATTGTTTCTTAGTAAGTACATGACTGTTACCTACTATGTACAGCATTGTTATTTATAAAGCCCATGGCAGTTACTATGTTCATGCTTGCTTCTTAGTAAGTACATGACGGTTACCTACTATGTACAGCATTGTTACTTATAAAGCCCATGGCAGGTACTTACTATGTTCATGATTGTTGCTTAGTGAGTACGTGACTGTTACCTACTATGTACAGGGTTGTTACTTATACAGCCCATGGCAGTTACTTACTATGTTCATGGTTGTTACTTAGTAAGTACAGCACTATTACCTACTATGTACAGCATTTTTACTTATAAAGCCCATGGCAGTTACTTTGTTCATGTTTGTTACTTAGTAAGTACAGGACTGTTACCTACTATGTACAGCATTGTTACTTATAAAGCCCATGGCAGTTACTATTTTCATTATTGTTACTTAGTAAGTACAGGACTGTTACCTACTGTGTACAGCATTGTTACTTATGGAGTCCATGGCAGTTACTTACTATGTTCATGATTGTTACTTAGTAAGTACATGACTGTTACCTACTATGTACAGTATTGTTACTTATAAAGCTCATGGCAGTTACTTACTATGTGTCATGATTGTTACTTAGTAAGTACATGGCGGTTACCTACTATGTACAGCATTGTTACTTATAAAGCCCATGGAAGGTACTTACTATGTTCATGATTGTTACTTAGTGAGTACATGACTGATACCTACTATGTACAGCATTGTTACTTATACAGCACATGGCAGTTACTTACTATGTTCATGATTGTTACTTAGTAAGTACAGCACTATTACCTACTATGTACAGCATTGTTACTTATAAAGCTCATGGCTGTTACTATGTTCATGTTTGTTACTTAGTAAGTACATGACTGTTACCTACTATGTACAGCATTGTTACTTACTAAGCCCGTGGCAGTTACTTGGTATGTTCGTGATTGTTACTTACTAAGCAATGGCAGTTACTTACTACGTGCATAATTGTTACTTACTAAGCCAATGGCAGTTACTTACTATATGCATGATTGTTACTTACTAAGCCAATGGCAGTTACTTACTACGTGCATAATTGTTACTTACTAAGCCAATGGCAGTTACTTACTTTGTTCATGATTGTTACTTAATAAGTCCATTCCAGTTACTTACTACGTGCATAATTGTAACTTACTAAGCCAATGGCAGTTACTTACTAATTGCATGATTGTTACTTAATAAGCCCATGGCAGTTACCTACTAGGGTCATGATTGTTACTTAGTAAGTAACGAATTGTTACCTACTATGTACAGCATTGCTACCTATTAAGCCCTTGGCAGTTACCTACTGTGTGCATGATTGTTACTTAGTAAGTACTGGATTGTTACCAACTAAGCCATTGCAGTTACTTACTAAGTTCATGATTGTTATTTAGAAAGTACAGGACAGTTACCTACTATGTACAGCATTGTTACTTACTAAGCCCGTGGCAGTTACTTACTATGTTCATAATTGTTACTTACTAAGAAAATGGCAGTTACTTACTATGTTCATGATTGTTACTTAATAAACCCATTGCAGTTACTTACTATGTTCACTATTGTTGCTTAGTAAATACAGGATTGTTACCTACTATGTACAGCATTATTTATAATAATTGTAATTATTAAAAGTCACTAAAATAAAATATTTTGTTGTTGACCTTAGCAAGAATTGATTTTTAAAACTTGTTCTTTATATTACTTTTTTTTATTACATCCTGTTGTAGACTAATTAAATATTAATAACGATTTTCTACAGATGGATTATAAATACTAAATGAAGGGATATTTCCGAAATAAGGGACAACAATAGACTCGATGGTTTGATAGGATATGTAATGTGACACTTAACAAAGAAAAGCTATTAAGAACATTGACAGATGGCTTTGACATAGTAAGCTTTACTCAAGTGGACACACTTCAAGCACAGGTTATCAATAAAACTAAGAGTGGATATTTTATAAAAGCACTCAAAATTATATTTCAAGAAGATTGTTTACATTTTCATTTTTATTGGTATACAATATTCTTTTTGCACTGTATATGATTTATAGTTAATAAGAAAAAGACGTAAACATGGATATCATAAAACATTATTCTATAACACTACTGTAATAAAAAGTGTAACAAGCAATAAGTAATAAAAGTAAAAATATAAAAGTCATGAGTTAGGAAAAAGTAAAGAATCTTTGAATATAGGTAAGATTAAAGTTATAAAACTTACTTTGTAAGGTTGAGGGATATGGTATTTGAAATCCGTGACCCTAAAGCAGACTTACGTTCAGTGGGTTTTACCAGTTACATCTCCTAGTATGAAGAAATAAAGGAGGGATTGATAAAGTGTCATGTAGCTCTCCTGGAGTTTGGAAAAAGAGATAAATTGTATTCTCTCCGGGGCAGGTTGCTTAAAAAAATTCAATTTGAACGAAGGAAGGTGTTTACGGGCTAGCATTTTAAGGGTATGTTTTACCGGAAATAAAATTATTTGAGTGTTTGTATCCTGTCTGATATGGTATGTTGCAATATCATGGAGATCTAATCTATAGAAATAAATACAAAAGGCTGCGCTTAATTATTAAAAACTTATAGAAAAAAAAATTTCCAAAAGCTCAAAATATGCAATATAGGTACTCGTCGCATTTATCTTAAAATAAGTGATAACATGTGATCTCATTAAACACCTGATTTATGTTATAGGTTATGTTGTGAAACAGCAGTTTTAGCGCATAGAGAAAGTTACTTTATTTATAATAATTGTAATTATTAAAAGTCACTAAAATAAAATATTTTGTTGTTGACCTTAGCAAGAATTGATTTTTAAAACTTGTTCTTTATATTACTTTTTTTTAGTACATCCTGTTGAAGACTAATTAAATATTAATAACTATTTTCTACAGATGGATTATAAATACTAAATGAAGGGATATTTCCGAAATAAGGGACAACAATAGACTCGATGGTTTGATAGGATATGTAATGTGATACTTAACAAAGAAAAGCTATTAAGAACATTGACAGATGGCTTTGACATAGTAAGCTTTACTCAAGTGGACACACTTCAAGCACAGGTTATCAATAAAACTAAGGTTAAGGAGCCGAGATTGAAAATAAACATGTATTCCACTGACGAGTAACTTGCAAACGTATCTATTATGTGTGCAAGTTAATCAAGAGAAAATAAATAATGTTAGCTTCGAAATAGCATGATAATTGAAAATCTAGATATGTCTCATTTATCTTACAGTAGCCGATTCTACTGTACTTGACTTGTGACCATTGTCATGACTAAAATATATCACTATTTAAGTAACGTATTTGGTGACATACTGTCAAAGTTTATTTCTTGTAATATGTTGTTTTGTTTCTTCAAATTAACGATGCAAATAGTGGCTACTTCGACTATATAAACCAACTATTTACTCCATGTTATTTATGAATTATTGTTTACAATTCATGTACAACTACAAAAGAAGTTTTGTTATTGTACTAAATATACAAAAGTAAAAACTTAGGAAAATGTAAGTATTTGTCATATAACTAAATAACGTTTTAAGGAAATATCATTAACCACATCCTTGCCAATACATTAATGTAATAAATGTAGTAAAGGTTCATCCCCAGGGTCGCAGCTCACCCAAAACGGAAGTGCTAATTTCCACTGCATGCTTTTTCAGTTTCGCGTAGGCAGCAGATGAAAAGGAGCATGCTATTCGTGCCATAGACTCACTAACAAGTTATTTGTAAGGCAAAATCAATTCTTGCTTAGGTCAACAACAAAATATTTTATTTTAGTGACTTTTAATAATTACAATTATTATAAATATAGTAACTTTCTCTATGCGTTAAAACTGCTGTTTCACAACATAACCTATACAATAAATCAGGTGTTTAATGAGATCACATGTTATCACTTATTTTAAGCTAAATGCGACGAATATCTATATTGCATATTTTGCCCCTTTTGGGAAATGTTTTTTTTTTTTTTTTTTTGTAATAATAAAGCTCAGCCTTTTGTATTTATTTCCATAGATTAGACCTCAGAGATATTGCAACATACCATATCAGACAGGATACAAACACTCAAATAATTTTATTTCCGGTAGAAAATAGCCTCAGAATTCTAGCCCGTAAACACCATTCTTCGTTCAAATTGACTTCTTTTAAGCAACCTGCCCCAGAGAAAATACAATTTATCTCTTTTTCCAAACTCCAGGAGACCTACATGACACTTTATCAATCCCTCCTTTATTTCTTCTTACTAGGAGATGTAACTGGTAAAACCCACTGAACGTAAATCTGATTTAGGGTCACGGATTTCAAATACCATGTCCCTCAACCTTAAAAAGTAAGTTTTATAACTTTAATCTTACCTATATTCAAAGATTCTTTACTTTTTCCTAACTTATGACTTTTATATTTTTACTTTTATTACTTATTGCTTGTTACACGTTTTATTACAGTAGTGTTATAGAATAATGTTTCATGATATCCATGTTTACGTATTTTTCTTATTAACTATAAATGATATACTGTGCAAAAAGAATATTGTATACCAATAAAAATGAAAATTTAAACAATCTTCGTGAAATATAATTTTGAGTGCTTTTATAAAATATCCACTCTAAGTTTTATCAGAAAGAAAGAAATTTCATTCCATTCTACTTTAAATGTCAGAAAATATTCCCCTGCGGCACGTTCCATTTAGACAATGAATAATTGCACGTCTTGTTCTCTATAGAAGCAACATTGCGCATTTTTCATTTACTGCCCATGGTGAAGCGAAATCAGGATTTACCTTGCTATTGTTTCTTTACTTTTTATGTACTTCATCAGGCGTTGTTCAATTAGTCATATTTTCTATCTTATTAGTTATATTTATTATTCACTTTCTAAATTTAATTTTGTTAAATTTATTTTATTAAATTTAGTTTTATAAACCACAATTTTCGAAATAACTCTTTTAAACGAAATTTACACAAATATTAAAACATTTAGAAAAGAGTAATCAATTATTACATTATCTATAAATATTCTAAGTCGCTTATAACCCAGATTTTTTTGTAAATTGTTTTAGTTATTTTAAAAAATAATTTTAATTACACACAAATTATTATTTATACTTAAAAAAGACTTTTAAGGCCAATTGTTTACCTTACCGATTGTATCTTTCAATATTACGTAGGTAGACTGGCTGTCTATTTAAATGTTTCTGCAAGAATACGTTACATTAAGGTTTACTGTTAAATTTTCAAAACAGATATTTATTTCATACAATATAAATAAAACCTTTGGACAATAATAATTTAAATTTAAATAAAGGTATATCTTTTCAAATTAACAGTTAATATCTTTCGAAATTATGCTATTAGACAACATTATGTCAGATGCATACTGTTATCCTTTGTATATTTACTTATTTTATCAAATTACTATGAGACCAGCACTTGCCAACTAGCTGATGCTAAACAGCTGTTTTGCTCGAAGCGTGTACGGTTATTAAATTTTTTTTTACAATTAGCAAGCTAGGAAAAAGAGTCTTATAGAAAGAATCGTTGAGAGAGAACCTTCATGCGTTCCTGGTGACCGAGGGGGGACATTTCTGGGCATGCCATCTTCCCGAGGGATCCAGCTACCAGCCGAAGGTTAGTTGTAGTCCTAATGACGACTTACAAAAGGTAATCGATTTATTTATTATTTTCTTTATAAAATAAAGAAAACCTTTATTTTATTTTAAAATAAAATAAAAGTAATGGTGATGGTAAACAGTATGACTATTCTCATCTACAGATGGTAGAAAAGTGGGACTACAAGAAGGATCAAGAGCGACATGGTAGAGAACATAGGGACGTCATGGGATTCATGTGCGCTTTAAATAAACCCTCTCTTTGCCGGGGATTTAGGGTAGTTGCTACCCATTTATTGCCATTCTAATGGGTAAAGGGAAGTTGGAACGTCGATTAAATTCATACTAATTTTTGTATGTGAAATATAGAAATATTTGTTTCTATAAGAAAATGTATATTTAAGAGCATAAAAATAAATTAATGTTTATTAGTACGAGGCTGAGTGCTTTATGAAACTTCACATCATTGCATTTCAAATTTTAAAATAGTTCATAAAAGTAAAATAAATAAATATTTTAGATTATTAGGATCGGCGTTCTAAATATTTTATCAATACTAATTACAGCTTAAACAATATATTATACAATTTATTGCGTATTATTTTTAATTAAATTTTCATTTTAAAAATACCTCTTTAATTCTCTTTTCATGAATTTTTCATTTGAAATTTAAATGCTTTTTGCAAAACGTGTAATTACGCATAGAGTGTAGGATGAACTACTATAAAACGCTTATATATTTTTCTATCAAATTGTTTAATCCACCCAATAGCGTCTCGTTTCATAGGGTTTTCTTACATTAAAGTTTATTCATCTTTAAAAGCTAATCAAACAGATTGCATCATTTCCTTCTGTTTCTTCTTATACAGAAAAGTTCCAAAGGCCATCATCCTAAGCCCTAAGGTCAAATAGAATGAATCTGATTAGTGTGTGATAAATGCTTTAAAGAGAATACGCTGTTCAACTAAACAACTAAACATTCATTATACTCAACCGTCATATTAGAAACTGCGTTGCATTATCAACCTATTCTCCTTATGAAACTAACTCTATATATAGAAACAGTTATGTTTACATATTACAATTTATTGAATAATAATTTGGTGTGATGTCTCTTCGAATTTTGCCATAGTTCACTGTAGAATGTTTTGGTGTATTAAGCGCACACAATTCAACATAACATTATTATATACAACGATTTACAGTTTTTGATTCATTAAATGTATTTATGAAAAATTAGGACCCCAACCGTACGGCTGAGGTTTCCAAAAATTAGAAATATTTTCACCTTAAAACACAGACTCTACATACTTACTCTAGGACTATGTATCACAGGAGGCTCAAAACAGATGAAATCAAAAAGTATTTGAAATTTACCGTGAGAGGTAGATTTTGATTGTTAAAACTAAAGATTCCAAAACATAAGAAAATGAAATACCACTACGTTTTATTAAACAATTATATAACTGAAACTACTTCTAGACATAAATTTGGTAATATAATAAAACGTAATGCGTGATTACTTTAAAAATATAAAATAATTCTGCATTATTGATTACAGCGCCACCTATCCATTCAAACATCTTTGCTCTTAGTTTAGCTTTCGGCCGTCTAGAATACGCTATAATGGGAACATTTTATATTTAAAAAACCCATTTTTTTTTGAAAGCAATATTCTACAAGCAATAAAAACAAAATTATTTACGGCCAATATCGTTGTATGCTTCACCTAACATTACTAATAGTTAATGATGTTAATCTATATCTCTCTATATATCTATAAAAATGAATGTTTGTGTTTATGTATGTATGTATGTAGTAAGTAACAGTCATGCACATCGTAAGTAACTTCAATGGTTTAGTGAGTAACAATCATGCACATAGTAAGTAACTTCAATGGCTTAGTGAGTAACAGTCATGCACATAGTAAGTAACTGCAATGGCTTAGTAAGTAACAATGTTGTACATAGTAGGTAAGACTGGTGTGTGCACAATACTAAAATATACACAAACACAAGTAGAGATATAAGGGATTACCATATATGAATTATTTTTCAGCTCAAACTCCTTTATTTTTTCTTACTAGGGGGTGTAAATGGTAAAACCCCCTGAACGTAAGTCTACTTTAGGGTCACGTGTTCTAATTACGTTATTCTCCCTATGAAACTAACTCTATATATAAAGACAGTTATTTTTACATATTAGTCAATTTATTGAGTACTATTTTTAATTAAATTTTCATTTTAAAAATACCTCTTTTCGTGATTTTTTCCATTGAAATTTAAATGCTTATTCGCAAAACGTGTAATTACTCATAGAGTGTAGGATGGACTGTTATAAAACGCTGTTGTATTTTTCTATCAAAGGGTTTATTCTACCCAATAGTGTCTCGTTTCATAGAGTTTTCTTACATTAAAATTTATTCATCTTTAAAAGCTAACCAAACATATTGCATCATTTTCTTCGGTTTCTTCTTACACAGAAAAGTTCCAAAGGCCATCAATCTAAGTCCTAAAGTCAAACACAATGAATCTGATTAGTGGGTGATAATAGCTTTATAGAGAAATCGCTGTTCGGCTGTGAGTTAATATTAGGCTCACCTTGTATCCTTTTGCAGCCAATCACCGAATTAATAAGGCCATTTTCAACCTATAACCACCAAGGCCACTTGCAAACTATAACCGCTTTTTAAAAAACTCTTGCAGCCGATAACCGCTTTTAAACCGCCACTTGAACATATCACCGAATTTATAAGGAATATTTTAAACTATAACTGCCTGTATAGGGCCGCTTGCGACCTATAACCGCCATTATAAGAACTCTTGCATTCTACAACCACCTATATAAGGCTACTTGCAACCTATAACCGCCGTTTAAAGATCTTTTGCAACCTATACCCGCCTTTATAAGGCCGCTTGTAACATATAACCGCCTCTATAGGGACTCTTGCAAACTATAACCGCCTTTAAACCGCCACTTGAACCTATCACCGAATTTATAATGCCTATTTAAATCATAACTGCCTGTATAAGGCCACTTGTGACCTATAACTGCATTATAAGAACTCTTGCAACCTATAACTGCCTCTATGAGGAATATTCAAACCTATAATAACCGCATAAAGCTTCTTCCAATCTCTAACCGCCTATATTATATTCTTGAAATTATGTTTAAATTATTTTTTAATCCCAGCAATATAACGTGGAAAATCTTTAGACATTAAGTAAGTTATATTAAAGTAGGATATATAATATATATATTTCAGTAGGCTTATAACCGAAACAGTATGACAAAAAGTACATTTACTAGCATTTAATTACGTAATTTACTTTATATGAGGTTTCGACGTTAGTAATTTTGGGGAAATCTTATCTGAAAGATACAAAGATATTGATCCGAATTAAAATTCATTTAAGAATAAAATATTGCTTTGCTCCAGAAATTTCATTGGGGACTGATTTACTTACGGAATTTAATATATAGATTCTGAGTTACAGTGCATTCTAGACGGTTATAGGCGGAACTAAAAGTAAAGATTTTGATTGAAGTAGGTGGCGCTGTAAACGATTTTTCAAAATTAATTAATATTTTCATAGTGATATAGCATAACGTTTACTAAATTGCCAACGTTTTCTCGAGGTAATTTCAATAAGAGAATAATTTATTAATGCGTTAAGCTATTTTATTTTAATCTGTTATTAATTGTTTTTAGATGAGGATCCTGGATGAGTCACTGGAAAGTGAAGAAGAAGGTGGAATAGTGCTTCAGTCAATTACATCGTTAAGGCACTGACAATATTGTATAAGTGTTTTATTTTGCATTTCACCTCTGATAGAACCATTAATGGGGCCACATTTAGCCTTGAAGACACATAACTGTACTGTTCAGCCATCCAGAGTTCTTTGAATTCTTCCTGTTCTATTTAAGCCTTAAAGCTTGAGAAGTGTAATAGGTACCAAACTCAAATCGATTTTAAATTATTAAAAGATAAGCCAAGTTATTTGCGTTTATAACAACTTGAAGCAACTGTGGCGTAAATGTTTGTATTAAATAAAAACAACCTCTTACCACAAATTCAACAATTTTTATTTAACCTTATGTACATTTCGATTACAAAGTAATTCTTTGGAAGAAATGTACATAGGGTTAAATATAAATTGTTGAATTTGTGGTAAGAGGGTTTTTTTTATTAATTATTTTATACGTTTAACTAATAATTTGAAACCACTAAAGTACCTATTTTTAGTAGATGATGAGGTGAACACTCACAATTTTGATAAATAAAAACACGGTTAATTCGTTAGTCAAAGAAATCGAATTATTAAAAATTTGGCAACGTTTCAACTACTAAATTGTCGTCCTTATTCAGGCCTACACGTATAATAGACAAAATTAATACTAATATATTAACAAAACAACACAAATAAAGTAAATAAATGGAAACACTATAAAACGTGATAGTTAATGGTTTTCAAATTTATCGCCCATAATTTTTCATTTATTAAATTTATCTCAAAAGGAAATTTCAATTATATAAAAGTACAATAAAATCTACAAGTTTTATATATTGTTTCGTTTTTCATTCTCTAGTTTAACCATTTAATCCTGCCTCTCGTGTATAAGCTCAAATATTATTTACTGACTTCGGTTTTGTACGTCCTATGATATATAGGCTCTTACACTGGCTACGTACAAGGAGTACAGTTCATTATATGGCTGTAAAGAAGCTTCTAATTTTTGGAAACCTCAGCAGGAAGGTTGGTGTATAAGTTTCTCATAATTACATTGGATGAAGCAAGTGCCGTAAAGTTTTGTATATGATAATGTTATGTTGAATTGTGTGCGCTTCATACACTAAGACGCTCTACAGCGATATATAACTAAATTTGATAAGACATACATCACACTTTAAAGACTTTTGAAGTATTGTACAAAAGACTTTTAAATGAAATACAAAAGTATTTTATTTCTTCTTCGCGGCAGTAACATATCTGGGAATACGAGATAACAGCTTTTTATCGAACGAAGACAACATGTATAGAGTAAGCAATTTTTAATGATTTACAATTAATTACTTATTACAGTGATTTATATTTACCAAATAGATATTTTTCATTTTTAAAGTTTAGATTTATCATTTATCACCTTTTGTTAAAGGAATCGGGCGTTATTGTTATGTTTTAGGGGTAACCAAATTTAATTTTTGTAATTTAAATATAGTTTTGAAGTATTTATTATTAAAATATATTACACCGTAATAAACATGCCTAGACTATTAGATCTTTTGTATTTACTAATCTTTTTTATCAATTTTTATGTCAATAATTTTCACAATGTTTGAGTTGAAAAATACCTAATATATGGTAATCCATTACTTCTCTACTTGTTTTTGTGTATATTTTAGTATCCTGCACACACCAGTGTTACATAATATGTACAGCATTGTTACTTACTAAACCTGTGGCAGATACTTACTATGTTCATGATTGTTACTTACTAAACCCATTGCAGTTACTTACTATGTTCACGATTGTTGCTTAGTAAGTACAAGATTGTTACCTACTATGTACAGCATTGTTACTTACTAAGCCCGTGGCAGTTACTTAGTATGTTCATGATTGTTAATTACTAAGCCAATGGAAGTTACTTACTATATGCATGATTGTTACTTACTAAGCCCATGGCAGTTACTTACTACGTGCATAATTGTTACTTACTAAGCCAATGGCAGTTACCTACTATGTTCATGATTGTTACTTACTAAGCAAATGGCAGTTACTTACTATGTTCATGATTGTTACTTACTAAACCCATTGCAGTTACTTTCTATGTTCATGATTGTTACTTACTAAACCCATTGCAGTTACTTATTATGTTCATGATTGTTCCTTACTAAGCCAATGGCAGTTACTTACTATGTTCATGATTGTAACTTACTAAACCCATTGCAGTTACTTACTATGTTCATGATTGTTACTTACTAAGCCAATGGCAGTTACTTACTATGTTCATGATTGTTACTTACTATACACACTGCAGTTATTTACTATGTTCACGATTGTTGCTTAGTAAGTACAAGATTGTTCCTACTATGTACAGCATTGTTACTTACTAAGCCCGTGGCAGTTACTTAGTATGTTCATGATTGTTACTTACTAAGCAATGGCAGTTACTTACTACGTGCATATTTTTTACTTACTAAGCCAATGGCAGTTACTTACTATATGCATGATTGTTACTTACTAAACCCATGGCAGTTACTTACTATGTTAATGATTGTTGCTTACTAAGCCAATGGCAGTTACTTACTATGTTCATGATTGTTACTTACTAAACCCATTGCAGTTACTTACTATGTTCATGATTGTTGCCTACTAAGAAAATGGCAGTTACTTACTATGTTCATGATTGTTACTTACTAAACACATTGCAATTACTTACTATGTTCACGATTGTTGCTTAGTAAGTACAAGATTGTTACCTACTATGTACAGCATTGTTACTTACTAAGCCCGTGGCAGTTACTTAGTATGTTCATGATCGTTACTTACTAAGCAATGGCAGTTACTTACTATATGCATGATTGTTACTTACTAAACCCATGGCAGTTACTTACTACGTGCATAATTCTTACTTCCTAAGCCAATGGCAGTTACATACTATGTTAATGATTGTTACTTACTAAGCCAATGGCAGTTACTTACTACGTGCATAATTGTTACTTACTCTAACCCATTGCAGTTACTTACTATGTTCACTATTGTTGCTTACTAAGTACAGGATTGTTACCTACTATGTACAGCATTGTTACTTATAAAGCCCATGGCAGTTATTATGTTCATTATTGTTACTTAGTAAGTACAGGACTGTTACCTACTATGTACAGCATTGTTACTTACTAAGCCCATGGCAGTTACTTACTATGTGCATGATTGTTACTTACTAAGCCCGTGGCAGTTACTTACTAGAATCATGATTGTTACTTAGTAAGTAAAGGACTGTTACCTACTATGTACAGCATTGTTACTTACTAAGCCCATGGCAGTTACTTACTATGTGCATGATTGTTACTTACTAAGCCCATGGCAGTTACTTACTATGTTCATGATTGTTACTTACTAAGCCCATGGCAGTTACTTACTATGTTCTTGATTGTTACTTACTAAACCCGTGGCAATTACTTACTATGTGCATAATTGTTACTTACTAAGCCAATCGCAGTTATATACTATGTGCATGATTGTTACTTAATAAGCACATGGCAGTTACTTACTATGTGCATGATTGTTATTTACTAAGCCCATGACACTTACTTACTAAGATCATGATTATTGCTTAGTAAGTTCAGGATTGTTACCTACTATGTACAGCATTGTTACTTATTAGGCCCATGGCAGTTACCTACTATGTGCATAATTGTTACTTAATAGGCCCATGGCAATTACTTACTAGTACTATAGAATGGAAAGATACTCAAATAAAATTTGTCTTTAATGATTCAAGTGGGAAAAAATTATTATTAAGTTATATGCGTTGGCCAAAACATTTGAATCCACTAAAATAACTATTTTTAGTAGATGATGAGGTGTACACTCACAAATGTTGTTAACTAAAAAACACGGTTGGTGCGTTAGTCACAGAAATCGATTTATTATTAATTTGGCAACGTTTCGACTACTAAATTCAGGCCTACAAGTATAACAGACAGAATTGACATCTACTTCATAGAAATACACAACAAAATTAACTAAAAAAAATATATATTAAAATAAGTTATTAATATTAATAAATTAACAAAACAACACAAATAAATTAAATAATTAAGAAACACACCATAAAACGTGATATGCCATGATAATAATAACTATATACCATTGATTAGAATTATTTTAAAATATTCTCAAACATATAACAGTAATACAACCTGTAAAAATAAATCATAACCAAATATCTGGTACATCAACAACTAGAACCCTCGAGAGTGATTATGACTATATAATTATAAATACTGGCCGATTTATTAGTGTCCTATTTAATATTATTAGAATTTTTATGCATCTTTATTTGGAGCAAAACAAAATTCGTCTCCTCCAATTACTTTCCGTGTCCAAAATTATAGGATGTTGGAAATTAAAGGAACGGTTATGTTCGATGATGCGATCGTAAAACACCGAGGAGAGATGCAAACCTTTTTTACTCTTGTTTTCTTGTTCTAAAAGACGAATATGCAATTACCCATTCAGTTTCCCCAACATAGGAAGCATCATATATATATATATATATATATATATATATATATATATATATATATATATATATATATATAACATTATTACAAGACGGAAAAGAGTTAAGTTTTGAAAATATTCTTTTATTAATATGAAATTTAATAAATCGATAAGGATAATCATTAAGCAATAAACATATTTGTATAAGTTTCAAATTCCTATAATGATAGGAAGGAGGTAATAAGTCAAGAACTTTATCAACAAGATAGGATGCCATTCCACGTTTCTGTGACATCGGATGATCTGAGTAAAAATTAAGCAATCTGTCCGAAAAAGTAGGTTTAAGACACCAGTCTGTGACGAGTTTACCAACCCGTTTATGGTTTGATTTACAACTGAATAGGATTATAAGTATGTGAAAGCGACCAGAGGGATATATATATAATATATATATATATATATATATATATATATATATATATATATATATATATATATAAATATATATATATAATACATTTCTTGTTAAATAATTTAAAACAACATAGGTTATTCAAATAAAAGAATATTTATTAATTTATATCCAAAGCTTTTCGTTTGCAAACAGTACCAACATCATCAGGAATGAAAATTACAATAATGTGGCATTATTAATAAATATTCTTGTATTTGAATAACCTATTTTGTTTTAATATATATATATCTATATATATATATATATATATATATATATATATATATATATATATATATATATATTCTACAAATTTTCAATCGTTAATAAAATACGTTTTTATTAATCTAATCAAGTTCCAATACATTTTTTTCAACTATAGTTGATTTCAATTGATTATAATAAATATTTTCTCACATATTTATTCAATAATTGAATTTCAAAAATTTGAGGCTCTAGGTCGGTTTCGAACTGAGTATCTTCCTGTTCAAAGTCTAGCGCTTTTTGGCACTGAGCCAACTTTCTTTAGATAGAAATGAACATCTCAAATATCTTAATTAAAAACTTCCATTTTATAACCGTAAATTGTTGCCATGGACACCACGCAATATCATAAATAATGCTCTAGGATTAATAATGAACGAAAATAATATAATTAACAAAGAAACTTGGTTAACTTTATAGAACCTTGCTTCACAAACGGACAGAGCGAAAGGAAAGCGAAAAGAAACTACAACACAATGCAAGCGACGAAATAAAAGAAAGTGTATAAATAGTAACAAATGAAAATAATAGTACAGTATATATTTAGTTCGTATTTTTAGACACTGAATTTAATTTGTTTACAAGCGTGAAAGTATTACTGTCAAACTAATTTTTTATTTTTTTTTGTACAATCACTTCAAACGTCTAACCTATATGCATGAAGAACATTTTATTATATAAGATAGTAATTAAATAATTGTAGCGTGTTATATATTATTCATAACATACTTTTTTCAATTTCCGAATCACCTCCGTTAATTAAGTAAGTGGTAATTATAAGAAATACTTCACGGCTCATTACGCGAAAAAACAGTTTTACAATATTGAAGGCAGTTCTTATAAAAAACATTAAATTCAGAATAAAAACTATGATTTCTTTGGGAAAAAAATCTGTTAGTTAATGAATAATTTTACCAACTAGCTACACTTGACGGCATTAGCCGCTCACAATGGTGGGTTGACTGTCACAGCGTTCGATCTGACAACACCGAATCTCTAACCTACCACAAATCCATTCCTATTCTACTTTAAATCAAAGTAAAATAATCCGCAGTTCCAAAAACTTAAGTTTATTTTCACACTCAATTTCACAAATAAACTGAAGCTATTCATCGTAACTGTAAAGTTATTCCTGAACTTTAGCAATAAGAACAATAATGTATAGATCGTCTACATAACGCCCAAAATAAATTGGTTTAAAACTTAAATTGTCCAATTAAACCTGCTCAATATCGCCAATTACAATATCACCAAATTTGGGGGATACTGGACTACCCATAGGGGTGCCATAAACTTGCTTATAAAATGTATTATCAAATTGAAAAAATGTGTTTTCCATTAGAAATTCCACAGCTTCAAGTAAACGATAAAGATGAATATCATTTTTACGTCAAATATAGTTACATCTTTTCTCAATAGCTTTTAATACAAACTTAGTGCTGACTTTAGTCAAAAGTTACAATCATGGACTATAACGTTTTATAGTGTGTTTCTTAGTTATTTATATTTATTTGTATTCTTGTATTGTTAATTTAATATTATTAATAACTTATTGTATTGTTTTTTATTTTATATTAATTTTTTGTGTATTATACTTGTAGGCCTGAATGAGGACGACAATTTAGTCGTCGAAACTTTAACAAATTCCTAATAAATCGATTTCTTTTACTCTCGCATCAACCGTGTTTATATTTATTTTTAGTAGATTTAACATACACTTTATTAAATTCAAATACTTAAATGTATAGAAATTATATTAAATGAAAAAATAAAGAGATAAATTAATGTAAATGTTTTATTGTAAACTTTTAACTTCTCCTGTCGGTTTTATTATCATTAGACTTTAAACAAACACATATATAAAACTGGATGTAATATTTGTGTTTTAATAAAACGAAAATTGAACTAGCCTACATTTTTAAACCCGAAGAAATAAGTCCCGCATATAATCTGTCAGTGACAGAATAGATACAATTTATTTTTATCTGTGACTAAGTATATCGATGATAACGAAAAATGATGTAGCTTATATAAACTATATATATATAAAAATGTGATGTAGTTTTTTGTACGCTTCAAAAATTCAAAACGTTCTGCAGTGATTGAGGTGAAATTTTAACAAGATATACAACTTGCGTCCAAGGTGAGTTTTGTGCATTTTTAACGTCAGTAACAAACCGGTGACCACGAGAAAAAAAAGCTTTATTAACGGACAGCTATGTACCAGCAATAGTGCCAACTGCCGCAAGTCAGCGGGACACGTCATACTAGCAACGACAACCACAGTCTCATGTAAAACATCACTTGCTCCTAATTACATTGTTTACTAACATAAACAAACATACAAATAGCAACCCATTCAAATAATTTTAGATTATTATAATTATAGATTAAATATTCACCTTATTTAAGGTATTATCATGTAGTGATAAAATTGCGCCAGCGCATTCTAGACGTTTGAAGGCTCAACTAAAAACAAAAGTGTCGAATAAAGTAGGGTGCGCTATAAACAATTTTTCAAAATTATTATATTTTTTCAAATTTATTACGCATAACTTTTCATTATATTACTAAATTTATCTCAAAAGGAATTTTCAATTATATGAACGTTCATAACAATTACAAATATTTTATTTTATTTCGTTTTCAATTCTCCAATTATAACAATCTAAATCTACCTCTAATGTATAACCTCAAGTACTGTTTGCTATCATCTGCGTTGTACGTTTTATGATATAATGCTCAGGGTATATAGGGTGTGTCAACATTGCTCCAGAAAAGACACTAATTTTTGGACAGCTCAGACGGAAGGTTGGGGTATTTTTCATAGATACATTGGATGAAGCAAATGTCGTAAATTGTTGTATATAAAAATGTTATGTTGAATTGTGTGCGCTTCATACACCAAAACGTTCTACAGCGACCTATAACAAAATACATCCCACTTCATAAACTTATTTATTTCCCGCGTCGGTAAAATATTTGAGACTACGAGAAAACAGTATTCAAAACCCAATGTACAGTATTGTACTTTAATAATATTTGCAATCGTTCATTAGTTAAATTGCTTTAAACTTGGTATTTTAGAGATGAATGCTGCAAAGAATTAATTAGTTGTAAGTGTAATGAACATGTTAATACATGGTTAAAACAAAGTATAATAATATTATAATAATAATAATATAAGTAGATATATATATATATTTAATAAATTTAAAATATTTCAAACACAAGAATACGTTTAATGAATATATTTATTCAAAGCTTTTCGCCGATAAAAAGTATCAGCATCTTCAGGAAAAATAATTATCTAATAAAATACTTTTACAAAATTAAATCATATGTACTACCTATAAACTTATTTTTACAAAAAATAAACTTATTTTTACAATTTAATTTTGTAAAAGTATTTTATTAGATAATTATTTTTCCTGAAGATGCTGATACTTTTTATCGGCGAAAAGCTTTGAATAAATATATTCATTAAACGTATTCTTGTGTTTGAAATATTTTAAATTTATTAACTATATATACAAGAAAACATATCACCATATTTAATATAATATATATATATATATATATATATATATATATATATATATATATATATATATATATATTAAACACGGTTTACAACAACCATTGGTTCATATATACAGGTGACCGAAAACAAACCGGACGTGAAATTACCTATACTTATTTTTTTATGTGTCTATATGTTGTGAATAAGAAGTTATCACCGAAACGTGAAATAAGCCTACCTATAAACGTACGACGCACAGCAACCATTGCATCTCAAGAAGTGTGTGCAGTGGTGCTATCTTGCGGGAAATAAAAATTGTTTTTGTTGAGTAAATAATGTTTAATTTAAATGAAAACAAGCCTTATCCAAGATCATGACTATTTTACTTTCTTGTTCTTCAAGCTACTTGCATACGTACGCAAAAACCTGTCTCGTTCAATCTCGTTCCATTACCATCTGAGTCACGCACAACTTGTAGGGATGAAATATTAAGTCTTTTTGTAAAGTTGTTCTCACTGATTCACGAGTTTGTCCCAATTCATCTGCATGTCTTCTAGTCGACAGACTTTGGCTACAAATCAAAGCCTAAATTAACATTTCAATGTTTTGCAGACATAATGTATTTTTATTCTTACATAATATTTATAATTTTTGCTTCAAATGATTTTAGGAATGCTATTATATATATATATATATATATATATATATATATATATATATATTCTTGATATTTAATGTTATCCATTGTTTTTCCGTTGCACTGACTTTATGAAGTTAATATATTACTATTGTAAGTAATTTTATCCACCATTAAGTGCAATAATTTTACCTTGAGTGATGAGGCACCTTTCGGTCATTTGACTATTGTCGAATCACAATGGTCAATTGACCGAAAGGTGCCTCATCACTCAAGGTAAAATTATTGCACTTAATGTTGGATAAAATTACTTACAATAGTAATATATTAACTTCATATATATATACATTTTAACATTAGATTTATGGAATTCGGTACACAGAACCATCATACATTGGGGCGGAGCCCTGTGGATGGACATGACTCATGACTTTTATATTTTTACTTTTATTACTTATTGCTTGTTACACTTTTTATTACAGTAGTGTTATAGAATAATGTTTTATGATATCCATGTTTACGTCTTTTTCTTATTAACTATAAATGATATACAGTGCAAAAAGAATATTGTATACCAGTAAAAATGAAAATTTAAACAATCTTCTTGAAATATAATTTTGAGTGCTTTTATAAAATATCCACTCTAATTTTTAACAGAAAGAAATAAATTTCATTCCATTCTACTTTAAATGTCAGAAAATATTCCCCTGCGGCACGTTCCATTTAGACAATGAATAATTGCACGTCTTGTTCTCTATAGAAGCAATATTGTGCATTTTTCATTTACTGCCCATGGTAAAGCGAAATCAGGATTTACCTTGCTATTGTTTCCTTACTTTTTATGTACTTCATCAGGCGTTGTTCAATTAGTCATATTTTTCATCTTATTAGTTATATTTATTGTTCACTTTCTAAATTTAATTTTGTTAAATATATTTTATTAAAATTAGTTTTATAAACTACAGTTTTCAAATCAACTCTTTTAAACGAAATTTACACAAATATTAAAACATTTAGAAAAGAGTAATCAATTATTACATTATCTATAAATATTCTAAGTCGCTTATAACCCAGATTATTTTGTAAATTGTTTTAGTTATTTAAAAAAATAATTTTATTTACACACAAATTATTATTTATATTTAAAAAAGACTTTTCAGGCCAATTGTTTACCTTACCGAGTGTATCTTTCAATATTACGTAGGTAGACTGGCTGTCTATCCAAATGTTTCTGCAAGAATACGTTACATTAAGGTTTACTGTTAAATTTTCAAAACAGATATTTATTTCAAACAATATAAATAAAACCTTTGGACAATAATAATTTAAATTTAAATAAAGGTACATCTTTTCAAATTAACAGTTAATATCTTTCGAAAATATTCTATTAGACAACATTATGTCAGATGCATACTGTAATCCTTTGTATATTTACTTATTTTATCAAATTACTATGATTGCATCATTTTCTTCTGTTTCTTCTTATACAGAAAAGTTCCAAAGGCCATCATCCTAAGCCCTAAGGTCAAATAGAATGAATCTGATTAGTGTGTGATAAATACTTTAAAGAGAAATCGCTGTTCAACTAAACAACTAAACATTCATTATACTCAACCGTCATATTAGAAACTGCGTTGCATTATCAACCTATTCTCCTTCTGAAACTAATTCTATATATAGAAACAGTTATGTTTACATATTACAATTTATTGAATAATAATTTGGTGTGATGTCTCTTCGAATTTTGCCATAGTTCACTGTAGAATGTTTTGGTGTATTAAGCGCACACAATTCAACATAACATTATTATATACAACGATTTACAGCTTTTGATTCATCCAATGTATTTATGAAAAATTAGGACCCCAACCGTACGGCTGAGGTTTACAAAAATTAGAAATATTTTCACCTTAAAACACAGACTCTACATACTTACTCTAGGACTATGTATCATAGGAGGCTCAAAACCGATGACATCAAAAAGTATTTGAGCTTTACCGTGAGAGGTAGATTTTTATTGTTAAAACTAAAGATTCCAAAACAAAGGAAAATAAAATATCTCTACGTTTTATTAAACAATTATATAACTGAAACTACTTCTAGACATAAATTTGGTAATATAATGAAAAGTAATGCGTGATTACTTTAAAAATATAAAATAATTGTGCATTATTGATTACAGCGCCACCTATCTATTCAACATCTTTACACTAAGTTTAGCTTTCGACTGTCTAGAATACGCTGTAATAGGAACATTTTACATTTAAAACACTAATTTTTTTTGAAAGCAATATTCTACAAGGCATAAAAACAAAATTATTTACGGCCAATATCGTTGTATGCTTCAACTAACTTTACTAATAGTTAATGATGTTAATCCATATCTCTCTATATATCTATAAAAATGAATGTTTGTGTTTATGTATGTATGTATGTAGTAAGTAACAGTCATGCACATAGTAAGTAACTTCAATGGCTTAGTGAGTAAAAGTCATGCACATAATAAGTAACTGCAATGGCTTAGTAAGTAACAATGTTGTACATAGTAGGTAAGACTGGTGTGTGCACAATACTAAAATATACACAAACACAAGTAGAGATATAAGGGATTACCATATATGAATTATTTTTCAGCTCAAACTCCTTTATTTCTTCTTACTAGGGGGTGTAACTGCTAAAACCCCGTGAACGTAAGTCTACTTTAGGGTCACGTGTTCTAATTACGTTATTCTCACTATGAAACTAACTCTATATATAAAGACAGTTATTTTTACATATTAGACAATTTATTGAGTACTATTTTTAATTAAATTTTCATTTTAAAAATACCTCTTTTCATGATTTTTTCCATTGAAATTTAAATGCTTATTCGCAAAACGTGTAATTACTCATAGAGTGTAGGATGGACTGCTATAAAACGCTGTTATATTTTTCTATCAAAGGGTTTATTCTACAAAATAGTGTCTCGTTTCATAGAGTTTTCTTACATTAAAATTTATTCATCTTTAAAAGCTAACCAAACATATTGCATCATTTTCTTCGGTTTCTTCTTTCACAGAAAAGTTCCAAAGGCCATCAATCTATGTCCTAAAGTCAAAGACAATGAATCTGATTAGTGGGTGATAATAGCTTTATAGATAAAACGCTGTTCGGCTGTGAGTTAATATTAGGCTCACCTTTGCAGCCGGCTGTATCCTTTTGCAGCCAATCGCCGAATTAATAAGGCCATTTTCAACCTATAACCACCAAGGCCTCTTGCAACCTATAACCGCTTTTAAAAAAACTCTTGCAGCCGATAACCGCTTTTAAACTGCCACTTGAGCCTATCACCGAATTTATAAGGCCTATTTTAAACTATAACTGCCTGTATAGGGCCGCTTGCGACTTATAACCGCCATTATAACAACTCTTGCATCCTACAACCACCTATATAAGGCTACTTGCAACCAATAACCGCCGTTTAAAGATCTTTTGCAACCTATACCCGCCTTTATAAGGCCGCTTGCAACATTTAACCGCCTCTATAGGGACTCTTGCAAACTATAACCGCCTTTAAACTGCCACTTGAATCTATCACCGAATTTATAATGCCTATTTAAACTATAACTGCCTGTATAAGGCCACTTGTGACCTATAACCGCCATTATAAGAACTCTTGCAACCTATAACTGCCTCTATGAGGAATATTCAAACCTATAATAACCGTATAAAGCGTCTTCCAATCTCTAACCGCCTATATTTTATTCTTGAAATTAGGTTTAAATTATTTTTTAATCCCAGCAATATAACGTGGAAAATCTTTAGACATTAAGTAAATTATATTAAAGTAGGATATATAATATATATATTTCAGTAGGCTTATAACCGAAACAGTATGACAAAAAATAACTACATTTACTAGCATTTAATTACGTAATTTACTTTATATGACGTTTCGACGTTAGTAATTTTGGGGAAATCTTATCTGAAAGATACAAAGTTATTGATCCGAATTAAAATTCATTTATGAATAAAATATTGCTTTGCTCCAGAAATTTCATTGGGGACTGATTTACTTACGGAATTTAATATATAGATTCTGAGTTACAGTGCATTCTAGACGGTTAAAGGCGGAACTAAAAGTAAAGATTTTGATTGAAGTAGGTGGCGCTGTAAACGATTTTTCAAAATTAATTAATATTTTCAGAGTGATATAGCATAACGTTTACTAAATTGCCAACGTTTTCTAGAGGTAATTTCAATAAGAGAATAATTTATTAATACGTACAGCTATTTTGTTTTAATTTGTTATTAATTGTTCTTAGATGAGGATCCTGGATGAGTCACTGGAAAGTGAAGAAGATGGTGGAATAGTGCTTCAGACAATTACATCATTAAGGCACTGACAATATTGTATAAGTAATTTATTTTGCATTTCACCTCTGGTAGAACCATTAATGGGGCCACATTTAGCCTTGAAGACACATAATTGTACTGTTCAGCCACCCAGAGTTCTTTGAATTCTTCCTGTTCTATTTAAGCCTTAAAGCTTGAGAAGTATAATAGGTACCAAACTCAAATCGATTTTAATTTATTAAAAGCCAAGCCAAGTTATTTGCGTTTATAACAACTTGAAGCAACTGTGGCGTAAATGTTTGTATTAAATAAAAACAACCTCTTACCACAATTTCAACAATTTTTATTTAACCTTATGTACATTTCGATTACAAAGTAATTCTTTGGAAGAAATGTACATAGGGTTAAATATAAATTGTTGAATTTGTGGTAAGAGGGTTTTTTATTTAATATTTTATGCGTTTAACTAAAAATTTGAAACCAGTAAAGTACTTATTTTTAGTAGATGATGTACACTCAAAATTTTGATAAAAACTCGGTTAATTCGTTAGTCAAAGAAATCGAATTATTAGAAATTTGGCAACGTTTCAACTACTAAATTGTCGTCCTTATTCAGGCCTACACGTATAATAGACAGAATTATCATCAACGTCATACAAATACACAACAAAATTAACATAAAATCAAAAATATTACAAAAGGATATTAATACTAATAAATTAACAAAGCAACACAATAAATTAAATAAATAAAAACACTTTAAAACGTGATAGTTAATGATATTAAAAATTATAAACCATTGAATAAAATTATTTAAAGAAATTCCCAAACATATAACTGTAATACAACCTGTAAAAATAAATCATTACTAAACATCTGGTGCATCAACCCTCGAGAGTTATTAAGCTTTATGATTAAAGGATTATAAAAACTGGCCAATTTATTAGTGTCTTATTAAACATTAAAAGAATTTTTATGCATCTTTATATGGAGCATTTCAAACAAAATTCGTCTCCTCCAATTACTCGTAAAACACCGAAGAGAGATTAAAACCTTTTTTTTACTCTTTTCTTCATGTACTAAAGGACGAATATGCAATTCACATTCAGTTTCCCCAACATAGGAAGCATCCCAGTCATTACAATTAACCTTATATACAACATTATTCGTATTCCAAATACTGTATCAGTCTTATCCTTACCTCTTCTAACAATACCAGACACATTATTACAAATAATCGGAACGCTGATAACATTATATCTTCTTAGCTTTTTAGAAAACTTGTTAATGAAACCCTTCACATAAGGAAGCTTTACATATGTGTTAACCTCATCACCTTTACCTCTGATACTGTCAGAAGCCGAAAAAGAGTTTTGAAAATATTTTTTGTTAATACGAAATTTAATAAATCGATAATTGTAACCACTAAGTAATAAATATTCTTGTACAAGTTTCAAATTTCTATGATGAAAGGAAGGATGTGATACGTCAAGAACTTTATCAACAAAAGAGTATATCATTCCACGTTTCTGTGACATCGGATGATTTGAGTTAAAACTAAGCAATCTGGCCGAAAAAGTAGGTTTATGACACCAGTCTGTGGTGAGTTTATCATCCCGTGTAATAATCCGCAGTTTCATAAAATTAAGTTGATTTTCACTCTCAATTTCACAAATAAACTGAAACCTTTCGACGTAATGAAATTCGTCAAGTTATACATAAATGGAAAATACATACTTATATTATTTAATGATTTTTGGAAACCTCAGCCGGGAGGTTAAGGTCTAATTGTTTCGTAATTACATACGACAGAAACAAATCGTAAGTCTTGGAGAGACGCTGGGCTATCAACTTTTTATTGGGCCTAACGGACTGGTGGGTAATCCAGTAGACAAGGTTATTCATTATATTTGCTGACACCTTGGAACGGACGTTTCAACCAGTTTTTCTTCACTTTAACTCTACAGCCTCATCTAAGGCTCTGCAGTCACACTAAGGAAGGCCGGGAAAGCTCTTAGAAAGGATACAAAATTCAAAAAACCTTAGGAAAACAACGATCTCTTACATCACACATTTACAACACTATTCTCCAAACTCAACACTATTCTCCGAACTCAACTCTATTCTCCGAACTCAACACTTCCCGTATGCTTGCAAAGTAGCTAAAATTGTAAGTCTTCTTAACCCGGGAAAAGACGTACATAAAATAGGATCATAACGGCCTAAAGGTTTGTTGAACACGATGAGCAAGTTATTTGAAAAACTCCTAATACGGATCAACAAACACAACAATACTAACATTTTGTGGCAACAGAAATTAAGCGTCAGAGCTATACACTAGACCACACATTAGCTAATGAGAGTGGTGGAGCACGAAACCAGGCGTTCCTATTAAAACCGATCCAGAGACATCGTCTTCTTCGACATCGATGAGGGATTTGATCGGCTCTGGAACAACGGCCACATTGACAACTTACGTCAGCATTACTGCCCACATACCCCCTATAAGTTACGGTCCTACTTGACTATTTGAAAAATTTAGAAATGTAGACAAAATTTTCATCTACACTACGAACATTCTGACCGGAATCCCACAGTGATCACGCATTTGGCCTGTCCATCTACATCAAAGATATAGCGAGGGCCTATATTTGCTGTCGACTCAGCGGTATCCGCTCACTCATGGAAACCACGACTCGTACATAGCAGGCTATAACCACTATCTTACAGTGTTAGGGTCCTGGATGAGTCACTGGAAAGTGAAGAAGAAGGTGGCCTATTGCTTCAGTCAATTACATCATTAAAGCACTGACAATTTTGTATAAATATTTTATTTTGCATTTCACCTCTGGTAGAATCAATAATGGGGCCACATTTAGCCTTGAAGACACATAATTTTACAGTTCAGCCAACCTTAATAAGAGCTCTTTGAATTCTTCCTGTTCCATTTGAACATTAAAGCTTGAGAAGTTTAATGGGTGGCAAACTCAAATCGATTCAAATTTATGGAAAGCCAAGTTATATGTGTTGGGCAAAAAATTTGAAACCACTAAAATAACTATTTTCAGTAGATGATGAGGTATACACTCACAAATGTTGTTAACTAAAAAACACGGTTTAATGCGTTAGTCAAAGAAATCGATTTATTAGGAATTTGGCAACGTTTCGACTACTAAATTCAGGCCTTAAAATTATAACAGAAAGAATTGACATCTACTTCATAAAAATACACAACAAAATTAACATTAAAATAAGTTATTAATATTAATAAATTAACAAAACAACACAAATAAATTAAATAATTAAAAAACACACCATAAAACGTGATAGTCCATGACAATAATAACTATAAACCATTGACTAGAATTATTTTAAAAATTTCTCAAACATATAACAGTAATACAACCTGTAAAAATAAATCATAACCAAACATCTGGTGCAGCAACAACTAGAACCCTCGAGAGTGTTTAAGCTTTATGACTAAAGGATTATACATACTGGCCGATTTATTAGTGTCCTATTTAACAGTAATAGAACTTTTATGCATCTTTATTTGGAGCATTTCAAAGAAAATTCGTCTCCCCCAATTACTTCCCGTGTCCAAAATCCTAGGATCTTGGAAATTAAAGGAACGATTATGTTCATTGATGTGATCGTAAAACACTGAGGAGAGATGCATACTTTTTTACTCTTTTTTTCTTGTTCTAAAAGACGAATATGCAATTCCCATTCAGTTTCCCCAACACAGGAAGCATCCCAATATATGGTACAATTAACTCTATATACAACATTATTACAGGACGGAAAAGAGTTAAGTTTTGAAAATATTCTTTTATTAATATGAAATTTAATAAATCGATAAGGATAATCATTAAGCAATAAACATATTTGTATAAGTTTCAAATTCCTATAATGATAGGAAGGAGGTAATAAGTCAAGAACTTTATCAACAAGAGAGGATACCATTCCACGTTCCTGTCACATCGGATGATCTGAGTAAAAATTTAGCAATCTGTCCGAAAAAGAAGGTTTATGACACTAGTCTTTATGAGTTTACCAACCCGTTTATGGTTTGATTTACAACTGGATTATACGTATGTGAAATCGACCGGAGGGAGATATATATATAAAATACATTTTCTTGTTTAATAATTTAAAACGACATAGGTTCTTCAAATACAAGAATATTTATTAATTTATACCCAAAGCTTTTCGTTGGCAATAATGTGGCATTATTGTAATTTTCATTCCTGATGATGTTGGTACTGTTTGCCAACGAAAAGCTTTGGATATAAATTTATAAATATTCTTGTATTTGAATAACCTATGTTGTTTAAAATATATATATATATATATATATATATATATATATATATTATAATATTAAATTTATAAATATTAAAAAAAATAATAATAATAATAATAATAAAAACTAAACATTAACAGTAAACAATACTTCCAAAAGTTGACTTAGTAAAAGCCGACAAAGGAATACATTAAACAAAAAAAAAAACAATTTGTAAAACCCTTAGAGAACTAGGGTAGAGTTTTTTGTTAGGTTTTAGAAAGTTGAAAGGGACGGGAGAGAACGACAGATGTGTCACGTACACTTTCAAAAATAACGGATAGTTTAAAAAAAAAGTATAACGTACGAATTTCAAATTTGATTGGTGGAAGCCAAGATAGATGTTTTTCATTGGGTAGAAAATGAACGAGAAGGGGAAATACGCGGTAAACAAATTCAAGTGCAGAAAAAGAGAGGCAGTCTTTTTCCGACCAAAAAAGTAGATGGACGTGTGTGGATGTTCCTGAAGAAAGTGTGTGAAATTGTTTAAAAGAAATATAAGTAATTTAATTATCGATAAATGTGGTGTTAAGAAGTTGGTGTATAGTTAATTTATTAAATTTATAATCACTGCATAATAAAGGTATCCTTGAGTCAGAGTACCAGATACCAATTGTGAGTGAAGTGTTGCAAAAAAATCGTCGAACTAATGCCAAGGGTTAACGAAAAAAAGGAAAGAACGTCACTGCACTTAAGTAAAAACTTTAATTAAAAACTAAATTTAAAAATTATAAATTTCTGGTCAATAAAACAAATTTTCTAATATACAAGTAACTCTAAATTTCAAAAGAAAAAAGTAATTTCATAAGGCAAGAACCTAAACACGCCCCAAAAGTCTTTAATTTATTAGCTGGTCAAATTTAAATAATAATAAATAGAATGAATGAAATAAATAACAGGTTGTTTACCGTATAAGATTTTGGTTCGACATTATAGTCTGAAATAATTTGTAATTAAATGTAGATTTAACATGTATACTTTGTATTTAACTGGCAACAGGAATTAATAATGTTCTAAAATATTAAAGCAATTGTTATAACTAAAAAGTCTTGTATATCTTTGTAAGGCCTACTCTAATTAAGTAATTTGGTTGAAATCTTATAAAGAAAAAGGAATCAAAATAATAAAAATAAAGGTAGGTCATAGTAATAAGAAGCATAATTTAAAATTATACAATATAAGCAAATTGTTTAATTAGAACTTCAGTCGAACAATAGGTAAACTGGCGCCCAACACTTTAAAACAAACTAATTAATCTATAACAATTAAATTAACAAACTTGAAATAACATAGATAAAGCCCAAGGGAATTTATGTTATAATATATATATATTGTACAAATTTTCAATCGTTAATAAAATTGGTTTTTAATAATCTAATCAAGTTCCAATACATTTTTTTTAAACTATAGTCGATTTCAATTGATTATAATAAATATTTTCTCACATATTTATTCAATAATTGAATTTCAAAAATTTGAGGCTCTAGGTCGGTTTCGAACTGAGTATCTTCCTGTTCAAAGTCTAGCGCTTTTTGGCTCTGAGCCAACTTTCTTTAGATAGAAATGAACCTCTCAAATATCTTAATTAAAAACTTCCATTTTATAACCGTATATTGTTGCCATGGACACCACGCAATATCATAAATAATGCTCTAGGATTAATAATGAACGAAAAGAATAAAATTAACAAAGAAACTTGGTTAACGTTATCGAACCTTGCTTCACAAACGGGCAATGCGAAAGGAAAGCAAAAAGAAACTACAACACAATGCGAGCGACGAAATAAAAGAAAGTGTATAAATAGTAACAAATGAAAATAATAGTACAGTATATATTTAGTTCGTATTTTTAGACACTGAATTTAATTTGTTTACAAGCGTGAAAGTATTACTGTCAAACTATTTTTTTATTCTTTTGTACAATCACTTCAAACGTCTAACCTATATGCATGAAGAACATTTTATTATATAAGACAGTAATTAAATAATTGTAGTGTGTTATATATTTATCATAACATACTTTTTTCAATTTCCGAATCACCTCCGTTAATTAAGTAAGTGGTAATTATAAGAAATACTTCACGGCTCATTACGCGAAAAAAACAGTTTTACAATATTGAAGGCAGTTCTTATAAAAAGCATTAAATTCAGAATAAAAACCATGATTTTTTTGGGGAAAAAATCTGTAAGTTAATGAATAATTTTACCAACTAGCTACACTTGACGGCATTAGCCGCTCACAATGGTGGGTTGACTGTCACAGCGTTCGATCTGACAACACCGAATCTCTAACCTACCACAAATCCATTCCTATTCTAATTTAAATCAAAGTATAATAATCCGCAGTTCCAAAAAATTAAGTTTATTTTCACACTCAATTTCACAAATAAACTGAAGCCATTCATCGTAACTGTAACGTTATTCCTGAACTTTAGCAATGAGAACAATAACGTATAGATCGTCTACATAACGCCCAAAATAAATTGGTTTAAAACTTAAATTATCCAATTAAACCTGCTCAAGATCGCCAATAACAATATCACCAAATTTGGGGGATACTGGACTACCCATAGGGGTGCCATAAACTTGCTTATAAAATGGATTATCAAATTGAAAAAATGTGTTCTCCATTAGAAATTCCACAGCTTCAAGTAAACGATAAAGATGAATATCATTTTTACGTCAAATATAGTTACATCTTTTCTCAATAGCTTTTAATACAAACTTAGTGCTGACATTAGTAAAAAGTGACTATCATGGACTATAACGTTTTATAGTGTGTTTCTTAGTTATTTATATTTATTTGTATTCTTGTATTGTTAATTTAATATTATTAATAACTTATTGTATTGTTTTTTATTTTATATTAATTTTTTGTGTATTATACTTGTATTATACTTGTAGGCCTGAATGAGGACGACAATTTAGCCGTCGAAACTTTAACAAATTCCTAATAAATCGATTTCTTTTACTCTCGCGTCAACCGTGTTTATATTTATTTTTAGTAGATTTAACATACACTTTATTAAATTCAAATACTTAAATGTATAAAAATTATATTAAATGAAAAAATAAAGAGATAAATTAATGTAAATGTTTTATTGTAAACTTTTAACTTCTCCTGTCGGTTTTATTATCATTAGACTTTAAACAAACACATATATAAAACTGCATGTAATATTTGTGTTTTAATAAAACGAAAATTAAACTAGCATACATTTATAACCCGAAGAAATAAGTCCCGCATATGATCTGTCAGAGACAGAATAGATACAATTTATTTTTATCTGTGACTAAGTATATCGATGATAAAGAAAAATGATGTAGCTTATATAAACTATATAAACTTTATATATAATAATGTGATGTAGTTTTTTGTACGCTTCAAAAATTCAAAACGTTCTGCAGTGATTGAGGTGAAATTTTAACAAGATATACAACTTGCGTCAAAGGTGAGTTTTGTGCATTTTTAACGTCAGTAGCAAACCGGTGACCACGAGAAAAAAAAGCTTTATTAACGAACACCTATGTACCAGCAATAGTGCCAACTGCCGCAAGTCAGGAAGACACGTCATACTAGCAACGACAACCACAGTCTCATGTAAAACATTACTTGCTCCTATTTACATTGTTTACTAACATAAACAAACATACAAATAGCAATCCATTCAAATAATTATAGATTATTATAATTATAGATTAAATATTCACCTTAATTAAGGTATTATCATGTAGTGATAAAATTGCGCCAGCGCATTCTAGACGTTTGAAGGCTCAACTAAAAAAAAAAGTGTCGAATAAAGTAGGGTGCGCTGTAAACAATTTTTCAAAATTATTATATTTCTTCAAATTTATTACGCATAACTTTTCATTATATTACTCAATTTATCTCAAAAGGAATTTTCAATTATGTAAACGTTCATAACAATTACAAGTATTTTATTTTATTTCGTTTTCAATTCTCCAATTATAACAATTTAAACCTACCTCTAAAGTATAAGCTCAAGTACTGTTTGATTTCATCTGCGTTGTACGTTTTATGATATAATGCTCAGGGTATATAGGGTGTGTCAACATTGCTCCAGAAAAGACACTAATTTTTGGACAGCTCACACGGAAGGTTGGGGTATTTTTCATAGATACATTGGATGAAGCAAATGTCGTAAATTGTTGTATATAAAAATGTTATGTTGAATTGTGTGCGCTTCATACACCAAAACGTTCTACAGCGACCTATAACAAAATACATCCCACTTCATAAACTTATTTATTTCCCGCGTCGGTAAAATATTTGAGACTACGAGAAAACAGTATTCAAAACCCAATGTACAGTATTGTACATTAATAATATTTGCAATCGTTCATTAGTTAAATTGCTTTAAACTTGGTATTTTAGAGATGAATGCTGCAAAGAATTAGTTGTAAGTGTAATAAACATGTTAATACATGGTTAAAACAAAGTATAATAATATTATTATAATAATAATATATATATATATATATATATATATATATATTAATCACGGTTTACAACAACCATTGGTTCATATATGCAGGTGACCGAAAACAAACCGGACGTTTTTAAAATTACCTATACTTATTTTTTATGTGCCTTTATGTTGTGAATAAGAAGTTATCACCGAAACGTGAAATGAGCCTACCTAGAAACGTACGACGCACAGCAACCATTGCATCTCAAGAAGTATGTGCAGTGGTGCTATCTTGCCGGAAATAAACATTGTTTTTGTTGAGTAAACAATGTTTAATTTAAATGAAAACAAGCCTTATCCAAGATAATGACTATTTTACTTTCTATTTCTTCAAGCTACTTGCATACGTACGCAAAAACCTGTCTAGTTCAATCTCGTTCCATTACCATCTGAGTCACGCACAACTTGTAGGGATGAAATATTGTCTTTTTGCAAAGTTGTTCTCACTGATTCACGAGTTTGTCCTAATTCATCTGCATGTCTTTTTGTCGACAGAATTTGGCTACAAATCAAAGCCTAAATAAACATTTCAATGTTTTGCAGACATAATGTATTTGTATTCTTACATAATATTTGTAATTTTTGTTTCATTTAATTTTAGGAATGCTATTATATATATATATACATTTTAACATTAGATTTATGGAATTCGGTACACTGAACCATCATACATTGGGGCGGAGCCCTGTGGATGGGTCTACACCAAACTTAACACGCACCAACCTGGGAGTATGTTAAACAAACCCATTAAATTCCATCAACTTCTGTATAGCGGTTTAGACATCCATAAGATATATCCATGTATACATCAGTCTTTGAACCACGCTTAGCCTCTGGGGCAGAGCTCTGTGGATGGATCTACACCAAAAATCACACGAACCAGTCTAGGAATATGTTGAACAATCTGTTCAGCGTTTTAGGCGTCCATAAAATACATACAACACACATACAAATATACAACGTTTTTGCCATCCTAGGACTCTGGGGCTGAGTAGTGTGGTTGTACCTACACCACACTTGACACGAACAGTCTTGGAAATATGTTAAACAATTCCTCCGAATTTCATTAACATGTGTTCAGAGGTTTAGGCTTTCAAAACACATATTCATACACACGTATATACATACCTCGATTTTTAAACCATCCTACGGTTTTTGGGCGGAGCCCTGTGGATGGATCTACACCAAACGGAACACAATCCATCTTGGGAATACGTTATACAATCCCTCCAAATTATACAACCCTCTGTTTAGCAGGACACACGTCCATAAGACACGTACATACATACATCGGTTTTTCTAGCATCCTAAGCCTCTGGGGGCGAAGCCCTCTAGATCCCTCTACACTAAATTTCACAAAATCCATCCTGAAAATATGTTAAATAATCTCTCCAAATATAATTAACATGTTCAGTAGACTAAGCGTTCAAAAGATACATACATACTTACATCGGTTTTTGAGCCATCCTAAGCCTCTAAGGCGGAACCCTGCGGATGGATCTTCACCAAACTTCACAGGAACTATTCTGGAAACATTTTAAATAAACCCTCCAAGTTTCATCAACTTCTGTTCAGCGGTTTAGACGTTTATAACATACACACATACATATATACACACATTTATTATTATAGATAGATATAGATTAACATCATTATCTATTAGTAATGTTAGGTAAAACATACAACGATATTGTCCGTAAATAAATTTTTATTTATTCCTTGTAAAATATTGCTTTCAAAAAAATGTGTATTTTAAATCTAAAATGTTAATATTACAGCGAATTCTAGACGGTCGAAAGCTAAACTAAGAGTACAGATGTTGAATGGATAGGTGGCGCTGTAATCAATAATGCACAATTATTTTATATTTATAAAGTAATCACGCATAACTTTTCATTATATTACCATATTTATATCAGGAAATAGTTTCAGTTATATAATTGTTTAATAAAACGTAGTGGTATTTCATTTTCCTATGTTTTGGAATCTTTAGTTTTAACAATCAAAATCTACCTCTCACGGTAAAGTTCAAATACTTTTTCCTGTCATCGGTTTTGAACGTCCTGTAATAACATGGTACGTTCGGTGTGTTTGTTGATTATATGATGATGATGATTAATGATTCTAATTTTTGGAAACCTCAGCCGGAAGGTTGGGGTCTTAATTTTTCATAAATACATTTAAAAAAGCAAAAGCGTGTGTGCTTAATACGCCAAAACATTCCACAGCGATCTATAGCGAAATTTGAAAAGACATAGATAGGCACACTTCAAAGACTTTTGAAGTGCTGCACAAAACACCTTCAATTAAAGTATAAGAATATTTTATTTATTTTCCGCGATAGTAACATATCCAAAACACCATGTGTAGCATTGTACTTTGATGGTTTGCAATCGTTCATTCATTAAATTGTTGGTATTTTAGTAGTTCAAACCTGCAAGATAATTGTTGAAGGTGTATTGAATATGTTAATGCGTAGTTAAAACAAAGTATATATATATATATATATATATATATATATATATATATATATATATAATACGTTTTCTTGTTTAATAATTTAAAACAACATAGGTTAATCAAATACAAGAATATTTATTTATTATTTAAAGTAAAAGCTTTGGATATAAATTAATAAATATTCTTGTATTTGAATAACCTAGTTGTTTTAATATATATATATTTATATATATGTATATATATTTATATATATATATATATATATATATATATATATATATATTTATATTTATATATATATATATATATATATATATATATATATATATATATATATATTAATTATGGTTCACAGCGACCATTAGTTACTGTTTCATATATACAAGTGACCGAAAACAAACCGGACGTTTTTAAAATTACCATTACTTATTTATTAGGTTGTTAGTTAGAAGTTGTGTTACGTTCAAATATTTATCTACACTTGCCATTTCCGCCCCAAAGGTAAAACTCACAATACCTCAAATTTGGCGACCTTCTTGGTCACGAGGTTTCACCGAAACATGAAATGAGCCCACCTGGAAACTTGCGACGCACAGCGGCCATTGCGACTTTTTTTTACCCAGGTCAGAGTACCCAAACCCACTATCGTGGCACCCAACCTCTAGCGAGCTACCTCCATCTCACATGTATCCGAGCGTTTAGTATCCCTACCGCTAGTGAAAGAAACGGGATTATTTACCCATTTACCAAGCTCTTAAGCCCTTCCCATGGAGAATCAGGAGATAGTGAAATGAAACAGTATGGTAATTGTTGCGCTAACAGCGGGGTGAAAAAACCTGGCCAGAAAGAAACCCTGCTAGAAGAAATCCCGCAACGGATCATGCAGGAAACCTGGGGGGCTTGAATCATATGCTAAGGAATAAGGTGAGGTATTACCTTACAAATAACTTGTTAGTGAGTCTATGGCACGAATAGCATGCTCCTTTTCTTCTGCTGCCTACGCGAAACTGAAAAAGCATGCAGTGGAAATTAGCACTTCCGTTTTGGGTGAGCTGCGACCCTGGGGATGAACCACTACTACATTTATTATAATAATGTATTGGCAAGGATGTGGTTAATGATATTTCTTTGAACGTTATTTAGTTATATGACAAATACTTACATTTTTCTAAGTTTTTACTTTTGTATATTTAGTACAATAATAAAACTTCTTTTGTAGTTGTACATGAATTGTAAACAATAATTCATAAATAACATGGAGTAAATAGTTGGTTTATATAGTCGAAGTAGCCACTATTTGCATCGTTAATTTGAAGAAACAAAACAACATATTACAAGAAATAAACTTTGACAGTATGTCACCAAATACTTTACTTAAATAGTGATATATTTTAGTCATGACAATGGTCACAAGACAAGTACAGTAGAACCGTCTACTGTAAGATAAATGAGACATATCTAGTTTTTCAATTATCATGCTATTTCGAAGCTAACATTAATTATTTTCTCTTGATTAACTTGCACACATAATAGATACGTTTACAAGTTACTCGTCAGTGGAATACATGTATATTTTCAATCTCGGTAAAAAGAAAATTATTTTTACATTTTTTTCGCAAAACGTGTAATTACTCATAGAGTGTAGGATGAACTGCTATAAAACGCTGTTATATTTTTCTACCAAAGGGTTTAACCTACCCAATAGTGTCTCGTTTCATAGGGTTTTCTTACATTAAAGTTTATTCATCTTTAAAAGCTAACCAAACAGATAGCATCATTTTCTTCTGTTTCTTCTTACAGAGAATATATCCAAAAGCCATAAGGTCACATCCTAAGCCCTAAGGTCAAATAGAATGAATCTGATTAGTGTGTGATAAATGCTTTAAAGAGAAAACGCTGTTCGGCTAAACAACTAAACATTCATTATACTCAACCGTCATATTAGAAACTGCGTTGCATTATCAACCTATTCTCCTTATAAAACGAACTCTATATATAAAAACAGTTATGTTTACATATTACAATTTATTGAATAGTAATTTGGTGTGATGTCTCTTCGAATTTTGCTATAGTTCACTGTAGAATGTTTTGGTGTATTAAGCGCACACAATTCAACATAACATTATTATTTACAACGATTTACAGCTTTTGATTCTTCCAATGTATTTATGAAAAATTAGGACCTCAACCGTACGGCTGAGGTTTCCAAAAATTAGAAATATTTTCACCTAAAAACACAGACTCTACATACTTACTCTAGGACCATGTATCATAGGAGGTTCAAAACCGTTGACATCAAAAAGTATTTGAGCTTTTACGTGAGAGGTAGATTTTGATTTTTAAAGCTAAAGATTCAAAAATAAAGGAAAATAAAATACATCTAAGTTTTACTAAACAATTATATAACTGAAACTACTTCTTGAAATAAATTTGGTAATATAATGAAAAGTTATGCGTGATTACTTTAAAAATATAAAATAATTGTGCATTATTGATTACAGCGCCACCTATCCATTCAACATCTTTACTCTTAGTTTAGCTTTCGGCCGTCTAAAATACGCTGTAATATGCACATTTTAGATTTAACAATACACATTATTTTTGAAAACAATATTTTACAAGGCATAAAAACAAATTTATTTACGGCCAATATCGTTGTATGCTTCACCTAACTTTACTAATAGTTAATGATGTTAATCTATATCTCTCTATATATCTATAAAAATGAATGTTTGTGTTTATCTATGTGTGTATGTAGTAAGTAACAGTCATGCACATAGTAAGTAACTTCAATGGCTTAGTAAGTAACAATGCTGTACATAGTAGATAACACTGGTGTGTGCACGATACTAAAATATACACAAACACAAGTAGAGAAATAAAGGATTACCATATATGAATTATTTTTCAACTCAAACTCCTTCATTTCTTCTTACTAGTGGACGTAACTGGTAAAACCCCCTAAACGTTAGTCTACTTTAGAGTCACGTGTTCTAATATCTCTGTTTTCCCTATGAATTTAACTCTATATATAAAGAATGTTATATTTACAAATTAGACAATTTATTGAGTATTATTTTTCATTAACTTTTCATTTTAAAAATACCTCTTTATTTTTCTTTTCATGATTTTTTCCATTGAAATTTAAATGCTTTTTCGCAAAACGTGTAATTACTCATATAGTGTAGGATGAACTGCTATAAAACGCTGTTATACTTTTCTATCAAAGGGTTTATTCTACCCAATAGTGTCTCGTTTCTTAGGGTTTTCTTACATTAAAGTTTATTCATCTTTAAAAGCTAACCAAACATATTGCATCATTTTCTTCTCTTTCTTCTTACACAGAAAAGTTCCAAAGGCCATCAATCTAAGCTCTAAGGTAAAGGCAATGAATCTGATTAGTGGGTGATAATAGCTTTATAGAGAAAACGCTGTTCGGTTGTGAGTTATTATCAGGCTCACCTTGTATCCTTTTGCAACCTATCACCGAATTATTAAGACCATTTTCAACCTATAACCTCCAAGGTCACTTGCAACCTATAACCGCCTCTAAAAGAACTCTTGCAATCTACAACCTCCTATATAAGGCTACTTGTAACCTATAACCGCCGTTAAAAGATCTTTTGCAATCTATAACCGCCTTTATAAGGCCGCTTGCAACATATAACCGCCTTTATAAGAAATCTTGCAACCTATAACTGCCTCTATAAGGAATATTCCAACCGATAATAACCGTATAAAGCTTCTTCCAATCTATAACCGCCTATATTATATTCTTGAAATTATGTTTAAATTATTTTTTAATCCCAGCAATATAACGTGGAAAATCTTTAGACATTAAGTAAGTTATATTAATGTGGGATATATAATATATATATATATATATTTCAGTAGGCTTATAACCGAAACAGTATAACAAAAAGTAGGTACATTTACTAGCATTTAATTACGTAATTTACTTTATATGACGTTTCGACGTTAGTAATTATGGGAAATCTTATCTGAAAGATTCAAAGATATTGATCCGAATTAATATTCATTTATGAATAAAATATTGCTTTGCTCCAGAAATTTCATGGGGACTGATTTACTTACGGAATAAAATATATAGATTCTGAGTTACAGTGCATTCTAGACGGTTAAAGGCGGAACTAAAAGTAAAGATTTTGATTAAAGTACTTGGCACTGTAAACAATTTTTCAAGATTAATTAATATTTTCATAGTGATGTAGCATAACGTTTACTAAATTGCCAACGTTTTCTCGAGGTAATTTCAATAAGAGAATAATTTAATAATACGTACAGCTATTTTATTTTTATTTGTTTTTAATTGTTCTTAGATGAGGACCCTGGATGAGTCACTGGAAAGTGACGTAGAAGGTGGCCTAGTGCTTCAGTCAATTACATCATTAAGCACTGACAATTTTGTATAAGTGTTTTATTTTGCATTTCACGTCTGGTAGAACCATTAATGGAGCCACATTTAGCCTTGAAGACACATAATTGTACTGTTCAGCCAGCCAGAGTTCTTTGAATTCTTCCTGTTCCATTTAAGCATTAAAGCTTGAGAAGTGTAATAGGTACCAAACTCAAATCGATTTAAATTTATTATAAGCCAAGCCAAGTTATATGCGTTTATAACAACTTGAAGCAACTGTGGCGTAAATGTTTATATTAAATAAAAACAACCTCTTACCACAAATTCAACAATTTTTTTTTAACGTTATGTACATTTCGATTACAAAGTAATTCTTTGGAAGAAATGTACATAGGGTTAAATATAAATTGTTCAATTTGTGGTAAGAGGGTTTTCTTTGTTTAATATTTTATGCGTTTAACTAAAAATTTGAAACCACTAAAGTACCTATTTTTAGTAGATGATGAGGTGTACACTCACAATTTTGATAAATAAAAACACGGTTAATTCGTTAGTCAAAGAAATCGAATTATTAGAAATTTGGCAGCGTTTCAACTATTAAATTGTCATCCTTATTCAGGCCTACACGTATAATAGACAGAATTATCATCATCGTCATACAAATACACAACAAAATTAACATAAAATCAAACATATTACAATAGGTTATTAATACTAATAAAATAACATAACAACACAAATAAAGTAAATAAATGAAAAACACTATAAAACGTGATAGTTAATGATATTAAAAATTATAAACCATTGAATAAAATGATTTTAAAAAATTCCCAAACATATAACAGTAATACAACCTGTAAAAATAAATCATTACTAAACATCTGGTGCATCAACCCTCGAGAGTTTTTAAGCTTTAGGATTATAAAAACTGGCCAATTTATTAGTTTCCTATTTAACATTAATAGAATTTTTATGCATCTTTATATGGAGCTTTTCAAACAAAATTCGTCTCCTCCAATTACGTTCCGTGTCCAACGTCCTAGGATATTGGATATCAAACGAATGATTATGTTCATTGATGTGATCGTAAAACACCGAGGAGAGATGAAAACATTTTTTTTACTCTTTTCTTCATGTTCTAAAGGACGAATATGCAATTCACATTCAGTTTCCCCAACATAGGAAGCATCCCAGTCATTACAATTAACCTTATATACAACATTATTCGTCTTATCCTTACCTCTTCTAACAATACCAGACACATTATTAGAAATAATCGGAACGCTGATAACATTATATGTTCTTAGCTTTTTAGAAAACTTGTTAATGAAACCCTTCACATAAGGAAGCCTTACATATGTGTTAACCTCATCACCTTTACCTCCGATACTGTCATAATCCAAATAAGAGTTTTGAAAATATTCTTTTGTTAATACGAAATTTAATAAATCGATAATTGTAACCACTAAGTAATAAATATTCTTGTACAAGTTTAAAATTTCTATGATGAAAGGAAGAATGTGATACGTCAAAAACTGTATCAACAAGATAGTATATCACTCCACGTTTCTGTGACATCGGATGATTTGAGTTAAAACTAAGCAATCTGGTCGAAAAAGTAGGTTATGACACCAGTCTGTGATGAGTTTACCATTACGTGTAATAATCCGCAGTTCCATAAAATTAAGTTCATTTTCACTCTCAATTTCACAAATAAACTGAAACCTTTCAAAACTATGAAATTCGTCAAGTTATTCCTGAACTTTAGCAATAAGACCCATAGTTTATAGATCGTCTACATAACGCCCAAAAAAAAAATAGGTTTAAAACTTAAATTAGCCAATCAAACCGATCTAAAGCCTATCAGAAAAAGTAGCTTTATTATCGGTAACCTGTGTATTAGAAAGTGAGGGGGACACTCGTCATACTAGATTACGACAAACACAGTCACATGTGAAGCATTACTCTTTCTTAATTACATTCTTTACTAGCATAAACAAACGTATACCCTGGCATCCATTCTGATTATTTTACAATTTGGATAGAATATTCCTTTTAATTAAAGTGTTATGTCTGGATAGCGTTGCGCCGTGCGCCAGCGCATTCTACACGGTTAAAAGATAAGCTAAAAGCAAATATGTTAAATGAAGTAGGTGGCGCTGTAAACAATTTCTCAAAATTATTTTATATTTTCAAATTTATCGCCCATAATTTTTCCTTTTTTTTATTAAATTTATCTCAAAAGGAATTTTCAATTATATAAAAGTCCAATAAAATCTACAAGGATTATATATTGTTTCGTTTTTCATTCTCTAGTTTAACCATTTAATCCTACCTCTCGTGTATAAGCTCAAATATTATTTGCTGACTTCAGTTTTGTACGTCCTATGATACATAGGCTCTTACACTGGCTACGTTCAGGGAGTACAGTTCATTATATGGCTGTAAAGAAGATTCTAATTTTTGGAAACCTCAGCAGGAAGGTTGGGGTATAAGTTTTTCATAATTACATTGGATTGAAGCAAGTGCCGTAAAGTTTTGTATATGATAATGTTATGTTGAATTGTGTGCGCTTCATACACCAAGGCATTCTACAGCGATATATAACTAAATTTAACAAGACATACATCACACTTTAAAGACTTTTGAAGTATTGTAGAAAAGACTTTTAATTGAAATACAACAGTATTTTATTTATTTTCCGCGGCAGTAACATATCTGCGAGTACGAGAAAACAGCTTTTTATCGATCGAAGACACCATGTATAGAGTAAGCTACTTTTTAATGATTTACAATTAATTACTTATTACAGTGATTTATATTTACCAAATGGAGATTTTTTATCTTTAAAGTTTAGATTTAATCATTTATCAGCTTTTGTTAAAGGAATCGAGCGTTTTTGTTATGTTTTAGGGGTAACCAAATTTATTTTTTGTAATATAAATATAGTTTTGAAGTACTTATTATAATAATATATTACACCGTAATAAACATGCCTAGACTATTAGATCTTTTGTATTTACTAATCTATTTTATCAATTTTTATGTCAATAATTTTCACAATGTTTGAGTTGAAAAATACCTTATATATGGTAATCCATTTCTTCTCTACTTGTTTTTCTGTATATTTTAGTATCGTGCACACACCAGAGCTACCTACTATGTACAGCATTGTTACTTATAAAGCCCATGGCAGTAACTATGTTCATGAATGTTACTTAGTAGGTACAGGACTGTTACTAACTATGTTCAGCATTGTTACTTATAAAGCCCAAAGCAGTTACTATGTTCAAGATTGCTACATAGTAAGTATATGACTGTTACCTACTACGTAAAACATTGTTACTTATTAAGCCCATGGCAGTTACTATGTCCATGATTGTTACTTAGTAAGTACAGGACTGTTACCTACTATGTACAACATTGTTACTTATAAAGCCCATGGGAGTTACTATGTTCATGATAGTTACTTAATAAGTACAGTACTGTTACCAACTATGTAAAATATTGTTACTTATAAAGCCGAAGGCAGTTATTATGTTCATGATTGTTACTTAGTAAGTACAGGACTGTTACCTACTATGTACAACATTGTTACTTATAAAGCCCATGGCAGTTACTATGTTCATGATTGTTACTTAGTAAATACAGGACTGTTACCTACTATGTACAACATTGTTACTTATAAAGCCATGGCAGTTACTATGTTCATGATTATTACTTAGTAAATACAGGACTTTTACCTACTATGTACAGCATTGTTACTTATAAAACCCATGGCAGTTACTTACTATGTTCATGATTGTTACTTGGTGAGTACATGACTGTTACCTACTATATACAGCATTGTTACTTTTAAAGCCCATGGCAGTTACTTACTATGTTCATGACTGTTACTTAATGAGTACATGACTGTTACCTACTATGTACAGCATTGTTAGTTATAAAGCAAAAGGCAAGTACTATGTTCATGATTGTTACTTAGTAAGTACATGACTGTTACCTACTATGTACAGCATTGTTATTTATAAAGCCCATGGCAAGTACTATGTTCATGATTGTTACTTAGTAAGTACATGACTGTTACCTACTATGTACAGCATTGACACTTACTAAGCCCGTGGCAGTTACTTACTACGTTCATGATTGTTACTTAGTAAGTACAGAGCTATAACCTACTATGTACAGCATTGTTACTTATAAAGCCTATAGCAGTTACTATGTTCAAGCTTGTTTCTTAGTAAGAACATGACTGTTACCTACTATGTACAGCATTGTTACTTATTAAGCCCATGGCAGTTACTTACTATGGTCATGATTGTAACTTAGTAAGTACATGACGGTTACCTACTATGTACCGCATTGTTGCTTATAAAGCTCATGTCAGTTACTTACTATGTTCATGATTTTTACTTAGTGAGTACATGACTGTAACCTACTATGTACAGCATTGTTATTTATAAAGCCCATGGCAAGTATTATGTTCATGATTGTTTCTTAGTATGTACATGACGGTTACCTACTATGTACAGCATTGTTACTTATAAAGCCCATGGCAGTTACTTACTATGTTCATGATTGTTACTTAGTAAGTACATGACGGTTACCTACTATGTACAGCATTGGTACTTACGAAGCCAATGGCAGTTACTTACTATGTTCATGATTTTTACTTAGTGAGTACATGACTGTAACCTACTATGTACAGCATTGTTATTTATAAAGCCCATGGCAAGTTCTATGTTCATGATTGTTACTTAGTAAGTACATGACTGTTACCTACTATGTACAGCATTGATACTTACTAAGCCCGTGGCAGTTACTTACTACGTTCATGATTGTTACTTAGTAAGTACAGGACTATTACCTACTATGTACATCATTGTTACTTATAGAGCCCATGGCAGTTACTTACTATGTTCATGATTGTTACTTAGTAAGTACATGACTGTTACCTACTATGTACAGCATTGTTACTTATAAAGCTCATGGCAGTTACTTACTATGTTCATGATTGTTACTTAGTAAGTACAGCACTATTACCAACTATGTACAGCATTGTTACTTATAAAGCCCATAGCAGTTACTATGTGCATGCTTGTTTCTTAGTAAGTACATGACGGTTACCTACTATGTACAGCATTGTTACTTATAAAGCCCATGGCAGTTACTTACTATGTTCATGATTGTTACTTAGTAAGTACATGACGGTTACCTACTATGTACAGCATTGTTACTTATAAAGCCCATTGCAATTACTTACTATGTTCATGATTGTTACTTAGTAAGTACAGGACTATTACCTACTATGTACACCATTGTTACTTATAAAGCCCATGGCAGTTACTATTTTCATTATTGTTACTTAGTAAGTACAGGACTGTTACCTACTATGTACAGCATTGTCACATATAGAGAACATTGCAGTTACATCCTATGTTCATGATTGTTACTTAGTAAGTACAGCACTATTACAAACTATGTACAGCATTGTTACTTATAAAGCCCATAGCAGTTACTATGTTCATGCTTGTTTCTTAGTAAGTACATGACGGTTACCTACTATGTACAGCATTGTTACTTATAAAGCCCATGGCAGGTACTTACTATGTTCATGATTATTACTTAGTGAGTACATGACTCTTACTTACTATGTACAGCATTGTTACTTATAAAGCCCATTGCAATTACTTACTATGTTCATGATTGTTACTTAGTAAGTACATGACGGTTACCTACTATGTACAGCATTGTTACTTACAAAGCCCATGGCAGTTACTTACTATGTTCATGATTTTTACTTAGTGAGTACATGACTGTAACCTACTATGTACAGCATTGTTATTTATAAAGCCCATGGGAAGTACTATGTTCATGATTGTTACTTAGTAAGTACATGACTGTTACCTACTATGTACAGCATTGATATTTACTAAGCCCGTGGCAGTTACTTACTACGTTCATGATTGTTACTTAGTAAGTACAGGACTATAACCTACTATGTACAGCATTGTTACTTATAGAGCCCATGGCAGTTACTTACTATGTTCATGATTGTTACTTAGTAAGTACATGACTGTTACCTACCTACTATGTACAGCATTGTTACTTATAAAGCTCATGGCAGTTACTTACTATGTTCATGATTGTTACTTAGTAAGTACAGCACTATTACCAACTATGTACAGCATTGTTACTTATAAAGCCCATAGCAGTTACTATGTTCATGCTTGTTTCTTAGTAAGAACATGACGGTTACCTACTATGTACAGCATTGTTACTTATAAAGCCCATGGCAGTTACTTACTATGTTCATGATTGTAACTTAGTAACTACATGACGGTTACCTACTATGTACAGCATTGTTGCTAATAAAGCTCATGTCAGTTACTTACTATGTTCATGATTTTTACTTAGTGAGTATATGACTGTAACCTACTATGTACAGCATTGTTATTTATAAAGCCCATGGCAAGTATTATGTTCATGATTGTTTCTTAGTATGTACATGACGGTTACCTACTATGTACAGCATTGTTACTTATAAAGCCCATGGCAGTTACTTACTATGTTGATGATTGTTACTTAGTAAGTACATGACGGTTACCTACTATGTACAGCATTGTTACTTACAACGCCCATGGCAGTTCCTTACTATGTTCATGATTTTTACTTAGTGAGTACATGACTGTAACCTACTATGTACAGCATTGTTATTTATAAAGCCCATGGCAAGTTCTATGTTCATGATTGTTACTTAGTAAGTACATGACTGTTACCTACTATGTACAGCATTGATACTTACTAAGCCCGTGGCAGTTACTTACTACGTTCATGATTGTTACTTAGTAAGTACAGGACTATTACCTACTATGTACATCATTGTTACTTATAGAGCCCATGGCAGTTACTTACTATGTTCATGATTGTTACTTAGTAAGTACATGACTGTTACCTACTATGTACAGCATTGTTACTTATAAAGCTCATGGCAGTTACTTACTATGTTCATGATTGTTACTTAGTAAGTACAGCACTATTACCAACTATGTACAGCATTGTTACTTATAAAGCCCATAGCAGTTACTATGTGCATGCTTGTTTCTTAGTAAGTACATGACGGTTACCTACTATGTACAGCATTGTTACTTATAAAGCCCATGGCAGTTACTTACTATGTTGATGATTGTTACTTAGTAAGTACATGACGGTTACCTACTATGTACAGCATTGTTACTTATAAAGCCCATTGCAATTACTTACTATGTTCATGATTGTTACTTAGTAAGTACAGGACTATTACCTACTATGTACAGCATTGTTACTTATAAAGCCCATGGCAGTTACTATTTTCATTATTGTTACTTAGTAAGTACAGGACTGTTACCTACTATGTACAGCATTGTCACATATAGAGAACATTGCAGTTACATCCTATGTTCATGATTGTTACTTAGTAAGTACAGCACTATTACAAACTATGTACAGCATTGTTACTTATAAAGCCCATAGCAGTTGCTATGTTCATGCTTGTTTCTTAGTAAGTACATGACGGTTACCTACTATGTACAGCATTGTTACTTATAAAGCCCATGGCAGGTACTTACTATGTTCATGATTATTACTTAGTGAGTACATGACTCTTACCTACTATGTACAGCATTGTTACTTATAAAGCCCATTGCAATTACTTACTATGTTCATGATTGTTACTTAGTAAGTACATGACGGTTACCTACTATGTACAGCATTGTTACTTACAAAGCCCATGGCAGTTACTTACTATGTTCATGATTTTTACTTAGTGAGTACATGACTGTAACCTACTATGTACAGCATTGTTATTTATAAAGCCCATGGGAAGTACTATGTTCATGATTGTTACTTAGTAAGTACATGACTGTTACCTACTATGTACAGCATTGATATTTACTAAGCCCGTGGCAGTTACTTACTACGTTCATGATTGTTACTTAGTAAGTACAGGACTATAACCTACTATGTACAGCATTGTTACTTATAGAGCCCATGGCAGTTACTTACTATGTTCATGATTGTTACTTAGTAAGTACATGACTGTTACCTACCTACTATGTACAGCATTGTTACTTATAAAGCTCATGGCAGTTACTTACTATGTTCATGATTGTTACTTAGTAAGTACAGCACTATTACCAACTATGTACAGCATTGTTACTTTTAAAGCCCATAGCAGTTACTATGTTCATGCTTGTTTCTTAGTAAGAACATGACGGTTACCTACTATGTACAGCATTGTTACTTATAAAGCCCATGGCAGTTACTTACTATGTTCATGATTGTAACTTAGTAACTACATGACGGTTACCTACTATGTACAGCATTGTTGCTAATAAAGCTCATGTCAGTTACTTACTATGTTCATGATTTTTACTTAGTGAGTATATGACTGTAACCTACTATGTACAGCATTGTTATTTATAAAGCCCATGGCAAGTATTATGTTCATGATTGTTTCTTAGTATGTACATGACGGTTACCTACTATGTACAGCATTGTTACTTATAAAGCCCATGGCAGTTACTTACTATGTTCATGATTGTTACTTAGTAAGTACATGACGGTTACCTACTATGTACAGCATTGTTACTTACAACGCCCATGGCAGTTCCTTACTATGTTCATGATTTTTACTTAGTGAGTACATGACTGTAACCTACTATGTACAGCATTGTTATTTATACAGCCCATGGCAGTTACTTACTATGTTCATGATTTTTACTTAGTAAGTACATGACGGTTACCTACTATGTACAGCATTGTTACGTATAAAGCCCATGGCAGGTACTTACTATGTTCATGATTGTTACTTAGTGAGTACATGACTGATACCTACTATGTACAGCGTTGTTACTTATACAGCCCATAGCAGTTACTTACTATGTTGATGATTGTTATTTAGTAAGTACAATACTATTACCTACTATGTACAACATTGTTACTTATAAAGCCCATGGCAGTTACTTTGTTCATGTTTGTTACTAAGTAAGTACAGGACTGTTATCTACTGTGTACAGCATTGTTACTTATAAAGCCCATGGCAGTTACTATTTTCATTATTGTTACTTAGTAAGTACAGGACTGTTACCTACTATGTACAGCATTGTCACTTATAGAGCCCATGGCAGTTACTTCCTATGTTTATGATTGTTACTTAGTAACTACATGACTGTTACCTACTATGTACAGCATTGTTACTTATAAAGCCCATAGCAGTTACTATGTTCATGTTTGTTTCTTAGTAAGTACATGGCGGTTACCTACTATGTACAGCATTGTTACTTACAAAGCCCATGGCAGTTACTTACTATGTTCATGATTTGTACTTAGTGAGTACATGACTGTAACCTACTATGTATCGCATTGTTATTTATAAAGCCCATGGCAAGTACTATGTTCATGATTGTTACTTAGTAAGTACATGACTGTTACCTACTATGTACAGCATTGATACTTACTAAGCCCGTGGCAGTTACTTACTACGTTCATGATTGTTACTTAGTAAGTACAGGACTATAAACTACTATGTACAGCATTGTAACTTATAGAGCCCATGGCAGTTACTTACTTTGTTCATGATTGTTACTTAGTAATTACATGACTGTTACCTACCTACTATGTACAGCATTGTTACTTTTAAAGCTCATGGCAGTTACATACTGTGTTCATGATTGTTACTTAGTAAGTACAGCACTATTACCAACTATGTACAGCATTGTTACTAATAAAGCCCATAGCAGTTACTATGTTCATGCTTGTTTCTTAGTAAGAACATGACGGTTACCTACTATGTACAGCATTGTTACTTATAAAGCTCATGGCAGTTACTTACTATGTTCATGATTGTAACTTAGTAAGTACATGACGGTTACCTACTATGTACAGCATTGTTGCTTATAAAGCTCATGTCAGTTACTTACTATGTTCATGATTTTTACTTAGTGAGTACATGACTGTAACCTACTATGTACAGCATTGTTATTTATAAAGCCCATGGCAAGTATTATGTTCATGATTGTTTCTAAGTATGTACATGACGGTTACCTACTATGTACAGCATTGTTACTTATAAAGCCCATGGCAGTTACTTTCTATGTTCATGATTGTTACTTAGTAAGTACAATACTATTACCGACTATTTACAGCATTGTTACTTACAAAGCCCATGGCAGTTACTTACTATGTTCATGATTTTTACTTAGTAAGTACATTACTGTTACCTACTATGTACAGCATTGATACTTACTAAGCCCGTGGCAGTTACTTAGTACGTTCATGATTGTTACTTAGTAAGTACAGGACTATTACCTACTAAGTACATCATTGTTACTTATAGAGCTCAGGGCAGTTACTTACTATGTTCATGATTGTTACTTAGTAAGTACATGACTGATACCTACTATGCACAGCATTGTTACTTATAAAGCTCATGGCAGTTACTTACTATGTTCATGATTGTTACTTAGTAAGTACAGCACTATTAGCAACTATGTACAGCATTGTTACTTATAAAGCCCATAGCAGTACTATGTGCATGCTTGTTTCTTAGTAAGTACATGACGGTTACCTACTATGTACAGCATTGTTAAATATAAAGCCCATGGCAGTTACTTACTATGTTCATGATTGTAACTTAATAAGTACATGACGGTTACCCACTATTTACAGCATTGTAACATATAAAGCTCATGGCAGTTACTTACTATGTTCATGATTTTTACTTAGTGAGTACATGACTGTAACCTACTATATACAGCATTGTTACTTATACAGTCCATGGCACTTGCTTACTATGTTCATGATTGTTACTTAGTAAGTAGAGCACTATTACCTAATATGTACAGCATTGTTACTTATAAAGCCCATGGCAATTACTTTGTTCATGTTTGTTACTTAGTAAGTACATGACGGTTACCTACTATGTACAGCATTGTTACTTACAAAGCACATGGCAGTTACTTACTATATTCATGATTTTTACTTAATGAGTACATGACTGTAACCTACAATGTACAGCATTGTTATTTATAAAGTCCATGGCAAGTACTATGTTCATGATTGTTACTTCGTAAGTACATGACTGTTACCTACTATGTACAGCTTTGTTACTTACTAAGCCCGTGGCAGTTACTTACTACGTTCATGATTGTTACTTAGTAAGTACAGCACTATTACCTACTATGTACAGCATTGTTACTTATAAAGCCCATAGCAGTTACTATGTTCATGCTTGTTTCTTAGTAAGTACATGACGGTTACCTACTATGTACAGCATTGTTACTTATACAGCCCATGGCAGTTACTTACTATGTTCATGATTGTTACTTAGTAAGTACATGACGATTACCTACTATGTACAGCATTGTTACTTATAAAGCCCATGGCAGGTACTTACTATGTTCATGATTGTTACTTAGTGAGTACATGACTGATACCTACTATGTACAGCGTTCTTACTTATGCAGCCCATGGCAGTTACTTACTATGTTCATGATTGTTACTTAGTAAGTACAATACTATTACCTACTATGTACAGCATTGTTACTTATAAAGCCCATGGCAGGTACTTACTATGTTCATGATTGTTACTTAGTGAGTACATGACTGATACTTACTATGTACAGCGTTGTTACTTATACAGCCCATGGCAGTTACTTACTATGTTCATGATTGTTATTTAGTAGGTACAATACTATTACCTACTATGTACAGCATTGTTACTTATAAAGCCCATGGCAGTTACTTTGTTCATGTTTGTTACTAAGTAAGTACAGGACTGTTATCTACTGTGTACACCATTGTTACTTATAAAGCACATGGCAGTTACTATTTTCATTATTGTTACTTAGTAAGTACAGGACTGTTACCTACTATGAACAGCATTGTCACTTATAGAGCCCATGGCAGTTACTTCCTATGTTTATGATTGTTACTTAGTAACTACATGACTGTTACCTACTATGTACAGCATTGTTACTTATAAAGCCCATAGGAGTTACTATGTTCATGATTGTAACTTAGTAAGTACATGACGGTTAACCACTATGTACAGCATTGTTGCTTATAAAGCTCATGGCAGTTACTTACTATGTTCATGATTTTTAATTAGTGACTACATGACTGTAACCTAGTATGTACAGCATTGTTATTTATAAAGCCCTTGGCAAGTATTATGTTCATGATTGTTTCTTAGTTAGTACATGACGGTTACCTACTATGTACAGCAATGTTACTTATAAAGCCCATGGCAGTTACTTACTATGTTCATGATTGTTACTTAGTAAGTACATGACCGTTACCTACTATGTACAGCATTGTTACTTACAAAGCCCATGGCAGTTACTTACTATGTTCATGATTTTTACTTAGTGAGTACATGACTGTAACTTACTATGTACAGCATTGTTACTTATAAAGCCCATGGCAGTTACTATTTTCATTATTGTTACTTAGTAAGTACAGGACTGTTACCTACTATGTACAGCATTGTCACATATAGAGCCCATTGCAGTTACTTCCTATGTTCATGATTGTTACTTAGGAAGTACAGCACAATTACAAACTATGTACAGCATTGTTACTTATAAAGCCCATAGCAGTTACTATGTTCATGCTTGTTTCTTAGTAAGTACATGACGGTTACCTACTATGTACAGCATTGTTACTTATAAAGCCCATGGCAGGTACTTACTATGTTCATTATTGTTACATAGTGAGTACATGACTGATACCTACTATGTACAGCGTTCTTACTTATGCAGCCCATGGCAGTTACTTACTATGGTCATGATTGTAACTTAGTAAGTACATGACGGTTACCTACTATGTACAGCATTGTTACTTACAAAGCCTATGGCAGTTACTTACTATGTTCATGATTTTTACTTAGTGTGTACATGACTGTAACCTACTATGTACAGCATTGTTATTTATAAAGCCCATGGCAAGTACTATGTTCGTGATTGTTACTTAGTTAGTACATAACTGTTACCTACTATGTACAGCATTGTTACTTACTAAGCCCGTGGCAGTTATTTACTACGTTCATGATTGTTACTTAGTAAGTACAGGAATATTACCTACTATGTACAGCATTGTTACTTATAGAGCCCATGGCGGTTACATACTATGTTCATGATTGTTACTTAGTAAGTACACGACTGTTACCTACTATGTACAGCATTGTTACTTATAAAGCTCATGGCAGTTACTTACTATGTTCATGATTGTTACTTAATAAGTACAGCACTATTACCTACTATGTACAGCATTGTTACTTATAAAGCCCATTGCAGTTACTATGTTCATGCTTGTTTCTAAGTAAGTACATGACGGTTACCTACTATGTACAGTATTGTTACTTATACAGCCCATGGCAGGTACTTACTATGTTCATGATTGTTACTTAGTGACTCCATGACTGATACCTACTATGTACAGCGTTGTTACTTATACAGCCCATGGCAGTTACTTACTATGTTCATGATTGTTATTTAGTAAGTACAATACTATTACCTACTATGTACAGCATTGTTACTTATAAAGCCCATAGCAGTTACTATGTTCATGCTTGTTTCTAAGTAAGTACATGACGGTTACCTACTATGTACAGTATTGTTACTTATACAGCCCATGGCAGGTACTTACTATGTTCATGATTTTTACTTAGTGAGTACATGACTGTAACCTACTATGTACAGCATTGTTACTTATAAAGCCCATGACAGTTACTATTTTCATTATTGTTACTTAGTAAGTACAGGACTGTTACCTACTATGTACAGCATTTTCACATATAGAGCCCATTGCAGTTACTTCCTATGTTCATGATTGTTACTTAGTAAGTACAGCACTATTACCTACTATGTACAGCATTGTTACTTATAAAGCCCATGGCAGTTACTTTGTTCATGTTTGTTACTTAGTAAGTACATGACGGTTACCTACTATGGACAGCATTGTTACTTACAAAGCACATGGCAGTTACTTACTATGTTCATGATTTTTACTTAGTGGGTACATAACTCTAACCTACTATGTACAGCATTGTTATTTATAAAGTCCATGGCAAGTACTATGTTCATGATTGTTACTTAGTAAGTACATGACTGTTACCTACTATGTACAGCATTGTTACTTACTAAGCCCGTGGCAGTTACTTACTACGTTCATGATTGTTACTTAGTAAGTACAGCACTATTACCTACTATGTACAGCATTGTTACTTATAAAGCCCATAGCAGTTACTATGTTCATGCTTGTTTCTTAGTAAGTACATGACGGTTACCTACTATGTACAGCATTGTTACTTATACAGCCCATGGCAGTTACCTACTATGTTCATGATTTTTACTTAGTAAGTACATGACGGTTACCTTCTATGTACAGCATTGTTACTTATAAAGCCCATGGCAGGTACTTACTATGTTCATGATTGTTACTTAGTGAGTACATGACTGATACCTACTATGTACAGCGTTGTTACTTATACAGCCCATTGCAGTTACTTACTATGTTGATGATTGTTATTTAGTAAGTACAATACTATTAGCTACTATGTACAACATTGTTACTTATAAAGCCCATGGCAGTTACTTTGTTCATGTTTGTTACTAAGTAAGTACAGGACTGTTATCTACTGTGTACAGCATTGTTACTTATAAAGCCCATGGCAGTTACTATTTTCATTATTGTTACTTAGTAAGTACAGGATTGTTACCTACTATGTACAGCATTGTCACTTATAGAGCCCATAGCAGTTACTATGTTTATGATTGTTACTTAGTAACTACATGACTGTTACCTACTATGTACAGCATTGTTACTTATCAAGCCCATAGCAGTTACTATGTTCATGTTTGTTTCTTAGTAAGTACATGGCGGTTACCTACTATGTACAGCATTGTTATTTATAAAGCCCATGGCAATTACTTACTATGTTCATGATTGTTTCTTAGTAAGTACATGACGGTTACCTACTATGTACAGCATTGTTACTTACAAAGCCCATGGCAGTTACTTACTATGTTCATGATTTTTACTTAGTGAGTACATGACTGTAACCTACTATGTATCGCATTGTTATTTATAAAGCCCATGGCAAGTACTATGTTCATAATTGTTACTTAGTAAGTACATGACTGTTACCTACTTTGTACAGCATTGATACTTACTAAGCCCGTGGCAGTTACTTACTACGTTCATGATTGTTACTTAGTAAGTACAGGACTATAACCTACTATGTACAGAATTGTTACTTATAGAGCCCATGGCAGTTACTTACTATGTTCATGATTGTTACTTAGTAAGTACATGACTGTTACCTACCTACTATGTACAGCATTGTTACTTTTAAAGCTCATGGCAGTTACTTACTATGTTCATGATTGTTACTTAGTAAGTACAGCACTATTACCAACTATGTACAGCATTGTTACTAATAAAGCCAATAGCAGTTACTATGTTCATGCTTGTTTCTTAGTAAGAACATGACGGTTACCTACTATGTACAGCATTGTTACTTATAAAGCTCATGGCAGTTACTTACTATGTTCATGATTGTAACTTAGTAAGTTCATGACGGTTACCTACTATGTACAGCATTGTTGCTTATAAAGCTCATGTCAGTTACTTACTATGTTCATGATTTTTACTTAGTGAGTACATGACTGTAAACTACTATGTACAGCATTGTTATTTATAAAGCCCATGGCAAGTATTATGTTCATGATTGTTTCTTAGTATGTACATGACAGTTACCTACTATGTACAGCATTGTTACTTATAAAGCCCATGGCAGTTACTTACTATGTTCATGATTGTTACTTAGTAAGTACATGTCTGTTACCTACTATGTACAGCATTGTTACTTATAAAGCTCATGGCAGTTACTTACTATGTTCATGATTGTTACTCAGTAAGTACAGCACTATTACCAACTATGTACAGCATTGTTACTTATAAAGCCTATAGCAGTTACTATGTGCATGCTTGTTTCTTAGTAAGTACATGACGGTTACCTACTATGTACAGCATTGTTAATTATAAAGCCCATGGCAGCTACTCACTATGCTTATGATTGTAACTTAGTAAGTACATGACGGTTACCCACTATTTACAGCATTGTTGCATATAAAGCTCATGGCAGTTACTTACTATGTTCATGATTTTTACTTAGTGAGTACATGACTGTAACCTACTATATACAGTATTGTTACTTATACAGCCCATGGCAGTTGCTTACTATGTTCATGATTGTTACTTAGTAAGTAGAGCACTATTACCTACTATGTACAGCATTGTTACTTATAAAGCCCATGGCAATTACTTTGTTCATGTTTGTTACTTAGTAAGTACATGACGGTTACCTACTATGTACAGCATTGTTACTTACAAAGCACATGGCAGTTACTTACTATGTTCATGATTTTTACTTAGTGAGTACATGACTGTAACCTACAATGTACAGCATTGTTATTTATAAAGTCCATGGCAAGTACTATGTTCATGATTGTTACTTCGTAAGTACATGACTGTTACCTACTATGTACAGCATTGTTATTTACTAAGCCCGTAGCAGTTACTTACTACGTTCATGATTGTTACTTAGTACGTACAGCACTATTACCTACTATGTACAGCATTGTTACTTATAAAGCCCATAGCAGTTACTATGTTCATGCTTGTTTCTTAGTAAGTACATGACGGTTACCTACTATGTACAGCATTGTTACTTATACAGTCCATGGCAGTTACTTACTATGTTCATGATTGTTACTTAGTAAGTACATGACGATTACCTACTATGTACAGCATTGTTACTTATAAAGCCCGTGGCAGTTACTTACTATGTTCATGATTGTTACTTAGTGAGTACATGACTGATACCTACTATGTACAGCGTTCTTACTTTTGCAGCCCATGGCAGTTACTTACTATGTTCATGATTGTTACTTAGTACGTACAATACTATTACCTACTATGTACAGCATTGTTACTTATAAAGCCCATGGTAGTTACTTTGTTCATGTTTGTTACTTACTAAATACAGGACTGTTACCTACTATGTAGAGCATTGTTACCTATAAAGCCCATGCCAGTTACTATTTTTATTATTGTTACTTAGTAAGTACAATACTGCTACCTACTATGTACAGCATTGTTACTTATAGAGCCCATGGCAGTTACTTCCTATGTTCAAGATTGTTACTTAGTAAGTACAGCACTATTACCAACTATGTACAGCATTGTTACTTATAAAGCCCATGGCAGTTACTTACTATGTTCATGATTGTAACTTAGTAAGTACATGACGGTTACCTACTATGTACAGCATTGTTACTTACAAAGCCTATGGCAGTTACTTACTATGTTCATGATTTTTACTTAGTGAGTACATGACTGTAACCTACTATGTATCGCATTGTTATTTATAAAGCCCATGGCAAGTACTATGTTCATGATTGTTACTTAGTAAGTACATGACTGTTACCTACTTTGTACAGCATTGATACTTACTAAGCCCGTGGCAGATACTTAAAACGTTCATGATTGTTACTTAGTAAGTACAGGACTATAACCTACTATGTACAGCATTGTTACTTATAGAGCCCATGGCAGTTACTTACTATGTTCATGATTGTTACTTAGTAAGTACATGACAGTTACCTACCTACTATGTACAGCATTGTTACTTTTAAAGCTCATGGCAGTTACTTACTATGTTCATGATTGTTACTTAGTAAGTACAGCTCTATTACCAACTATGTACAGCATTGTTACTAATAAAGCCCATAGCAGTTACTATGTCCATGCTTGTTTCTTAGTAAGAACATGACGGTTACCTACTATGTACAGCATTGTTACTTATAAAGCTCATGGCAGTTACTTACTATGTTCATGATTGTAACTTAGTAAGTACATGACGGTTACCTACTATGTACAGCATTGTTGCTTATAAAGCTCATGTCAGTTACTTACTATGTTCATGATTTTTACTTAGTGAGTACATGACTGTAAACTACTATGTACAGCATTGTTATTTATAAAGCCCATGGCAAGTATTATGTTCATGATTGTTTCTTAGTATGTACATGACGGTTACCTACTATGTACAGCATTGTTACTTATAAAGCCCATGGCAGTTACTTACTATGTTCATGATTGTTACTTAGTAAGTACATGACGGTTACCTACTATGTACAGCATTGTTACTTACAAATCCCATGGCAGTTACTTACTATGTTCATGATTTTTACTTAGTGAGTACATGACTGTAACCTACTATGTACAGCATTGTTATTTATAAAGCCCATGGCAAGTACTATGTTCCTGATTGTTACTTAGTAAGTACATGACTGTTACCTACTATGTACAGCATTGATACTTACTAAGCCCGTGGCAGTTACTTACTACGTTCATGATTGTTACTTAGTAAGTACAGGACTATTACCTACTATGTACATCATTGTTACTTATAGAGCCCAGGGCAGTTACTTACTATGTTCATGATTGTTACTTAGTAAGTACATGACTGTTACCTACAATGTACAGCATTGTTACTTATAAAGCTCATGGCAGAGTCTTACTATGTTCATGATTTTTACTCAGTAAGTACAGCACTATTACCAACTATGTACAGCATTGTTACTTATAAAGCCCATAGCAGTTACTATGTGCATGCTTGTTTCTTAGTAAGTACATGACGGTTACCTACTATGTACAGCATTGTTAATTATATAGCCCATGGCAGCTACTTACTATGTTCATGATTGTAACTTAGTAAGTACATGACGGTTACCCACTATTTACAGCATTATTGCATATAAAGCTCATGGCAGTTACTTACTATGTTCATGATTTTTACTTAGTGAGTACATGACTGTAACCTCTTATATACAGCATTGTTACTTATACAGCCCATGGCAGTTGCTTACTATGTTCATGATTGTTACTTAGTAAGTAGAGCACTATTACCTACTATGTACAGCATTGTTAAATATAAAGCCCATGGCAATTACTTACTATGTTCATGATTGTTACTTAGTAAGTACATGACGGTTACCTACTATGTACAGCATTGTTACTTACAAAGCCCATGGCAGTTACTTACTATGTTCATGATTTTTACTTAGTGAGTACATGACTGTAACCTACTATGTATTGCAATGTTATTTATAAAGCCCATGGCAAGTACTATGTTCATGATTGTTACTTAGTAAGTACATGACTGTTACCTACTTTGTACAGCATTGATACTTACTAAGCCCGTGGCAGTTACTTACTACGTTCATGATTGTTACTTAGTAAGTACAGGACTATAACCTACTATGTACAGCATTGTTACTTATAGAGCCCATGGCAGTTACTTACTATGTTCATGATTGTTACTTAGTAAGTACATGGCTGTTACCTACCTTCTATGTACAGTATTGTTACTTTTAAAGCTCATGGCAGTTACTTACTATGTTCATGATTGTTACTTAGTAAGTACAGCACTATTACCAACTATGTACAGCATTGTTACTAATAAAGCCCATAGCAGTTACTATGTTCATGCTTGTTTCTTAGTAAGAACATGACTGTAAACTACTATGTACAGCATTGTTATTTATAAAGCCCATGGCAAGTATTATGTTCATGATTGTTTCTTAGTATGTACATGACGGTTACCTACTATGTACAGCATTGTTACTTATAAAGCCCATGGCAGTTACTTACTATGTTCATGATTGTTACTTAGTAAGTACATGACGGTTACCTACTATGTACAGCATTGTTACTTACAAATCCCATGGCAGTTACTTACTATGTTCATGATTTTTACTTAGTGAGTACATGACTGTAACCTACTATGTACAGCATTGTTATTTATAAAGCCCATGGCAAGTACTATGTTCATGATTGTTACTTAGTAAGTACATGACTGTTACCTACTATGTACAGCATTGATACTTACTAAGCCCGTGGCAGTTACTTACTACGTTCATGATTGTTACTTAGTAAGTACAGGACTATTACCTACTATGTACATCATTGTTACTTACAAATCCCATGGCAGTTACTTACTATGTTCATGATTTTTACTTAGTGAGTACATGACTGTAAACTACTATGTACAGCATTGTTATTTATAAAGCCCATGGCAAGTATTATGTTCATGATTGTTTCTTAGTATGTACATGACGGTTACCTACTATGTACAGCATTGTTACTTATAAAGCCCATGGCAGTTACTTACTATGTTCATGATTGTTACTTAGTAAGTACATGTCTGTTACCTACTATGTACAGCATTGTTACTTATAAAGCTCATGGCAGTTACTTACTATGTACATGATTGTTACTCAGTAAGTACAGCACTATTACCAACTATGTACAGCATTGTTACTTATAAAGCCCATAGCAGTTACTATGTGCATGCTTGTTTCTTAGTAAGTACATGACGGTTACCTACTATGTACAGCATTGTTAATTATAAAGCCCATGGCAGCTACTTACTATGCTCATGATTGTAACTTAGTAAGTACATGACGGTTACCCACTATTTACAGCATTGTTGCATATAAAGCTCATGGCAGTTACTTACTATGTTCATGATTTTTACATAGTGAGTACATGACTGTAACCTACTATATACAGCATTGTTACTTATACAGCCCATGGCAGTTGCTTACTATGTTCATGATTGTTACTTAGTAAGTACAGCACTATTACCTACTATGTACAGCATTGTTACTTATAAAGCCCATGGCAATTACTTTGTTCATGTTTGTTACTTAGTAAGTACATGACGGTTACCTACTATGTACAGAATTGTTACTTACAAAGCACATGGCAGTTACTTACTATGTTCATGATTTTTACTTAGTGAGTACATGACTGTAACCTACAATGTACAGCATTGTTATTTATAAAGTCCATGGCAAGTACTATGTTCATGATTGTTACTTTGTAAGTACATGACTGTTACCTACTATGTACAGCATTGTTACTTACTAAGCCCGTGGCAGTTACTTACTACGTTCATGATTGTTACTTAGTACGTACAGCACTATTACCTACTATGTACAGCATTGTTACTTATAAAGCCCATAGCAGTTACTATGTTCATGCTTGTTTCTTAGTAAGTACATGACGGTTACCTACTATGTACAGCATTGTTACTTATACAGCTCATGGCAGTTACTAACTATGTTCATGATTTTTACTTAGTAAGTACATGACGGTTACCTACTATGTACAGCATTGTTACTTATAAAGCCCATGGCAGGTACTTACTATGTTCATGATTGTTACTTAGTGAGTACATGACTGATACCTACTATGTACAGCGTTGTTACTTATACAGCCCATGGCAGTTACTTACTATGTTGATGATTGTTATTTAGTAAGTACAATACTATTACCTACTATGTACAACATTGTTACTTATAAAGCCCATGGCAGTTACTTTGTTCATGTTTGTTACTAAGTAAGTATAGGACTGTTATCTACTGTGTACAGCATTGTTACTTATAAAGCCCATGGCAGTTACTATTTTCATTATTGTTACTTAGTAAGTACAGGACTGTTACCTACTATGTACAGCATTGTCACTTATAGAGCCCATGGCAGTTACTTCCTATGTTTATGATTGTTACTTAGTAACTACATGACTGTTACCTACTATGTACAGCATTGTTACTTATAAAGCCCATAGCAGTTACTATGTTCATGTTTGTTTCTTAGTAAGTACATGGCGGTTACCTACTATGTACAGCATTGTTAAATATAAAGCCCATGGCAATTACTTACTATGTTCATGATTGTTACTTAGTAAGTACATGACGGTTACCTACTATGTACAGCATTGTTACTTACAAAGCCCATGGCAGTTACTTACTATGTTCATGATTTTTACTTAGTGAGTACATGACTGTAACCTACTATGTATTGCAATGTTATTTATAAAGCCCATGGCAAGTACTATGTTCATGATTGTTACTTAGTAAGTACATGACTGTTACCTACTTTGTACAGCATTGATACTTACTAAGCCCGTGGCAGTTACTTACTACGTTCATGATTGTTACTTAGTAAGTACAGGACTATAACCTACTATGTACAGCATTGTTACTTATAGAGCCCATGGCAGTTACTTACTATGTTCATGATTGTTACTTAGTAAGTACATGACTGTTACCTACCTTCTATGTACAGTATTGTTACTTTTAAAGCTCATGGCAGTTACTTACTATGTTCATGATTGTTACTTAGTAAGTACAGCACTATTACCAACTATGTACAGCATTGTTACTAATAAAGCCCATAGCAGTTACTATGTTCATGCTTGTTTCTTAGTAAGAACATGACGGTTACCTACTATGTACAGCATTGTTACTTATAAAGCTCATGGCAGTTACTTACTATGTTCATGATTGTAACTTAGTAAGTACATGACGGTTACCTACTATGTACAGCATTGTTGCTTATAAAGCTCATGTCAGTTACTTACTATGTTCATGATTTTTACTTAGTGAGTACATGACTGTAAACTACTATGTACAGCATTGTTATTTATAAAGCCCATGGCAAGTATTATGTTCATGATTGTTTCTTAGTATGTACATGACGGTTACCTACTATGTACAGCATTGTTACTTATAAAGCCCATGGCAGTTACTTACTATGTTAATGATTGTTACTTAGTAAGTACATGACGGTTACCTACTATGTACAGCATTGTTACTTACAAATCCCATGGCAGTTACTTACTATGTTCATGATTTTTACTTAGTGAGTACATGACTGTAACCTACTATGTACAGCATTGTTATTTATAAAGCCCATGGCAAGTACTATGTTCATGATTGTTACTTAGTAAGTACATGACTGTTACCTACTATGTACAGCATTGATACTTACTAAACCCGTGGCAGTTACTTACTACGTTCATGATTGTTACTTAGTAAGTACAGGACTATTACCTACTATGTACATCATTGTTACTTACAAATCCCATGGCAGTTACTTACTATGTTCATGATTTTTACTTAGTGAGTACATGACTGTAAACTACTATGTACAGCATTGTTATTTATAAAGCCCATGGCAAGTATTATGTTCATGATTGTTTCTTAGTATGTACATGACGGTTACCTACTATGTACAGCATTGTTACTTATAAAGCCCATGGCAGTTACTTACTATGTTCATGATTGTTACTTAGTAAGTACATGTCTGTTACCTACTATGTACAGCATTGTTACTTATAAAGCTCATGGCAGTTACTTACTATGTACATGATTGTTACTCAGTAAGTACAGCACTATTACCAACTATGTACAGCATTGTTACTTATAAAGCCCATAGCAGTTACTATGTGCATGCTTGTTTCTTAGTAAGTACATGACGGTTACCTACTATGTACAGCATTGTTGCATATAAAGCTCATGGCAGTTACTTACTATGTTCATGATTTTTACATAGTGAGTACATGACTGTAACCTACTATATACAGCATTGTTACTTATACAGCCCATGGCAGTTGCTTACTATGTTCATGATTGTTACTTAGTAAGTACAGCACTATTACCTACTATGTACAGCATTGTTACTTATAAAGCCCATGGCAATTACTTTGTTCATGTTTGTTACTTAGTAAGTACATGACGGTTACCTACTATGTACAGCATTGTTACTTACAAAGCACATGGCAGTTACTTACTATGTTCATGATTTTTACTTAGTGAGTACATGACTGTAACCTACAATGTACAGCATTGTTATTTATAAAGTCCATGGCAAGTACTATGTTCATGATTGTTACTTCGTAAGTACATGACTGTTACCTACTATGTACAGCATTGTTATTTACTAAGCCCGTGGCAGTTACTTACTACGTTCATGATTGTTACTTAGTACGTACAGCACTATTACCTACTATGTACAGCATTGTTACTTATAAAGCCCATAGCAGTTACTATGTTCATGCTTGTTTCTTAGTAAGTACATGACGGTTACCTACTATGTACAGCATTGTTACTTATACAGCCCATGGCAGTTACTTACTATGTTCATGATTGTTACTTAGTAAGTACATGACGATTACCTACTATGTACAGCATTGTTACTTATAAAGCCAATGGCAGGTACTTACTATGTTCATGATTGTTACTTAGTGAGTACATGACTGATACCTACTATGTACAGCGTTCTTACTTTTGCAGCCCATGGCAGTTACTTACTATGTTCATGATTGTTACTTAGTACGTACAATACTATTACCTACTATGTACAGCATTGTTACTTATAAAGCCCATGGTAGTTACTTTGTTCATGTTTGTTACTTAGTAAATACAGGACTGTTACCTACTATGTACAGCATTGTTACCTATAAAGCCCATGCCAGTTACTATTTTCATTATTGTTACTTAGTAAGTACAGGACTGCTACCTACTATGTACAGCATTGTTACTTATAGAGCCCATGGCAGTTACTTCCTATGTTCATGATTGTTACTTAGTAAGTACAGCACTATTACCAACTATGTACAGCATTGTTACTTATAAAGCCCATGGCAGTTACTTACTATGTTCATGATTGTAACTTAGTAAGTACATGACGGTTACCTACTATGTACAGCATTGTTACTTACAAAGCCTATGGCAGTTACTTACTATGTTCATGATTTTTACTTAGTGAGTACATGACTGTATTCTACTATGTATCGCATTGTTATTTATAAAGCCCATGGCAAGTACTATGTTCATGATTGTTACTTAGTAAGTGCATGACTGTTACCTACTTTGTACAGCATTGATACTTACTAAGCCCGTGGCAGTTACTTAAAACGATCATGATTGTTACTTAGTAAGTACAGGACTATAACCTACTATGTACAGCATTGTTACTTATAGAGCCCATGGCAGTTACTTACTATGTTCATGATTGTTACTTAGTAAGTACATGACTGTTACCTACCTACTATGTACAGCATTGTTACTTTTAAAGCTCATGGCAGTTACTTACTATGTTCATGATTGTTACTTAGTAAGTACAGCTATATTACCAACTATGTACAGCATTGTTACTAATAAAGCCCATAGCAGTTACTATGTTCATCCTTGTTTCTTAGTAAGAACATGACGGTTACCTACTATGTACAGCATTGTTACTTATAAAGCTCATGGCAGTTACTTACTATGTTCATGATTGTAACTTAGTAAGTACATGACGGTTACCTACTATGTACAGCATTGTTGCTTATAAAGCTCATGTCAGTTACTTACTATGTTCATGATTTTTACTTAGTGAGTACATGACTGTAAACTACTATGTACAGCATTGTTATTTATAAAGCCCATGGCAAGTATTATGTTCATGATTGTTTCTTAGTATGTACATGACGGTTACCTACTATGTACAGCATTGTTACTTATAAAGCCCATGGCAGTTACTTACTATGTTCATGATTGTTACTTAGTAAGTACATGACGGTTACCTACTATGTACAGCATTGTTACTTACAAATCCCATGGCAGTTACTTACTATGTTCATGATTTTTACTTAGTGAGTACATGACTGTAACCTACTATGTACAGCATTGTTATTTATAAAGCCCATGGCAAGTACTATGTTCATGATTGTTACTTAGTAAGTACATGACTGTTACCTACTATGTACAGCATTGATACTTACTAAGCCCGTGGCAGTTACTTACTACGTTCATGATTGTTACTTAGTAAGTACAGGACTATTACCTACTATGTACATCATTGTTACTTATAGAGCCCAGGGCAGTTACTTACTATGTTCATGATTGTTACTTAGTAAGTACATGACTGTTACCTACTATGTACAGCATTGTTACTTATAAGGCTCATGGCAGTTACTTACTATGATCATGATTTTTACTCAGTAAGTACAGCACTATTACCAACTATGTACAGCATTGTTACTTATAAAGCCCATAGCAGTTACTATGTGCATGCTTGTTTCTTAGTAAGTACATGACGGTTACCTACTATGTACAGCATTGTTAATTATATAGCCCATGGCAGCTACTTACTATGTTCATGATTGTAAATTAGTAAGTACATGACGGTTACCCACTATTTACAGCATTATTGCATATAAAGCTCATGGCAGTTACTTACTATGTTCATGATTTTTACTTAGTGAGTACATGACTGTAACCTCTTATATACAGCATTGTTACTTATACAGCCCATGGCAGTTGCTTACTATGTTCATGATTGTTACTTAGTAAGTAGAGCACTATTACCTACTATGTACAGCATTGTTACTTATAAAGCCCATGGCAATTACTTTGTTCATGTTTGTTACTTAGTAAGTACATGACGGTTACCTACTATGTACAGAATTGTTACTTACAAAGCACATGGCAGTTACTTACTATGTTCATGATTTTTACTTAGTGAGTACATGACTGTAACCTACAATGTACAGCATAGTTATTTATAAAGTCCATGGCAAGTACTATGTTCATGATTGTTACTTCGTAAGTACATGACTGTTACCTACTATGTACAGCATTGTTACTTACTAAGCCCGTGGCAGTTACTTACTACGTTCATGATTGTTACTTAGTACGTACAGCACTATTACCTACTATGTACAGCATTGTTACTTATAAAGCCCATAGCAGTTACTATGTTCATGCTTGTTTCTTAGTAAGTACATGACGGTTACCTACTATGTACAGCATTGTTACTTATACAGCTCATGGCAGTTACTTACTATGTTCATGATTTTTACTTAGTAAGTACATTACGGTTACCTACTATGTACAGCATTGTTACTTATAAAGCCCATGGCAGGTACTTACTATGTTCATGATTGTTACTTAGTGAGTACATGACTGATACCTACTATGTACAGCGTTGTTACTTATACAGCCCATGGCAGTTACTTACTATGTTGATGATAGTTATTTAGTAAGTACAATACTATTACCTACTATGTACAACATTGTTACTTATAAAGCCCATGGCAGTTACTTTGTTCATGTTTGTTACTAAGTAAGTACAGGACTGTTATCTACTATGTACAGCATTGTTACTTATAAAGCCCATGGCAGTTACTATTTTCATTATTGTTACTTAGTAAGTACAGGACTGTTACCTACTATGTACAGCATTGTCACTTATAGAGCCCATGGCAGTTACTTCCTATGTTTATGATTGTTACTTAGTAACTACATGACTGTTACCTACTATGTACAGCATTGTTACTTATAAAGCCCATAGCAGTTACTATGTTCATGTTTGTTTCTTAGTAAGTACATGGCGGTTACCTACTATGTACAGCATTGTTAAATATAAAGCCCATGGCAATTACTTACTATGTTCATGATTGTTACTTAGTAAGTACATGACGGTTACCTACTATGTACAGCATTGTTACTTACAAAGCCCATGGCAGTTACTTACTATGTTCATGATTTTTACTTAGTGAGTACATGACTGTAACCTACTATGTATCGCAATGTTATTTATAAAGCCCATGGCAAGTACTATGTTCATGATTGTTACTTAGTAAGTACATGACTGTTACCTACTTTGTACAGCATTGATACTTACTAAGCCCGTGGCAGTTACTTACTACGTTCATGATTGTTACTTAGTAAGTACAGGACTATAACCTACTATGTACAGCATTGTTACTTATAGAGCCCATGGCAGTTACTTACTATGTTCATGATTGTTACATAGTAAGTACATGACTGTTACCTACCTTCTATGTACAGCATTGTTACTTTTAAAGCTCATGGCAGTTACTTACTATGTTCATGATTGTTACTTAGTAAGTACAGCACTATTACCAACTATGTACAGCATTGTTACTAATAAAGCCCATAGCAGTTACTATGTTCATGCTTGTTTCTTAGTAAGAACATGACGGTTACCTACTATGTACAGCATTGTTACTTATAAAGCTCATGGCAGTTACTTACTATGTTCATGATTGTAACTTAGTAAGTACATGACGGTTACCTACTATGTACAGCATTGTTGCTTATAAAGCTCATGTCAGTTACTTACTATGTTCATGATTTTTACTTAGTGAGTACATGACTGTAAACTACTATGTACAGCATTGTTATTTATAAAGCCCATGGCAAGTATTATGTTCATGATTGTTTCTTAGTATGTACATGACGGTTACCTACTATGTACAGCATTGTTACTTATAAAGCCCATGGCAGTTACTTACTACGTTCATGATTGTTACTTAGTAAGTACATGACGGTTACCTTCTATGTACAGCATTGTTACTTACAAATCCCATGGCAGTTACTTACTATGTTCATGATTTTTACTTAGTGAGTACATGACTGTAACCTACTATGTACAGCATTGTTATTTATAAAGCCCATGGCAAGTACTATGTTCATGATTGTTACTTAGTAAGTACATGACTGTTACCTACTTTGTACAGCATTGATACTTACTAAGCCCGTGGCAGTTACTTACTACGTTCATGATTGTTACTTAGTAAGTACAGGACTATAACCTACTATGTACAGCATTGTTACTTATAGAGCCCATGGCAGTTACTTACTATGTTCATGATTGTTACATAGTAAGTACATGACTGTTACCTACCTTCTATGTACAGCATTGTTACTTTTAAAGCTCATGGCAGTTACTTACTATGTTCATGATTGTTACTTAGTAAGTACAGCACTATTACCAACTATGTACAGCATTGTTACTAATAAAGCCCATAGCAGTTACTATGTTCATGCTTGTTTCTTAGTAAGAACATGACGGTTACCTACTATGTACAGCATTGTTACTTATAAAGCTCATGGCAGTTACTTACTATGTTCATGATTGTAACTTAGTAAGTACATGACGGTTACCTACTATGTACAGCATTGTTGCTTATAAAGCTCATGTCAGTTACTTACTATGTTCATGATTTTTACTTAGTGAGTACATGACTGTAAACTACTATGTACAGCATTGTTATTTATAAAGCCCATGGCAAGTATTATGTTCATGATTGTTTCTTAGTATGTACATGACGGTTACCTACTATGTACAGCATTGTTACTTATAAAGCCCATGGCAGTTACTTACTACGTTCATGATTGTTACTTAGTAAGTACATGACTGTTACCTACTATGTACAGCATTGATACTTACTAAGCCCGTGGCAGTTACTTACTACGTTCATGATTGTTACTTAGTAAGTACAGGACTATTACCTACTATGTTCATCATTGTTACTTATAGAGCCCAGGGCAGTTACTTACTATGTTCATGATTGTTACTTAGTAAGTACATGTCTGTTACCTACTATGTACAGCATTGTTACTTATAAAGCTCATGGCAGTTACTTACTATGTTCATGATTGTTACTCAGTAAGTACAGCACTATTACCAACTATGTACAGCATTGTTACTTATAAAGCCCATAGCAGTTACTATGTGCATGCTTGTTTCTTAGTAAGTACATGACGGTTACCCACTATTTACAGCATTGTTGCATATAAAGCTCATGACAGTTACTTACTAAGTTCATGATTTTTACTTAGTGAGTACATGACTGTAACCTACTATATACAGCATTGTTACTTATACAGCCCATGGCAGTTGCTTACTATGTTCATGATTGTTACTTAGTAAGTAGAGCACTATTACCTACTATGTACAGCATTGTTACTTATAAAGCCCATGGCAATTACTTTGTTCATGTTTGTTACTTAGTAAGTACATGACGGTTACCTACTATGTACAGCATTGTTACTTACAAAGCACATGGCAGTTACTTACTATGTTCATGATTTTTACTTAGTGAGTACATGACTGTAACCTACAATGTACAGCATTGTTATTTATAAAGTCCATGGCAAGTACTATGTTCATGATTATTACTTCGTAAGTACATGACTGTTACCTACTATGTACAGCATTGTTACTTACTAAGCCCGTGGCAGTTACTTACTACGTTCATGATTGTTACTTAGTACGTACAGCACCATTACCTACTATGTACAGCATTGTTACTTATAAAGCCCATAGCAGTTACTATGTTCATGCTTGTTTCTTAGTAAGTACATGACGGTTACCTACTATGTACAGCATTGTTACTTATACAGCCCATGGCAGTTACTTACTATGTTCATGATTGTTACTTAGTAAGTACACGACGATTACCTACTACGTACAGCATTGTTACTTATAAAGCCCATGGCAGGTACTTACTATGTTCATGATTGTTACTTAGTGAGTACATGACTGATACCTACTATGTACAGCGTTCTTACTTATGCAGCCCATGGCAGTTACTTACTATGTTCATGATTGTTACTTAGTACGTACAATACTATTACCTACTATGTACAGCATTGTTACTTATAAAGCCCATGGTAGTTACTTTGTTCATGTTTGTTACTTAGTAAGTACAGGACTGTTACCTACTATGTACAGCATTGTTACCTATAAAGCCCATGCCAGTTACTATTTTCATTATTGTTACTTAGTAAGTACAGGACTGCTACCTACTATGTACAGCATTGTTACTTATAGAGCCCATGGCAGTTACTTCCTATGTTCATGATTGTTACTTAGTAAGTACAGCACTATTACCAACTATGTACAGCATTGTTACTTATAAAGCCCATGGCAGTTACTTACTATGTTCATGATGTAACTTAGTAAGTACATGACGGTTACCTACTATGTACAGCATTGTTACTTATAAAGCCTATGGCAGTTACTTACTATGTTCATGATTTTTACTTAGTGAGTACATGACTGTAACCTACTATGTACAGCATTGTTATTTATAAAGCCCATGGCAAGTACTATGTTCATGATTGTTACTTAGTAAGTACATGACTATTACCTACTATGTACAGCGTTGTTACTTACTAAGCCCTTGGCAGTTACTTACTACGTTCATGATTGTTACTTAGTAAGTACAGGACTATTACCTACTATGTACAGCATTGTTACTTATAGAGCCCATGGCAGTTACTTACTATGTTCATGATTGTTACTTAGTAAGTACACGACTGTTACCTACTATGTACAGCATTGTTACTTATAAAGCTCATGGCAGTTACTTACTATGTTCATGATTGTTACTTAATATGAACAGCACTATTACCTACTACGTACAGCATTGTTACTTATAAAGCCCATAGCAGTTACTATGTTCATGCTTGTTTCTTAGTAAGTACATGACGGTTACCTACTATGTACAGCATTGTTACTTATACAGCCCATGGCAGTTACTTACTATGTTCATGTTTGTTTCTTAGTAAGTACATGGCGGTTACCTACTATGTACAGCATTGTTAAATATAAAGCCCATGGCAATTACTTACTATGTTCATGATTGTTACTTAGTAAGTACATGACGGTTCCTACTATGTACAGCATTGTTACTTACAAAGCCCATGGCAGTTACTTACTATGTTCATGATTTTTACTTAGTGAGTACATGACTGTAACCTACTATGTATCGCATTGTTATTTATAAAGCCCATGGCAAGTACTATGTTCATGATTGTTACTTAGTAAGTACATGACTGTTACCTACGTTGTACAGCATTGATACTTACTAAGCCCGTGGCAGTTACTTACTACGTGCATGATTGTTACTTAGTAAGTACAGGACTATAACCTACTATGTACAGCATTGTTACTTATAGAGCCCATGGCAGTTACTTACTATGTTCATGATTGTTACTTAGTAAGTACATGACTGTTACCTACCTACTATGTACAGCATTGTTACTTTTAAAGCTCATGGCAGTTACTTACTATGTTCATGATTGTTACTTAGTAAGTACAGCACTATTACCAACTATGTACAGCATTGTTACTTATAAAGCTCATGGCAGTTACTTATTATGTTCATGATTGTAACTTAGTAAGTACATGACGGTTACCTACTATGTACAGCATTGTTGCTTATAAAGCTCATGTCAGTTACTTACTATGTTCATGATTTTTACTTAGTGAGTACATGACTGTAACCTACTATGTACAGCATTGTTATTTATAAAGCCCATGGCAAGTACTATGTTCATGATTGTTACTTAGTAAGTACATGACTGTTACCTACTATGTACAGCATTGTTACTTATAAAGCCCATGGCAGTTACTTACTATGTTCATGATTGTTACTTAGTAAGTACATGACGGTTACCTACTATGTACAGCATTGTTACTTACAAATCCCATGGCAGTTACTTACTATGTTCATGATTTTTACTTAGTGAGTACATGACTGTAACCTACTATGTACAGCATTGTTATTTATAAAGCCCATGGCAAGTACTATGTTCATGATTGTTACTTAGTAAGTACATTACTGTTACCTACTGTGTACAGCATTGATACTTACTAAGCCCGTGGCAGTTACCTTCTACGTTCATGATTGTTACTTAGTAAGTACAGGACTATTACCTACTATGTACATCATTGTTACTTATAGAGCCCAGGGCAGTTACTTACTATGTTCATGATTGTTACTTAGTAAGTACATGACTGTTACCTACTATGTACAGCATTGTTACGTATAAAGCTCATGGCAGTTACTTACTATGTTCATGATTGTTACTCAGTAAGTACAGCACTATTACCAACTATGTACAGCATTGTTACTTATAAAGCCCATAGCAGTTACTATGTGCATGCTTGTTTCTTAGTAAGTACATGACGGTTACCTACTATGTACAGCATTGTTAATTATAAAGCCCATGGCAGCTACTTACTATGCTCATGATTGTAACTTAGTAAGTACATGACGGTTACCCACTATTTACAGCATTGTTGCATATAAAGCTCATGGCAGTTACTTACTATGTTCATGATTTTTACATAGTGAGTACATGACGGTTACCTACTATGTACAGCATTGTTACTTACAAAGCCCATGGCAGTTACTTACTATGTTCATGATTTTTACTTAGTGAGTACATGACTGTAACCTACTATGTATCGCATTGTTATTTATAAAGCCCATGGCAAGTACTATGTTCATGATTGTTGCTTAGTAAGTACATGAATGTTACCTACTTTGTAAAGCATTGATACTTACTAAACCCGTGGCAGTTACTTACTACGTTCATGATTGTTACTTAGTAAGTACAGGACTATAACCTACTATGTACAGCATTGTTACTTATAGAGCCCATGGCAGTTACTTACTATGTTCATGATTGTTACTCAGTAAGTACATGACTGTTACCTACCTTCTATGTACAGCATTGTTACTTTTAAAGCTCATGGCAGTTACTTACTATGTTCATGATTGTTACTTAGTAAGTACAGCACTATTACCAACTATGTACAGCATTGTTACTAATAAAGCCCATAGCAGTTACTATGTTAATGCTTGTTTCTTAGTAAGAACATGACGGTTACCTACTATGTACAGCATTGTTACTTATAAAGCTCATGGCAGTTACTTACTATGTTCATGATTGTAACGTAGTAAGTACATGACGGTTACCTACTACGTACAGCATTGTTGCTTATAAAGCTCATGTCAGTTACTTACTATGTTCATGATTTTTACTTAGTGAGTACATGAGTGTAAACTACTATGTACAGCATTGTTATTTATAAAGCCCATGGCAAGTATTATGTTCATGATTGTTTCTTAGTATGTACATGACGGTTACCTACTATGTACAGCATTGTTACCTATAAAGCCCATGGCAGTTACTTACTATGTTCATGATTGTTACTTAGTAAGTACATGACGGTTACCTACTATGTACAGCATTGTTACATACAAATCCCATGGCAGTTACTTACTATGTTCATGATTTTTACTTAGTGAGTACATGACTGTAACCTACTATGTACAGCATTGTTATTTATATAGCCCATGGCAAGTACTATGTTCATGATTGTTACTTAGTAAGTAATTGACTGTTACCTACTATGTACAGCATTGATACTTACTAAGCCCGTGGCAGTTACTTACTACGTTCATGATTGTTACTTAGTAAGTACAGGACTATTACCTACTATGTACATCATTGTTACTTATAGAGCCCAGGGCAGTTACTTACTATGTTCATGATTGTTACTTAGTAAGTACATGTCTGTTACCTACTATGTACAGCATTGTTACTTATAAAGCTCATGGCAGTTACTTACTATGTTCATGATTGTTACTCAGTAAGTACAGCACTATTACCAACTATGTACAGCATTGTTACTTATAAAGCCCATAGCAGTTACTATGTGCATGCTTGTTTCTTAGTAAGTACATGACGGTTACCTACTATGTACAGCATTGTTAATTATAAAGCCCATGGCAGCTACTTACTATGCTCATGATTGTAACTTAGTAAGTACATGACGGTTACCCACTATTTACAGCATTGTTGCATATAAAGCTCATGGCAGTTACTTACTATGTTCATGATTTTTACCTAATGAGTACATGACTGTAACCTACTATATACAGCATTGTTACTTATAGAGCCCATGGCAGTTGCTTACTATGTTCATGATTGTTACTTAGTAAGTAGAGCACTATTACCTACTATGTACAGCATTGTTACTTATTAAGCCCATGGCAATTACTTTGTTCATGTTTGTTACTTAGTAAGTACATGACGGTTACCTACTATGTACAGCATTGTTACTTACAAAGCACATGGCAGTTACTTACTATGTTCATGATTTTTACTTAGTGAGTACATGACTGTAACCTACAATGTACAGCATTGTTATTTATAAAGTCCATGGCAAGTACTATGTTCATGATTGTTACTTCGTAAGTACATGACTGTTACCTACTATGTACAGCATTGTTACTTACTAAGCCCGTGGCAGTTACTTACTACGTTCATGATTGTTACTTAGTACGTACAGCACTATTACCTACTATGTACAGCATTGTTACTTATAAAGCCCATAGCAGTTACTATGTTCATGCTTGTTTCTTAGTAAGTACATGACGGTTACCTACTATGTACAGCATTGTTACTTATACAGCCCATGGCAGTTACTTACTACGTTCATGATTGTTACTTAGTGAGTACATGACTGATACCTACTATGTACAGCGTTCTTACTTATGCAGCCCATGGCAGTTACTTACTATGTTCATGATTGTTACTTAGTAAGTACAATACTATTACCTACTATGTACAGCATTGTTACTTATAAAGCCCATGGCAGTTACTTTGTTCATGTTTGTTACTTAGTAAGTACAGGACTGTTACCTACTATGTACAGCATTGTTACCTATAAAGCCCATGCCAGTTACTATTTTCATTACTGTTACTTAGTAAGTACAGGACTGCTACCTACTATGTACAGCATTGTTACTTATAGAGCCCATGGCAGTTACTTCCTATGTTCATGATTGTTACTTAGTAAGTACAGCACTATTACCAACTATGTACAGCATTGTTACTTATAAAGCCCATGGCAGTTACTTACTATGTTCATGATTGTAACTTAGTAAGTACATGACGGTTACCTACTATGTACAGCATTGTTACTTACAAAGCCTATGGCAGTTACTTACTATGTTCATGATTTTTACTTAGTAAGTACATGACTGTAACCTACTATGTACAGCATTGTTATTTATAAAGCCCATGGCAAGTACTATGTTCATGATTGTTACTTAGTAAGTACATGACTATTACGTACTATGTACAGCATTGTTACTTACTAAGCCCTTGGCAGTTACTTACTACGTTCATGATTGTTACTTAGTAAGTACAGGACTATTACCTACTATGTACAGCATTGTTACTTATAGAGCCCATGGCAGTTACTTACTATGTTCATGATTGTTACTTAGTAAGTACACGACTGTTACCTACTATGTACAGCATTGTTACCTATAAAGCTCATGGCAGTTACTTACTATGTTCATGATTGTTACTTAATATGAACAGCACTATCACCTACTATGTACAGCATTGTTACTTATAAAGCCCATAGCAGTTACTATGTTCATGCTTGTTTCTTAGTAAGTACATGACGGTTACCTACTATGTACAGCATTGTTACTTATACAGCCCATGGCAGTTACTTACTATGTTCATGATTGTTACTTAGTAAGTACATGACGGTTAACTATTATGTACAGCATTGTTACTTATAAAGCCCATGGCAGGTACTAACTATGTTCATGATTGTTACTTAGTGAGTACATGACTGATACCTACTATGTACAGCGTTGTTACTTATACAGCCCATGGCAGTTACCTACTATGTTCATGATTGTTATTTAGTAAGTACATGACTGTTACCTACCTTCTATGTACAGCATTGTTACTTTTAAAGCTCATGGCAGTTACTTACTATGTTCATGATTGTTACTTAGTAAGTACAGCACTATTACCAACTATGTACAGCATTGTTACTAATAAAGCCCATAGCAGTTACTATGTTCATGCTTGTTTCTTAGTAAGAACATGACGGTTACCTACTATGTACAGCATTGTTACTTATAAAGCTCATGGCAGTTACTTACTATGTTCATGATTGTAACGTAGTAAGTACATGACGGTTACCTACTACGTACAGCATTGTTACTTATAAAGCCCATGACAGTTACTATTTTCATTATTGTTACTTAGTAAGTACAGGACTGTTACCTACTATGTACAGCATTGTCACATATAGAGCCCATTGCAGTTACTTCCTATGTTCATGATTGTTACTTAGTAAGTACAGCACTATTACAAACTATGTACAGCATTGTTACTTATAAAGCCCATAACAGTTACTATGTTCATGCTTGTTTCTTAGTAAGTACATGACGGTTACCTACTATGTACAGCATTGTTACTTATAAAGCCCAATGCAGGTACTTACTATGTTCATGATTGTTACTTAGTGAGTACATGACTGTAACCTACAATGTACAGCATTGTTATTTATAAAGTCCATGGCAAGTACTATGTTCATGATTGTTACTTCGTAAGTACATGACTGTTACCTACTATGTACAGAATTGTTACTTACTAAGCCCGTGGCAGTTACTTACTACGTTCATGATTGTTACTTAGTAAGTACAGCACTATTACCTACTATGTACAGCATTGTTACTTATACAGCCCATGGCAGTTACTTACTATGTTCATGATTGTTACTTAGTAAGTACATGACGATTACCTACTATGTACAGCATTGTTACTTATAAAGCCCATGGCAGGTACTTACTATGTTCATGATTGTTACTTAGTGAGTACATGACTGATACCTACTATGTACAGCGTTCTTACTTATGCAGCCCATGGCAGTTACTTACTATGTTCATGATTGTTACTTAGTAAGTACAATACTATTACCTACTATGTACAGCATTGTTACTTATAAAGCCCATGGCAGTTACTTTGTTCATGTTTGTTACTTAGTAAGTACAGTACTGTTACCTACTATATACAGCATTGTTACCTATAAAGCCCATGCCAGTTACTATTTTCATTATTGTTACTTAGTAAGTACAGGACTGCTACCTACTATGTACAGCATTGTTACTTATAGAGCCCATGGCAGTTACTTCCTATGTTCATGATTGTTACTTAGTAAGTACAGCACTATTACCAACTATGTACAGCATTGTTACTTATAAAGCCCAAAGCAGTTACTATGTTCATGCTTGTTTCTTAGTAAGTACATGATGGTTACCTACTATGTAAAGCATTGTTACTTATAAAGCCCATGGCAGTTACTTACTATGTTCATGATTGTAACTTAGTAAGTACAGGACTATTACCTACTTTGTACAGCATTGTTACTTATAGAGCCCATGGCAGTTACTTACTATGTTCATGATTGGTTCTTAGTAAGTACACGACTGTTACCTACTATGTACAGCATTGTTACTTATAAAGCTCATGGCAGTTACTTACTATGTTCATGATTGTTACTTAATATGAACAGCACTATTACCTACTATGTACAGCATTGTTACTTATACAGCCCATAGCAGTTACTATGTTCATGCTTGTTTCTTAGTAAGTACATGACGGTTACCTACTATGTACAGCATTGTTACTTATACAGCCAATGGCAGTTACTTACTATGTTCATGATTGTTACTTAGTAAGTACATGACGGTTACCTACTATGTACAGCATTGTTACTTACAAAGCCCATGGCAGTTACTTACTATGTTCATGATTTTTACTTAGTGAGTACATGACTGTAACCTACTATGTACAGCACTGTTACTTATAAAGCCCATGGCAGTTACTATTTTCATTATGGTTACTTAGTAAGTACAGGACTGTTACCTACTATGTACAGCATTGTCACATATAGAGCCCGTTGCAGTTACTTCCTATGTTCATGATTGTTACTTAGTAAGTACAGCACTATTACAAACTATGTACAGCATTGTTACTTATAAAGCCCATAGCAGTTACTATGTTCATGCTTGTTTCTTAGTAAGTACATGACGGTTACCTACTATGTACAGCATTTTTACTTATAAAGCCCATGGCAGGTACTTACTATGTTCATGATTTTTACTTAGTGAGTACATGACTGTAACCTACTATGTACAGCACTGTTACTTATAAAGCCCATGGCAGTTACTATTTTCATTATTGTTACTTAGTAAGTACAGCACTATTACCTACTATGTACAGCATTGTTACTTATAAAGCCCATGGCAGTTACTTTGTTCATGTTTGTTACTTAGTAAGTACATGACGGTTACCTACTATGTACAGCATTGTTACTTACAAAGCACATGGCAGTTACTTACTATGTTCATGATTTTTACTTAGTGAGTACATGACTGTAACCTACAATGTACAGCATTGTTATTTATAACGACCATGGCAAGTACTATGTTCGTGATTGTTACTTAGTAAGTACATGACTGTTACCTACTATGTACAGCATTGTTACTTACTAAGCCCGTGGCAGTTACTTACTACGTTCATGATTGTTACTTAGTAAGTACAGCACTATTACCTACTATGTACAGCATTGTTACTTATAAAGCCTATAGCAGTTACTATGTTCGTCCTTGTTTCTTAGTAAGTACATGACGGTTACCTACTATGTACAGCATTGTTACTTATACAGCCCATGGCAGTTACTTACTATGTTCATGATTGTTACTTAGTAAGTACATAACGATTACCTATTATGTACAGCATTGTTACTTATAAAGCCCATGGCAGGTACTTACTATGTTCATGGTTGTTACTTAGTGAGTACATGACTGATACCTACTATGTACAGCGTTCTTACTTATGCAGCCCATGGCAGTTACTTTCTATGTTCATGATTGTTACTTAGTAAGCACAATACTATTACCTATTATGTACAGCATTGTTACTTATAAAGCCCATGGCAGTTACTTTGTTCATGCTTGTTTCTTAGTAAGTACATGACGGTTACCTACTATGTACAGCATTGTTACTTATAAAGCCCATGGCAGTTACTTACTATGTTCATGATTGTAACTTAGTAAGTACATGACGGTTACCTACTATGTACAGCATTGTTACTTACAAAGCCTATGGCAGTTACTTACTATGTTCATGATTTTTACTTAGTGAGTACATGACTGTAACCTACTATGTACAGCATTGTTATTTATAAAGCCCATGGCAAGTACTATGTTCATTATTGTTACTTAGTAAGTACATGACTGTTACCTACTATGTACAGCATTGGTACTTACTAAGCCCGTGGCAGTTACTTACTACGTTCATGATTGTTACTTAGTAAGTACAGGACTATTACCTACTATGTACAGCATTGTTACTTATAGAGCCCATAGCAGTTACTTACTATGTTCATGATTGTTACTTAGTAAGTACATAACTGTTACCTACTATGTACAGCATTGTTACTTATAAAGCTCATGGCAGTTACTTACTATGTTCATGATTGTTACTTAATAAGTACAGCACTATTACCTACTATGTACAGCATTGTTACTTATAAAGCCCATAGCAGTTACTATGATCATGCTTGTTTCTTAGTAAGTACACGACGGTTACCTACTATGTACAGCATTGTTACTTATACAGCCCATGGCAGTTACTTACTATGTTCATGATTGTTACTTAGTAAGTACATGACGGTTACCTATTATGTACAGAATTGTTACTTATAAAGCCCATGGCAGGTACTTACTATGTTCATGATTGTTACATAGTGAGTACATGACTGAAACTTACTATGTACAGCGTTGTTACTTATACAGCCCATGGCAGTTACTTACTATGTCCATGATTGTTATTTAGTAAGTACAATACTATTACCTACTATGTACAGCATTGTTACTTATAAAGCCCATGGCAGTTACTTTGTTCATGTTTGTTACTAAGTAAGTACAGAACTGTTATCTACTGTGTACAGCATTGTTACTTATAAAGCCCATGGCAGTTACTATTTTCATTTTTGTTACTTAGTAAGTACAGGACTGTTACCTACTATGTACAGCATTGTCACTAATAGAGCCCATGGCAGTTACTTCCTATTTTTATGATTGTTACTTAGTAACTACATGACTGTTACCTACTATGTACAGCATTGTTACTTATAAAGCCCATAGCAGTTACTAAGTTCATGATTGTATCTTAGTAAGTACATGACGGTTACCTACTACGTACAGCATTGTTACTTATAAAGCCCATGGCAGGTACCTACTATGTACAGCATTGTTACTTACAAAGCCCATGGCAGTTACTTACTATGCTCATGATTTTTACTTAGTGAGTACATGACTGTAAATTACTATGTACAGCATTGTTACTTATAAAGCCCATGGCAGTTACTATTTTCATGCTTGTTTCTTAGTAAGTACATGACGGTTACCTATTATGTACAGCATTGTTACTTATAAAGCCCATGGCAGGTACTTACTATGTTCATGATTGTTACTTAGTGAGTACATGACTGATACCTACTATAAACAGCGTTCTTACTTATGCAGCCCATTTCAGTTACTTACTATGTTCATGATTGTTACTTAGTAAGTGCAATACTATTACCTACTATGTACAGCATTGTTACTTATAAAGCCCATGGCAGTTACTTTGTTCATGTTTGTTACTTAGTAAGTACAGGACTGTTACCTACTATGTACAGCATTGTTACTTACAAAGCCTATGGCAGTTACTTACTATGTTCATGATTTTTACTTAGTGAGTACATGACTATTACGTACTATGTACAGCATTGTTACTTACTAAGCCCTTGGCAGTTACTTACTACGTTCATGATGGTTACTTAGTAAGTACAGGACTATTACCTACTATGTACAGCATTGTTACTTATAGAGCCCATGGCAGTTACTTACTATGTTCATGATTGTTACTTAGTAAGTACACGACTGTTACCTACTATGTACAGCATTGTTACTTATAAAGCTCATGGCAGTTACTTACTATGTTCATGATTGTTACTTAATATGAACAGCACTATCACCTACTATGTACAGCATTGTTACTTATAAAGCCCATAGCAGTTACTATGTTCATGCTTGTTTCTTAGTAAGTACATGACGGTTACCTACTATGTACAGCATTGTTACTTATACAGCCCATGGCAGTTACTTACTACGTTCATGATTGTTACTTAGTGAGTACATGACTGATACCTACTATGTACAGCGTTCTTACTTATGCAGCCCATGGCAGTTACTTACTATGTTCATGATTGTTACTTAGTAAGTACAATACTATTACCTACTATGTACAGCATTGTTACTTATAAAGCCCATGGCAGTTACTTTGTTCATGTTTGTTACTTAGTAAGTACAGGACTGTTACCTACTATGTACAGCATTGTTACCTATAAAGCCCATGCCAGTTACTATTTTCATTATTGTTACTTAGTAAGTACAGGACTGCTACCTACTATGTACAGCATTGTTACTTATAGAGCCCATGGCAGTTACTTCCTATGTTCATGATTGTTACTTAGTAAGTACAGCACTATTACCAACTATGTACAGCATTGTTACTTATAAAGCCCATGGCAGTTACTTACTATGTTCATGATTGTAACTTAGTAAGTACATGACGGTTACCTACTATGTACAGCATTGTTACGTACAAAGCCTATGGCAGTTACTTACTATGTTCATGATTTTTACTTAGTGAGTACATGACTGTAACCTACTATGTACAGCATTGTTATTTATAAAGCCCATGGCAAGTACTATGTTCATGATTGTTACTTAGTAAGTACATGACTATTACGTACTATGTACAGCATTGTTACTTACTAAGCCCTTGGCAGTTACTTACTACGTTCATGATTGTTACTTAGTAAGTACACGACTGTTACCTACTATGTACAGCATTGTTACTTATAAAGCTCATGGCAGTTACTTACTATGTTCATGATTGTTACTTAATATGAACAGCACTATCACCTACTATGTACAGCATTGTTACTTATAAAGCCCATAGCAGTTACTATGTTCATGCTTGTTTCTTAGTAAGTACATGACGGTTACCTACTATGTACAGCATTGTTACTTATACAGCCCATGGCAGTTACTTACTATGTTCATGATTGTTACTTAGTAAGTACAGGACTGTTACCTACTATGTACAGCATTGTTACTTATAAAGCTCATGGCAGTTACTTACTATGTTCATGATTGTTACTTAATATGAACAGCACTATCACCTACTATGTACAGCATTGTTACTTATAAAGCCCATAGCAGTTACTATGTTCATGCTTGTTTCTTAGTAAGTACATGACGGTTACCTACTATGTACAGCATTGTTACTTATACAGCCCATGGCAGTTACTTACTATGTTCATGATTGTTACTTAGTAAGTACAGGACTATTACCTACTATGTACAGCATTGTTACTTATAAAGCCCATGGCAGGTACTAACTATGTTCATGATTGTTACTTAGTGAGTACATGACTGATACCTACTATGTACAGCGTTGTTACTTATACAGCCCATGGCAGTTACCTACTATGTTCATGATTGTTATTTAGTAAGTACATGACTGTTACCTACCTTCTATGTACAGCATTGTTACTTTTAAAGCTCATGGCAGTTACTTACTATGTTCATGATTGTTACTTAGTAAGTACAGCACTATTACCAACTATGTACAGCATTGTTACTAATAAAGCCCATAGCAGTTACTATGTTCATGCTTGTTTCTTAGTAAGAACATGACGGTTACCTACTATGTACAGCATTGTTACTTATAAAGCTCATGGCAGTTACTTACTATGTTCATGATTGTAACGTAGTAAGTACATGACGGTTACCTACTACGTACAGCATTGTTACTTATAAAGCCCATGACAGTTACTATTTTCATTATTGTTACTTAGTAAGTACAGGACTGTTACCTACTATGTACAGCATTGTCACATATAGAGCCCATTGCAGTTACTTCCTATGTTCATGATTGTTACTTAGTAAGTACAGCACTATTACAAACTATGTACAGCATTGTTACTTATAAAGCCCATAACAGTTACTATGTTCATGCTTGTTTCTTAGTAAGTACATGACGGTTACCTACTATGTACAGCATTGTTACTTATAAAGCCCATGGCAGGTACTTACTATGTTCATTATTATTACTTAGTGAGTACATGACTGTAACCTACAATGTACAGCATTGTTATTTATAAAGTCCATGGCAAGTACTATGTTCATGATTGTTACTTCGTAAGTACATGACTGTTACCTACTATGTACAGAATTGTTACTTACTAAGCCCGTGGCAGTTACTTACTACGTTCATGATTGTTACTTAGTAAGTACAGCACTATTACCTACTATGTACAGCATTGTTACTTATACAGCCCATGGCAGTTACTTACTATGTTCATGATTGTTACTTAGTAAGTACATGACGATTACCTACTATGTACAGCATTGTTACTTATAAAGCCCATGGCAGTTACTTACTATGTTCATGATTGTTACTTAGTGAGTACATGACTGATACCTACTATGTACAGCGTTCTTACTTATGCAGCCCATGGCAGTTACTTACTATGTTCATGACTGTTACTTAGTAAGTACAATACTATTACCTACTATGTACAGCATTGTTACTTATAAAGCCCATGGCAGTTACTTTGTTCATGTTTGTTACTTAGTAAGTACAGTACTGTTACCTACTATGTACAGCATTGTCACCTATAAAGCCCATGCCAGTTACTATTTTGATTATTGTTACTTAGTAAGTACAGGACTGCTACCTACTATGTACAGCATTGTTACTTATAGAGCCCATGGCAGTTACTTCCTATGTTCATGATTGTTACTTAGTAAGTACAGCACTATTACCAACTATGTACAGCATTGTTACTTATAAAGCCCAAAGCAGTTACTATGTTCATGCTTGTTTCTTAGTAAGTACATGATGGTTACCTACTATGTACAGCAATGTTACTTATAAAGCCCATGGCAGTTACTTACTATGTTCATGATTGTAACTTAGTAAGTACATGACGGTTACCTACTATGTACAGCATTGTTACTTACAAAGCCTATGGCAGTTACTTACTATGTTCATGATTTTTACTTAGTGAGTACATGACTGTAACCTACTATGTACAGCATTGTTATTTATAAAGCCCATGGCAAGTACTATGTTCGTGATTGTTACTTAGTAAGTACATGATTGTTACCTACTATGTACAGCATTGTTACTTACTAAGCCCTTGGCAGTTACTTACTACGTTCATGATTGTTACTTAGTAAGTACAGGACTATTACCTACTTTGTACAGCATTGTTACTTATAGAGCCCATGGCAGTTACTTACTATGTTCATGATTGGTTCTTAGTAAGTACACGACTGTTACCTACTATGTACAGCATTGTTACTTATAAAGCTCATGGCAGTTACTTACTATGTTCATGATTGTTACTTAATATGAACAGCACTATTACCTACTATGTACAGCATTGTTACTTATACAGCCCATAGCAGTTACTATGTTCATGCTTGTTTCTTAGTAAGTACATGACGGTTACCTACTATGTACAGCATTGTTACTTATACAGCCAATGGCAGTTACTTACTATGTTCATGATTGTTACTTAGTAAGTACATGACGGTTACCTACTATGTACAGCATTGTTACTTATAAAGCCCATGGCAGGTACTTACTATGTTCATGATTGTTACTTAGTGAGTACATGACTGATACCTACTATGTACAGCGTTGTTACTTATACAGCCCATGGCAGTTACTTACTATGTTCATGATTGTTATTTAGTAAGTACAATACTATTACCTACTATGTACAGCATTGTTACTTATAAAGCCCATGGCAGTTACTTACTATGTTCATGATTGTTACTTAGTAAGTACATGACGGTTACCTACTATGTACAGCATTGTTACTTACAAAGCCCATGGCAGTTACTTACTATGTTCATGATTTTTACTTCGTGAGTACATGACTGTAACCTACTATGTACAGCATTGTTACTTATATAGCCCATCGCAGTTACTATTTTCATTATTGTTACTTAGTAAGTACAGGACTGTTACCTACTATGTACAGCATTGTCACATATACCCGTTGCAGTTACTTCCTATGTTCATGATTGTTACTTAGTAAGTACAGCACTATTACAAACTATGTACAACATTGTTACTTATAAAGCCCATAGCAGTTACTATGTTTAAGCTTGTTTCTTAGTAAGTACATGACGGTTACCTACTATGTACAGCATTTTTACCTATAAAGCCCATGGCAGGTACTTACTATGTTCATGATTATTACTTAGTAAGTTCATGACTGCTACCTACTATGTACAGCATTGTTACTTATACAGCCCATGGCAGTTGCTTACTATGTTCATGATTGTTACTTAGTAAGTACAGCACTATTACCTACTATGTACAGCATTGTTACTTATAAAGCCCATGGCAGTTACTTTGTTCATGTTTGTTACTTAGTAAGTACATGACGGTTACCTACTATGTACAGCATTGTTACTTACAAAGCACATGGCAGTTACTTACTATGTTCATGATTTTTACTTAGTGAGTACATGACTGTAACCTACAATGTACAGCATTGTTATTTATAACGACCATGGCAAGTACTATGTTCGTGATTGTTACTTAGTAGGTACATGACTGTTACCTACTATGTACAGCATTGTTACTTACTAAGCCCGTGGCAGTTACTTACTACGTTCATGATTGTTACTTAGTAAGTACAGCACTATTACCTACAATGTACAGCATTGTTACTTATAAAGCCCATAGCAGTTACTATGTTCGTTCTTGTTTCTTAGTAAGTACATGACGGTTACCTACTATGTACAGCATTGTTACTTATACAGCCCATGGCAGTTACTTACAATGTTCATGATTGTTACTTAGTAAGTACATAACGATTACCTATTATGTACAGCATTGTTACTTATAAAGCCCATGGCAGGTACTTACTATGTTCATGGTTGTTACTTAGTGAGTACATGACTGATACCTACTATGTACAGCGTTCTTACTTATGCAGCCCATGGCAGTTACTTTCTATGTTCATGATTGTTACTTAGTAAGCACAATACTATTACCTATTATGTACAGCATTGTTACTTATAAAGCCCATGGCAGTTACTTTGTTCATGCTTGTTTCTTAGTAAGTACATGACTGTTACCTACTATGTACAGCATTGTTACTTATAAAGCCCATGGCAGTTACTTACTATGTTCATGATTGTAACTTAGTAAGTACATGACGGTTACCTACTATGTACAGCATTGTTACTTACAAAGCCTATGGCAGTTACTTACTATGTTCATGATTTTTACTTAGTGAGTACATGACTATTACGTACTATGTACAGCATTGTTACTTACTAAGCCCTTGGCAGTTACTTACTACGTTCATGATTGTTACTTAGTAAGTACAGGACTATTACCTACTATGTACAGCATTGTTACTTATAGAGCCCATGGCAGTTACTTACTATGTTCATGATTGTTACTTAGTAAGTACACGACTGTTACCTACTATGTACAGCATTGTTACTTATAAAGCTCATGGCAGTTACTTACTATGTTCATGATTGTTACTTAATATGAACAGCACTATCACCTACTATGTACAGCATTGTTACTTATAAAGCCCATAGCAGTTACTATGTTCATGCTTGTTTCTTAGTAAGTACATGACGGTTACCTACTATGTACAGCATTGTTACTTATACAGCCCATGGCAGTTACTTACTATGTTCATGATTGTTACTTAGTAAGTAAATGACGGTTAACTATTATGTACAGCATTGTTACTTATAAAGCCCATGGCAGGTACTAACTATGTTCATGATTGTTACTTAGTGAGTACATGACTGATACCTACTATGTACAGCGTTGTTACTTATACAGCCCATGGCAGTTACCTACTATGTTCATGATTGTTATTTAGTAAGTACAATACTATTACCTACTATGTACAGCATTGTTACTTATAAAGCCCATGGCAGTTACTTACTATGTTCATGATTTTTACTTAGTGAGTACATGACTGTAGCCTACTATGTACAGCATTGTTACTTATAAAGCCCATGACAGTTACTATTTTCATTATTGTTACTTAGTAAGTACAGGACTGTTACCTACTATGTACAGCATTGTCACATATAGAGCCCATTGCAGTTACTTCCTATGTTCATGATTGTTACTTAGTAAGTACAGCACTATTACAAACTATGTACAGCATTGTTACTTATAAAGCCCATGGCAGGTACTTACTATGTTCATGATTATTACATAGTGAGTACATGACTGTTACCTACTATGTACAGCATTGTTACTTACTAAGCCCGTGGCAGTTACTTACTACGTTCATGATTGTTACTTAGTAAGTACAGCACTATTACCTACTATGTACAGCATTGTTACTTATAAAGCCCATAGCAGTTACTATGTTCATGCTTGTTTCTTAGTAAGTACATGACGGTTACCTACTATGTACAGCATTGTTACTTATACAGCCCATGGCAGTTACTTACTATGTTCATGATTGTTACTTAGTAAGTACATGACGATTACCTACTATGTACAGCATTGTTACTTATAAAGCCCATGGCAGTTACTTACTATGTTCATGATTGTTACTTAGTGAGTACATGACTGATACCTACTATGTACAGCGTTCTTACTTATGCAGCCCATGGCAGTTACTTACTATGTTCATGATTGTTACTTAGTAAGTACAATACTATTACCTACTATGTACAGCATTGTTACTTATAAAGCCCATGGCAGTTACTTTGTTCATGTTTGTTACTTAGTAAGTACAGTACTGTTACCTACTATGTACAGCATTGTTACCTATAAAGCCCATGCCAGTTACTATTTTCATTATTGTTACTTAGTAAGTACAGGACTGCTACCTACTATGTACAGCATTGTTACTTATAGAGCCCATGGCAGTTACTTCCTATGTTCATGATTGTTACTTAGTAAGTACAGCACTATTACCAACTATGTACAGCATTGTTACTTATAAAGCCCAAAGCAGTTACTATGTTCATGCTTGTTTCTTAGTAAGTACATGATGGTTACCTACTATGTACAGCATTGTTACTTATAAAGCCCATGGCAGTTACTTACTATGTTCATGATTGTAACTTAGTAAGTACATGACGGTTACCTACTATGTACAGCATTGTTACTTACAAAGCCTATGGCAGTTACTTACTATGTTCATGATTTTTACTTAGTGAGTACATGACTGTAACCTACTATGTACAGCATTGTTATTTATAAAGCCCATGGCAAGTACTATGTTCGTGATTGTTACTTAGTAAGTACATGATTGTTACCTACTATGTACAGCATTGTTACTTACTAAGCCCTTGGCAGTTACTTACTACGTTCATGATTGTTACTTAGTAAGTACATGACTATTACCTACTTTGTACAGCATTGTTACTTATAGAGCCCATGGCAGTTACTTACTATGTTCATGATTGGTTCTTAGTAAGTACACGACTGTTACCTACTATGTACAGCATTGTTACTTATAAAGCTCATGGCAGTTACTTACTATGTTCATGATTGTTACTTAATATGAACAGCACTATTACCTACTATGTACAGCATTGTTACTTATACAGCCCATAGCAGTTACTATGTTCATGCTTGTTTCTTAGTAAGTACATGACGGTTACCTACTATGTACAGCATTGTTACTTATACAGCCAATGGCAGTTACTTACTATGTTCATGATTGTTACTTAGTAAGTACATGACGGTTACCTACTATGTACAGCATTGTTACTTATAAAGCCCATGGCAGGTACTTACTATGTTCATGATTGTTACTTAGTGAGTACATGACTGATACCTACTATGTACAGCGTTGTTACTTATACGGCCCATGGCAGTTACTTACTATGTTCATGATTGTTATTTAGTAAGTACAATACTATTACCTACTATGTACAGCATTGTTACTTATAAAGCCCATGGCAGTTACTTACTATGTTCATGATTGTTACTTAGTAAGTACATGACGGTTACCTACTATGTACAGCATTGTTACTTACAAAGCCCATGGCAGTTACTTACTATGTTCATGATTTTTACTTAGTGAGTACATGACTGTAACCTACTATGTACAGCATTGTTACTTATAAAGCCCATCGCAGTTACTATTTTCATTATTGTTACTTAGTAAGTACAGGACTGTTACCTACTATGTACAGCATTGTCACATATAGAGCCCGTTGCAGTTACTTCCTATGTTCATGATTGTTACTTAGTAAGTACAGCACTATTACAAACTATGTACAGCATTGTTACTTATAAAGCCCATAGCAGTTACTATGTTCATGCTTGTTTCTTAGTAAGTACATGACGGTTACCTACTATGTACAGCATTTTTACTTATAAAGCCCATGGCAGGTACTTACTATGTTCATGATTATTACTTAGTAAGTTCATGACTGCTACCTACTAGTACAGCATTGTTACTTATACAGCCCATGGCAGTTGCTTACTATGTTCATGATTGTTACTTAGTAAGTACAGCACTATTACCTACTATGTACAGCATTGTTACTTATAAAGCCCATGGCAGTTACTTTGTTCATGTTTGTTACTTAGTAAGTACATGACGGTTACCTACTATGAACAGCATTGTTACTTACAAAGCACATGGCAGTTACTTACTATGTTCATGATTTTTACTTAGTGAGTACATGACTGTAACCTACAATGTACAGCATTGTTATTTATAACGACCATGGCAAGTACTATGTTCGTGATTGTTACTTAGTAAGTACATGACTGTTACCTACTATGTACAGCATTGTTACTTACTAAGCCCGTGGCAGTTACTTACTACGTTCATGATTGTTACTTAGTAAGTACAGCACTATTACCTACTATGTACAGCATTGTTACTTATAAAGCCCATAGCAGTTACTATGTTCGTTCTTGTTTCTTAGTAAGTACATGACGGTTACCTACTATGTACAGCATTGTTAATTATACAGCCCATGGCAGTTACTTACTAAGTTCATGATTGTTACTTAGTAAGTACATAACGATTACCTATTATGTACAGCATTGTTACTTATAAAGCCCATGGCAGGTACTTACTATGTTCATGGTTGTTACTTAGTGAGTACATGACTGATACCTACTATGTACAGCGTTCTTACTTATGCAGCCCATGGCAGTTACTTTCTATGTTCATGATTGTTACTTAGTAAGCACAATACTATTACCTATTATGTACAGCATTGTTACTTATAAAGCCCAAAGCAGTTACTTTGTTCATGCTTGTTTCTTAGTAAGTACATGACGGTTACCTACTATGTACAGCATTGTTACTTTCAAAGCCCATGGCAGTTACTTACTATGTTCATGATTGTAACTTAGTAAGTACATGACGGTTACCTACTATGTACAGCATTGTTACTTACAAAGCCTATGGCAGTTACTTACTATGTTCATGATTTTTACTTAGTGAGTACATGACTGTAACCTACTATGTACAGCATTGTTATTTATAAAGCCCATGGCAAGTACTATGTTCATGATTGTTACTTAGTAAGTACATGACTGTTACCTACTATGTACAGCATTGGTACTTACTAAGCCCGTGGCAGTTACTTACTACGTTCATGATTGTTACTTAGTAAGTACAGGACTATTACCTACTATTTACAGCATTGTTACTTATAGAGCCCATGGCAGTTACGTACTATGTTCATGATTGTTACTTAATAAGTACAGCACTATTACCTACTATGTACAGCATTGTTACTTATAAAGCCCATAGCAGTTACTATGTTCATGCTTGTTTCTTAGTAAGTACACGACGGTTACCTACTATGTACAGCATTGTTACTTATACAGCCCATGGCAGTTACTTACTATGTTCATGATTGTTACTTAGTAAGTACATGACGGTTACCTATTATGTACAGCATTGTTACTTATAAAGCCCATGGCAGGTACTTACTATGTTCATGATTGTTACATAGTGAGTACAGGACTGATACTTACTATGTAAAGCGTTGTTACTTATACAGCCCATGGCAGTTACTTACTATGTCCATGATTGTTATTTAGTAAGTACAATACTATTACCTACTATGTACAGCATTGTTACTTATAAAGCCCATGGCAGTTACTTTGTTCATGTTTGTTACTAAGTAAGTACAGAACTGTTATCTACTGTGTACAGCATTGTTACTTATAAAGCCCATGGCAGTTACTATTTTCATTTTTGTTACTTAGTAAGTACAGGACTGTTACCTACTATGTACAGCATTGTCACTTATAGAGCCCATGGCAGTTTCTTCCTATGTTTATGATTGTTATTTAGTAACTACATGACTGTTACCTACTATGTACAGCAATGTTACTTATAAAGCCCATAGCAGTTACTAAGTTCATGATTGTAACTTAGTAAGTACATGACGGTTACCTACTACGTACAGCATTGTTACTTATAAAGCCCATGGCAGGTACCTACTATGTACAGCATTGTTATTTATAAAGCCCATGGCAGTTACTTACTATGTTCATGATTGTAACTTATTAAGTACATGACGGTTACCCACAATGTACAGCATTGTTGCTTATAAAGCCCATGGCAGTTACTTACTATGTTCATGATTGTTACTTAGTAAGTACATGACAGTTACCTACTATGTACAGCATTGTTACTTACAAAGCCCATGGCAGTTACTTACTATGCTCATGATTTTTACTTAGTGAGTACATGACTGTAACTTACTATGTACAGCATTGTTACTTATAAAGCCCATGGCAGTTACTATTTTCATTATTGTTACTTAGTAAGTACAGGACTGTTACCTACTATGTACAGCATTGTCACATATAGAGCCCATTGCAGTTACTTCCTATGTCCATGATTGTTATTTAGTAAGTACAGCACTATTACAAACTATGTACAGCATTGTTACTTATAAAGCCCATAGCAGTTACTATGTTCATGCTTGTTTCTTAGTAAGTACATGACGGTTACCTATTATGTACAGCATTGTTACTTATAAAGCCCATGGCAGGTACTTACTATGTTCATGATTGTTACTTAGTGAGTACATGACTGATACCTACTATGTACAGCGTTCTTACTTATGAGGCCCATTTCAGTTACTTACTATGTTCATGATTGTTACTTAGTAAGTGCAATACTATTACCTACTATGTACAGCATTGTTACTTATAAAGCCCATGGCAGTTACTTTGTTCATGTTTGTTACTTAGTAAGTACAGGACTGTTACCTACTATGTACAGCATTGTTACCTATAAAGCCCATGCCAGTTACTATTTTCATTATTGTTACTTAGTAAGTACAGCACTATTACCAACTATGTACATCATTGTTACTTATAAAGCCCAAAGCAGTTACTATGTTCATGCTTGTTTCTTAGTAAGTACATGACGGTTACCTACTATGTACAGCATTGTTACCTGTAAAGCCCATGGCAGTTAATTACTATGTTCATGATTGTAACTTAGTAAGTACATGACGGTTACCTACTATGTACAGCATTGTTACTTACAAAGCCTATGGCAGTTACTTACTATGTTCATGATTTTTACTTAGTGTGTACATGACTCTAACCTACTATGTACAGCATTGTTATTTATAAAGCCCATGGCAAGTACTATGTTCATGATTGTTACTTAGTAAGTACATGACTGTTACCTACTATGTACAGCATTGCTACTTACTAAGCCCGTGGCAGTTACTTACTACGTTCATGACTGTTACTTAGTAAGTACGGGACTATTACCTACTATGTACTGCATTGTTACTTATAGAGCCCATGTCAGTTACATACTATGTTCATGATTGTTACTTAGTAAGTACATGACGGTTACCTACTATGTACAGCATTGTTACTTATAAAGCCCATGGCAGGTACTAACTATGTTCATGATTGTTACTTAGTGAGTACATGACTGATACCTACTATGTACAGCGTTGTTACTTATACAGCCCATGGCAGTTACCTACTATGTTCATGATTGTTATTTAGTAAGTACAATACTATTACCTACTATGTACAGCATTGTTACTTATAAAGCCCATGGCAGTTACTTACTATGTTCATGATTTTTACTTAGTGAGTACATGACTGTAACCTACTATGTACAGCATTGTTACTTATAAAGCCCATGACAGTTACTATTTTCATTATTGTTACTTAGTAAGTACAGGACTGTTACCTACTATGTACAGCATGGTCACATATAGAGCCCATTGCAGTTACTTCCTATGTTCATGATTGTTACTTAGTAAGTACAGCACTATTACAAACTATGTACAGCATTGTTACTTATAAAGCCCATAACAGTTACTATGTTCATGCTTGTTTCTTAGTAAGTACATGACGGTTACCTACTATGTACAGCATTGTTACTTATAAAGCCCATGGCAGGTACTTACTATGTTCATGATTATTACTTAGTGAGTACATGACTGTAACCTACTATGTACAGCATTGTTACTTATACAGCCCATGGCAGTTGCTTACTATGTTCATGATTGTTACTTAGTAAGTACAGCACTATTACCTACTATGTACAGCATTGTTACTTATAAAGCCCATGGCAGTTACTTTGTTCATGTTTGTTACTTAGTAAGTACATGACGGTTACCTACTATGTACAGCATTGTTACTTACAAAGCACATGGCAGTTACTTACTATGTTCATGATTTTTACTTAGTGAGTACATGACTGTAACCTACAATGTACAGCATTGTTATTTATAAAGTCCATTCCAAGTACTATGTTCCTGATTGTTACTTAGTAAGTACATGACTGTTACCTACTATGTACAGCATTGTTACTTACTAAGCCCGTGGCAGTTACTTACTACGTTCATGATTGTTACTTAGTAAGTACTGCACTATTACCTACTATGTACAGCATTGTTACTTATAAAGCCCATAGCAGTTACTATGTTCATGCTTGTTTCTTAGTAAGTACATGACGGTTACCTACTATGTACAGCATTGTTACTTATACAGCCCATGGCAGTTACTTACTATGTTCATGATTTTTACTTAGTAAGTACTTGACGGTTACCTACTATGTACAGCATTGTTACTTATAAAGCCCATGGCAGGTACTTACTATGTTCATGATTGTTACTTAGTGAGTACATGACTGATACCTACTATGTACAGCGTTGCTACTTATACAGCCCATGGCAGTTACTTTGTTCATGTTTGTTACTAAGTAAGTACAGGTCTGTTATCTACTCTGTACAGCATTGTTACTTATAAAGCCCATGGCAGTTACTTATTTCATTATTGTTACTTAGTAAGTACAGGACTGTTACCTACTATGTACAGCATTGTCACTTATAGAGCCCATGGCAGTTACTTCCTATGTTTATGATTGCTACTTAGTAACTACATGACTGTTACCTACTATGTACAGCATTGTTACTTATAAAGCCCATAGCAGTTACTATGTTCATGCTTGTTTCTTAGTAAGTACATGGCGGTTACCTACTATGTACAGCATTGTTACTTATAAAGCCCATGGCAGTTACTTACTATGTTCATGATTGTAACTTACTAAGTACATGACGGTTACCTACTATGTACAGCATTGTTACTTATAAAGCCCATGGCAGGTACTTACTATGTTGATGATTCTTACTTAGTGAGTACATGACTGTTACCTACTATGTACAGCATTGTTACTTATACAGCCCATGGCAGTTGCTTACTATGTTTATGATTGTTACTTAGTAAGCACAACACTATTACCTACTATGTCCAGCATTGTTACTTATAAAGCCCATGGCAGTTACTTATTATGTTCATGATTGTTTTTGGTGACTACATGACTGTTACCTACTATATACAGCATTGTTACTTATACAGCCCATAGCAGTTACTTACTATGGTCATTATTGTTACTTAGTAAGTACAATACTATTACCTACTATGTACAGCATTGTTACTTATAAAGCCCATGGCAGTTACTTTGTTCATGTTTGTTACTAAGTAAGTACAGGACTGTTATTTACTGTGTACAGCATTGTTACTTATACAGCCCATGGCAGTTACTTACTATGGTCATGATTGTTACTTAGTAAGTACACGACTGTTACCTACTATATACAGCATTGTTACTTATACAGCCCATGGCAGTTACTTACTATGGTCATGATTGTTACTTAGTAAGTACACGACTGTTAACTACTATATACAGCATTGTTACTTATACAGCCCATGGCAGTTACTTACTATGGTCATGATTGTTACTTAGTAAGTACACGACTGTTACCTACTATATACAGCATTGTTACTTATACAGCCCATGGCAGTTACTTACTATGGTCATGATTGTTACTTAGTAAGTACACGACTGTTACCTACTATATATATCATTGTTACTTATACAGCCCATGGCAGTTACTTACTATGTTCATGATTGTTACTTAGTAAGTACAGCACTATTACAAACTATGTACAGCATTGTTACTTATAAAGCCCATAGCAGTTACTATTTTCATGCTTGTTTCTTAGTAAGTACATGACGGTTACCTACTATGTACAGCATTTTTACTTATAAAGCCCATGGCAGGTACTTACTATGTTCATGATTATTACTTAGTAAGTTCATGACTGCTACCTACTATGTACAGCATTGTTAATTATACAGCCCATGGCAGTTGCTTACTATGTTCATGATTGTTACGTAGTAAGTACAGCACTATTACCTACTATGTACAGCATTGTTACTTATAAAGCCCATGGCAGTTACTTTGTTCATGTTTGTTACTTAGTAAGTACATGACGGTTACCTACTATGTACAGCATTGTTACTTACAAAGCACATGGCAGTTACTTACTATGTTCATGATTTTTACTTAGTGAGTACATGACTGTAACCTACAATGTACAGCATTGTTATTTATAACGACCATGGCAAGTACTATGTTCGTGATTGTTACTTAGTAAGTACATGACTGTTACCTACTATGTACAGCATTGTTACTTACTAAGCCCGTGGCAGTTACTTACTACGTTCATGATTGTTACTTAGTAAGTACAGCACTATTACCTACAATGTACAGCATTGTTACTTAAAAAGCCCATAGCAGTTACTATGTTCGTTCTTGTTTCTTAGTAAGTACATGACGGTTACCTACTATGTACAGCATTGTTACTTATACAGCCCATGGCAGTTACTTACAATGTTCATGATTGTTACTTAGTAAGTACATAACGATTACCTATTATGTTCAGCATTAATACTTATAAAGCCCATGGCAGGTACTTACTATGTTCATGGTTGTTACTTAGTGAGTACATGACTGATACCTACTATGTACAGCGTTCTTACTTATGCAGCCCATGGCAGTTACTTTCTATGTTCATGATTGTTACTTAGTAAGCACAATACTATTACCTATTATGTACAGCATTGTTACTTATAAAGCCCAAGGCAGTTACTTTGTTCATGCTTGTTTCTTAGTAAGTACATGACGGTTACCTACTATGTACAGCATTGTTACTTATAAAGCCCATGGCAGTTACTTACTATGTTCATGATTGTAACTTAGTAAGTACATGACGGTTACCTACTATGTACAGCATTGTTACTTACAAAGCCTATGGCAGTTACTTACTATGTTCATGATTTTTACTTAGTGAGTACATGACTGTAACCTACTATGTACAGCATTGTTATTTATAAAGCCCATGGCAAGTACTATGTTCATGATTGTTACTTAGTAAGTACATGACTGTTACCTACTATGTACAGCATTGGTACTTACTAAGCCCGTGGCAGTTACTTACTACGTTCATGATTGTTACTTAGTAAGTACAGGACTATTACCTACTATGTACAGCATTGTTACTTATAGAGCCCATGGCAGTTACTTACTATGTTCATGATTGTTACTTAGTAAGTACATAACTGTTACCTACTATGTACAGCATTGTTACTTATAAAGCTCATGGCAGTTACTTACTATGTTCATGATTGTTACTTAATAAGTACAGCACTATTACCTACTATGTACAGCATTGTTACTTATAAAGCCCATAGCAGTTACTATGTTCATGCTTGTTTCTTAGTAAGTACACGACGGTTACCTACTATGTACAGCATTGTTACTTATACAGCCCATGGCAGTTACTTACTATGTTCATGATTGTTACTTAGTAAGTACATGACGGTTACCTATTATGTACAGCATTGTTACTTATAAAGCCCATGGCAGGTACTTACTATGTTCATGATTGTTACATAGTGAGTACATGACTGATACTTACTATGTACAGCGTTGTTACTTATACAGCCCATGGCAGTTACTTACTATGTCCATGATTGTTATTTAGTAAGTACAATACTATTACCTACTATGTACAGCATTGTTACTTATAAAGCCCATGGCAGTTACTTTGTTCATGTTTTTTACTAAGTAAGTACAGAACTGTTATCTACTGTGTACAGCATTGTTACTTATAAAGCCCATGGCAGTTACTATTTTCATTTTTGTTACTTAGTAAGTACAGGACTGTTAATTACTATGTACAGCATTGTCACTTATAGAGCCCATGGCAGTTACTTCCTATGTTTATGATTGTTACTTAGTAACTACATGACTGTTACCTACTATGTACAGCATTGTTACTTATAAAGCGCATAGCAGTTACTAAGTTCATGATTGTAACTTAGTAAGTACATGACGGTTACCTACTACGTACAGCATTGTTACTTATAAAGCCCATGGCAGGTACCTACTATGTACAGCATTGTTACTTATAAAGCCCATGGCAGTTACTTACTATGTTCATGATTGTAACTTAGTAAGTACATGACGGTTACCCACTATGTACAGCATTGTTGCTTATAAAGCTCATGGCAGTTACTTACTATGTTCATGATTTTTAATTAGTGAGTACATGACTGTAACCTACTATGTACAGCATTGTTATTTATACAGCCCATGGCAAGTATTATGTACATGATTGTTTCTTAGTTAGTACATGACGGTTTCCTACTATGTACAGCATTGTTACTTATAAAGCCCATGGCAGTTACTTACTATGTTCATGATTGTTACTTAGTAAGTACATGACGGTTACCTACTATGTACAGCATTGTTACTTACAAAGCCCATGGCAGTTACTTACTATGCTCATGATTTTTACTTAGTGAGTACATGACTGTAACTTACTATGTACAGCATTGTCACATATAGAGCCCATTGCAGTTACTTCCTATGTCCATTATTGTTATTTAGTAAGTACAGCACTATTACAAACTATGTACAGCATTGTTACTTATAAAGCCCATAGCAGTTACTATGTTCATGCTTGTTTCTTAGTAAGTACATGACGGTTACCTATTATGTACAGCATTGTTACTTATAAAGCCCATGGCAGGTACTTACTATGTTCATCATTGTTACTTAGTGAGTACATGACTGATACCTACTATGTACAGCGTTCTTACTTATGCAGCCCATTTCAGTTACTTACTATGTTCATGATTGTTACTTAGTAAGTGCAATACTATTACCTACTATGTACAGCATTGTTACTTATAAAGCCCATGGCAGTTACTTTGTTCATGTTTGTTACTTAGTAAGTACAGGACTGTTACCTACTATGTACAGCATTGTTACCTATAAAGCCCATGCCAGTTATTATTTTCATTATTGTTACTTAGTAAGTACAGCACTATTACCAACTATGTACATCATTGTTACTTATAAAGCCCAAAGCAGTTACTATGTTCATGCTTGTTTCTTAGTAAGTACATGACGGTTACCTACTATGTACAGCATTGTTACCTGTAAAGCCCATGGCAGTTACTTACTATGTTCATGATTTTTACTTAGTGTGTACATGACTGTAACCTACTATGTACAGCATTGTTATTTATAAAGCCCATGGCAAGTACTATGTTCATGATTGTTACTTAGTAAGTACATGACTGTTACCTACTATGTACAGCATTGTTACTTACTAAGCCCGTGGCAGTTACTTACTACGTTCATGATTGTTACTTAGTAAGTACGGGACTATTTCCTACTATGTACAGCATTGTTACTTATAGAGCCCATGTCAGTTACATACTATGTTCAAGATTGTTACTTAGTAAGTACATGACGGTTACCTACTATGTACAGCATTGTTACTTATAAAGCCCATGGCAGGTACTAACTATGTTCATGATTGTTACTTAGTGAGTACATGACTGATACCTACTATGTACAGCGTTGTTACTTATACAGCCCATGGCAGTTACCTACTATGTTCATGATTGTTATTTAGTAAGTACAATACTATTACCTACTATGTACAGCATTTTTACTTATAAAGCCCATGGCAGTTACTTACTATGTTCATGATTTTTACTTAGTGAGTACATGACTGTAACCTACTATGTACAGCATTGTTACTTATAAAGCCCATGACAGTTACTATTTTCATTATTGTTACTTAGTAAGTACAGGACTGTTACCTACTATGTACAGCATTGTCACATATAGAGCCCATTGCAGTTACTTCCTATGTTCATGATTGTTACTTAGTAAGTACAGCACTATTACAAACTATGTACAGCATTGTTACTTATAAAGCCCATAACAGTTACTATGTTCATGCTTGTTTCTTAGTAAGTACATGACGGTTACCTACTATGTACAGCATTGTTACTTATAAAGCCCATGGCAGGTACTTACTATGTTCATGATTATTACTTAGTGAGTACATGACTGTAACCTACTATGTACAGCATTGTTACTTATACAGCCCATTGCAGTTGCTTACTATGTTCATGATTGTTACTTAGTAAGTACAGCACTATTACCTACTATGTACAGCATTGTTACTTATAAAGCCCATGGCAGTTACTTTGTTCATGTTTGTTACTTAGTAGGTACATGACGGTTACCTACTACGTACAGCATTGTTACTTACAAAGCACATGGCAGTTACTTACTATGTTCATGATTTTTACTTAGTGAGTACATGACTGTAACCTACAATGTACAGCATTGTTATTTATAAAGTCCATTCCAAGTACTATGTTCCTGATTGTTACTTAGTAAGTACATGACTGTTACCTACTATGTACAGCATTGTTACTTACTAAGCCCGTGGCAGTTACACTCTACGTTCATGATTGTTACTTAGTAAGTACAACACTATTACCTACTATGTACAGCATTGTTACTTATAAAGCCCATAGCAGTTACTATGTTCATGCTTGTTTCTTAGTAAGTACATGACGGTTACCTACTATGTACAGCATTGTTACTTATACAGCCCATGGCAGTTACTTACTATGTTCATGATTTTTTTTAGTAAGTACTTGACGGTTACCTACTATGTACTGCATTGTTACTTATAAAGCCCATGGCAGGTACTTACAATGTTCATGATTGTTACTTAGTGAGTACATGACTGATACCTACTATGTACAGCGTTGTTACTTATACAGCCCATGGCAGTTACTTACTATGTTGATGATTGTTATTTAGTAAGTACAATACTATTACCTACTATGTACAACATTGTTACTTATAAAGCCCATGGCAGTTACTTTGTTCATGTTTGTTACTAAGTAAGTACAGGACTGTTATCTACTCTGTACAGCATTGTTACTTATAAAGCCCATGGCAGTTACTATTTTCATTATTGTTACTTAGTAAGTACAGGACTGTTACCTACTATGTACAGCATTGTCACTTATAGAGCCCATGGCAGTTACTTCCTATGTTTATGATTGCTACTTAGTAACTACATGACTGTTACCTACTATGTACAGCATTGTTACTTATAAAGCCCATAGCAGTTACTATGTTCATGCTTGTTTCTTAGTAAGTACATGGCGGTTACCTACTATGTACAGCATTGTTACTTATAAAGCCCATGGCAGTTACTTACTATGTTCATGATTGTAACTTATTAAGTACATGACGGTTACCTACTATGTACTGCATTGTTACTTATAAAGCCCATGGCAGGTACTTACTATGTTGATGATTCTTACTTAGTGAGTGCATGACTGTTACCTACTATGTACAGCATTGTTACTTATACAGCCCATGGCAGTTGCTTACTATGTTTATGATTGTTACTTAGTAAGCACAACACTATTACCTACTATGTCCAGCATTGTTACTTATACAGCCCATGGCAGTTACTTACTATGGTCATGATTGTTACTTAGTAAGTACACGACTGTTACCTACTATATACAGCATTGTTACTTATACAGCCCATGGCAGTTACTTACTATGGTCATGATTGTTACTTAGTAAGTACACGACTGTTAACTACTATATACAGCATTGTTACTTATACAGCCCATGGCAGTTACTTACTATGGTCATGATTGTTACTTAGTAAGTACACGACTGTTACCTACTATATACAGCATTGTTACTTATACAGCCCATGGCAGTTACTTACTATGGTCATGATTGTTACTTAGTAAGTACACGACTGTTACCTACTATATACAGCATTGTTACTTATACAGCCCATGGCAGTTACTTACTATGGTCATGATTGTTACTTAGTAAGTACACGACTGTTACCTACTATATACAGCATTGTTACTTATACAGCCCATGGCAGTTACTTACTATGGTCATGATTGTTACTTAGTAAGTACACGACTGTTACCTACTATATACAGCATTTTTACTTATACAGCCCATGGCAGTTACTTACTATGGTCATGATTGTTACTTAGTAAGTACACGACTGTTACCTACTATGTACAGCATTGTTACTTATAAAGCCCATGGCAGGTACTTACAATGTTCATGATTGTTACTTAGTGAGTACATGACTGATACCTACTATGTACAGCGTTGTTACTTATACAGCCCATGGCAGTTACTTACTATGTTGATGATTGTTATTTAGTAAGTACAATACTATTACCTACTATGTACAACATTGTTACTTATAAAGCCCATGGCAGTTACTTTGTTCATGTTTGTTACTAAGTAAGTACAGGACTGTTATCTACTCTGTACAGCATTGTTACTTATAAAGCCCATGGCAGTTACTATTTTCATTATTGTTACTTAGTAAGTACAGGACTGTTACCTACTATGTACAGCATTGTCACTTATAGAGCCCATGGCAGTTACTTCCTATAATTATGATTGCTACTTAGTAACTACATGACTGTTACCTACTATGTACAGCATTGTTACTTATAAAGCCCATAGCAGTTACTATGTTCATGCTTGTTTCTTAGTAAGTACATGGCGGTTACCTACTATGTACAGCATTGTTACTTATAAAGCCCATGGCAGTTACTTACTATGTTCATGATTGTAACTTATTAAGTACATGACGGTTACCTACTATGTACTGCATTGTTACTTATAAAGCCCATGGCAGGTACTTACTATGTTGATGATTCTTACTTAGTGAGTACATGACTGATACCTACTATGTACAGCATTGTTACTTATACAGCCCATGGCAGTTGCTTACTATGTTTATGATTGTTACTTAGTAAGCACAACACTATTACCTACTAGTTTATTTTCACACTCAATTTCTCAAATAAACTGAAGCCATTCATCGTAACTGTAAAGTTATTCCTGAACTTTAGCAATAAGAACAATAATGTATAGATCGTCTACATAAAGCCCAAAATGAATTGGTTTAAAAATTAAATTATCCAATTAAAGCTGCTCAAGATCGCTAACAACAATATCACCAAATTTGGGAGATACTGGACTACCCATATGTGTGCCCTAAACTTGCTTATAAACTGTATTATCAAATTGAAAAAATGTGTCTTCCATTAGAAATTCCAGAACTTCAAGTAAACGATAAAGATGAATATCATTTTTACGTCAAATATAGTTACATCTTTTCTCAATAGCTTTTAATACTAACTTAGTGCTGACATTAGTAAAAAGTGACTATCATGGACTATAACGTTTTATAGTGTGTTTCTTAGTTATTTATATTTATTTGTATTCTTGTATTGTTAATTTAATATTATTAATAACTTATTGTATTGTTTTTTATTTTATATTAATTTTTTGTGTATTTTATGACGTAGATGTCAATTCTGTCTATTACACTTGTAGGCCTGAATGAGGACGACAATTTAGTCGTCGAAACTTTAACAAATTCCTAATAAATCGATTTCTTTTACTCTCGCATCAACCGTGTTTATATTTATTTTTAGTAGATTTAACATACACTTTATTAAATTCAAATACTTAAATGTATAGAAATTATATTAAATGAAAAAATAAAAAGATAAATTAATGTAAATGTTTTATTGTAAACTTTTAACTTCTCCTGTCGGTTTTATTATCATTAGACTTTAAACAAACACATATATAAAACTGCATGTAATATTTGTGTTTTAATAAAACGAAAATTGAACTACCCTACATTTTTAAACCCGAAGAAATGAGTCCCGCATATGATCTGTCAGTGACAGAATAGATACAATTTATTTTTATCAGTGACTAAGTATATCAATGATAGCGAAAAATGATGTAGCTTATATAAACTATATAAACTTTATATATAAAAATGTGATGTAGTTTTTTGTACGCTTCAAAAATTCAAAACGTTCTGCAGTGATTGAGGTGAAATTTTGACAAGATATACAACTTGCGTCAAAGGTGAGTTTTGTGCATTTTTAACGTCAGTAACAAACCGGTGACGACGAGAAAAAAAAGCTTTATTAACGGACAGCTATGTACCAGCAATAGTGCCATCTGCCGCAAGTGAGGGGGACACATCATACTAGCAACGACAACCAAGGGTCTCATGTAAAACTTTACTTGCTCCTAATTACATTGTTTACTAACATAAACAAACATACAAATAGCAACCCATTCAAATAATTTTAGCTTATTATAATTATAGATTAAATATTCACCTTAATTAAGGTGTTATCATGTAGTGATAAAATTGCGCCAGCGCATTCTAGACGTTTGAAGACTCAACTAAAAACAAAAGTGTCGAATAAAGTAGTGTGCGCTCTAAACAATTTTTCAAAATTATTATATTTTTTCAAATTTATTACGCATAACTTTTCATTATATTACTAAATTTATCTCAAAAGGAATTTTCAATTATATAAAGGCTCATAACAATGACAAGTATTTTATTTTATTTCGTTTTCAATTCTCCAATTATAACAATCTAAACCTACCTCTAATGTATAACCTCAAATACTGTTTGCTTTCATCTGCGTTGTACATTTTATGATATAATGCTCAGAGTATATAGGGTATGTCAACATTGCTCCAGAAAAGACACTAATTTTTGGACAGCTCAGACGGAAGGTTGGGGTGTATATTTTTCATAAATACATTGGATGAAGCAAATGTCGTAAATTGTTGTATATAAAAATGTTAAGTGTGTGCAGTGGTGCTATCTTGCGGGAAATAAACATTGTTTTTGTTGAGTAAAAAATGTTGAAATTAAATGAAAACAAGCCTTATCCTAGATCATGACTATTTTACTTTCTATTTCTTCAAGCTACTTGCATACGTACGCAAAAACCTGTCTCGTTCAATCTCGTTCCATTACCATCTGAGTCATTCACAGCTTGTAGGGATGAAATATTAAGTCTTTTTGCAAAGTTGTTCTCACTGATTCACGAGTTTGTCCTAATTCATCTGCATGTCTTCTTGTCGACAGACTTTGGCTAGAAATCAAAGCCTATATAACCATTTCAATGTTTTGCAACAATAATGTATTTTTATTCTTACATAATATTTATAATTTTTGTTTCAATTAATTTTAGGAATGCTGGTATATATATATATATATATATATATATATATATATATATATATATATATATATATACATTTTAACATTAGATTTATGTAATTCGGTACACTGAATTTCATAAGTCTTTGGGGCGGAGCCCTGTGGATGGATCTACACCAAACGTAACACGCACCATCGTGGGAGTATGTTAAACAAACCCATTAACTTCCATCAACTTCTGTGTTGCCGTTTAGGCATCCATAAGATATATCCATGTATACATCAGTTTTTGAACCACGCTTAGCCTCTGGGGCGGAGCTCTGTGGATGAATCTACAACAAACTTCACACGAACGAGTCTAGGAATATGTTAAACAATCTGTTCAGCGTTTTAGGCGTCCATAAAATACATACAACACACATACAAATATACAATGTTTTTTTACATCCTAGGCCTCTGGGGCTGAGTAGTGTGGTTGTACCTACACCACACTTGACACGAACAGTCTTGGAAATATGTTAAACAATTCCTCCGAGTTTCATTAACATGTTTTCAGAGGTTTAAGCTTTCATAAGACATATTCATACACACGTATAAACATATCTCGATTTTCAAACCATCCTAAGGTTTTTGGGCGGAGCCCTGTGGATGGATTTACACCAAACGTAACACAATCCATCTTGGGAATACGTTATACAATCCCTCCAAATTGTATAAACTTCTGTTTAGCAGGACAGACGTCCATAAGACACGTACATACATACATCAGTTTTTCTTGCATCCTGAGCCTCTGGTGGCGAACCCCTCTAGATCCCTCTAAACCAAACTTCACAAAATCCATCCTGAAAATATGTTAACAAATCTCTCCAAATGTCTTTAACATGTTCAGTAGACTAAGCGTTCAAAAGATACATACATACTTACATCGGTTTTTGAGCCATCCTAAAACTCTAAGGCGGAGTCCTGCAAATGGATCTTCACCAAACTTCATAGGAACTATTCTGGAAACATGTTAAATAAACCCTCCAAATTTCATCAACTTCTGTTCAGAGGTTTAGGCGTTTATAACATACAATCATACATACATAAACACAAACATTCATTTTTATAGATAGATATAGAATAACATCATCAACTATTAGTAAAGTTAGGTGAAGCATACAACGATATTGTCCGTAAATAAATTTTTATTTATGCCTTGTAAAATATTGCTTTCAAAAAAATGTGTATTTTAAATCTAAAATGTTCCTATTACAGCGAATTCTAGACGGTCGAAAGCTAAACTAAGAGTAAAGATGTTGAATGGATAGGTGGCGCTGTAATCAATAATGCACAATTATTTTATATTTATAAAGTAATCACGCATAACTTTTCATTATATTACCAAATTTATGTCAGGAAATAGTTTCAGTTATATAATTGTTTAATAACACGTAGAGATATTTCATTTTCCTATGTTTTGGAATCTTTAGTTTTAACAATCAAAATCTACCTCTCACGGTAAAGCTCAAATACTTTTTCCTGTCATCGGTTTTGAACGTCCTGTAATAACATGGTATATTGAGTACGTTTGTTGCTTATATGATGATGATGATTAATGATTCTAATTTTTGGAAACCTCAGCCGGAAGGTTGGGGTCTTAAATTTTCATAAATACATTGGAAGAAGCAAATGCGTGTGTGCTGAATACGCCAAAACATTCCACAGCGATCTATAGCGAAATTTGAAAAGACATAGATAGAGCACACTTCAAAGACTTTTAAAGTGCTGCACAAAACACCTTCAATTAAAGTATAAAAATATTTTATTTATTTTCCCCGACAGTAACACTGTCCAAAACAAAATGTGTAGCATTGTACTTTGATGGTTTCCAATCGTTCATTCATTAAATTGTTGATATTTTAGTAGTTCAAAAATGCAAGATATTTGTTGAAGGTGTATAGAATATGTTAATGCGTAGTTAAAACAAAGTATATATATATATATATATATATATATATATATATATATATATATATATAATACATTTTCTTGTTTATTAATTTAAAACAACATAGGTTATTCAAATACAAGAATATTTATTTATTATTTAAAGTAAAAGCTTTGGATATAAATTAATAAATATTCTTATATTTGAATAACCTAGTTGTTTTAATATATATATTTATATATATATATATATATATATATATATATATAAATATATATATATATATATATATATATATATATATATATATATATATATATATTAATTATGGTTCACAGCGACCATTAGTTACTGTTTCATATATACAAGTGACCGAAAACAAACCGGACGTTTTTAAAATTACCATTACTTATTTATTAGGTTGTTAGTTAGAAGTTGTGTTACGTTCAAATATTTATCTACACAATACCTCAAATTTGGCGACCTTCTTGGTCACGAGGTTTCACCGAAACATGAAATGAGCCCACCTGGAAACTTGCGTCGCACAGCTGACACAGGTCAGAGCCCCCAAACCCACTATCGTGGCGCCCAACCTCTAGCGAGCTACCTCCGTCTCACATGTATCCGAGCGTTTAGTATCCCTACCGCTAGTGAAAAAACGGTATTATTTACCCATATACCAAGCTCTTAAGCCCTTCCCATGGAGAATCAGGAGATAGTGAAATGAAACAGTATGGTAATTGTTGTGCTAACAGCGGGGGGAAAAAACCTGGCCAGAAAGAAACCCTGCTAGAAGAAATCCCGCAACGGATCATGCAGGAAACCTGGGGGGCTTGAATCACCATATGCTAAGGAATAAGGTGATGTATTACCTTACAAATAACTTGTTAGTTAGTCTATGACACGAATAGCATGCTCCTTTTCTTCTGCTGCCTACGCGAAACTGAAAAAGCATGCAGTGGAAATTAGCACTTCCGTTTTGGGTGAGCTGCGACCCTGGGGATGAGCCATTACTACAAATATTATAATAATGTATTGGCAAGGATGTGGTTAATGATATTTCTTTAAAACGTTATTTAGTTATATGACAAATACTTACATTTTCCTACGTTTTTACTTTTGTATATTTAGTACAATAATAAAACTTCTTTTGTAGTTGTACATGAATTCTAAACAATAATTCATAAATAACATGGAGTAAATAGTTGGTTTATATAGTCGAAGTAGCCACTATTTGCATCGTTAATTTGAAGAAACAAAACAACATATTACAAGAAATAAACTTTGACAGTATGTCACCAAATACGTTACTTAAATAGTGATATATTTTAGTCATGACAATGGTCACAAGTAAAGTACAGTAGAACAGTCTACTGTAAGATAAATGAGACATATCTAGTTTTTCAATTATCATGCTATTTCGAAGCTAACATTATTTATTTTCTCTTGATTAACTTGCACACATAATAGATACGTTTGCAAGTTACTCGTCAGTGGAATACATGTATATTTTCAATCTCGGCTCCATAACCTTAGTTTTGTTGATAGCCTGTGCTTGAAGTGTGTCCACTTGAGTAAAGCTTACTATGTCAAAGCCATCTGTCAATGTTCTTAATAGCTTTCCTTTGTTAAGTGTCACATTACATATCCTATCAAAACATTGAGTCTATTGTTGTCTCTTATTTCGGAAATATCTCTTCATTTAGTGTTTATATTCAACGTGTAGAAAATAGTTATTAATATTTAATTAGTCTTCAACTAGATATGTCTCATTTATCTTACAGTAGACGATTCTACTATACTTGACTTGTGACCATTGTCATGACTAAAATATATCACTATTTAAGTAACGTATTTGGTGACATACTGTCAAAGTTTATTTCTTGTAATATGTTGTTTTGTTTCTTCAAATTAACGATGCAAATAGTGGCTACTTCGACTATATAAACCAACAATTTACTCCATGTTATTTGTGAATTATTGTTTACAAATCATGTACAACTACAAAAGAAGTTTTGTTATTGTACTAAATATACAAAAGTAAAAACTTAGGAAAATGTAAGTATTTGTCATATAACTAAATAACGTTTTAAGGAAATATCATTAACCACATCCTTGCCAATACATTATTATAATAAATGTAGTAAAGGTTCATCCCCAGGGTCGCAGCTCACCCAAAACGGAAGTGCTAATTTCCACTGCATGCTTTTTCAGTTTCGCGTAGGCAGCAGAAGAAAAGGAGTATGCTATTCGTGCCATAGACTCACTAACAAGTTATTTGTAAGGCAAAATCAATTCTTGCTTAGGTCAACAACAAAATATTTTATTTTAGTGACTTTTAATAATTACAATTATTATAAATAAAGTAACTTTCTCTATGCGTTAAAACTGCTGTTTCACAACATAACCTATAACATAAATCAGGTGTTTAATGAGATCACATGTTATCACTTATTTTAAGATAAATGCGACGAGTACCTATATTGCATATTTTGAGCTTTTGGAAAATTTTTTTTTTATAAGTTTTTAATAATTAAGCGCAGCATTTTGTATTTATTTCCATAGATTAGATCTCCATGATATTGCAACATACCATATCAGACAGGATACAAACACTCTAATAATTTTATTTCCGGTAAAACATACCCTTCCTTCGTTCAAATTGAATTTTTTTAAGCAACCTGCCCTCGAGAGAATACAATTTATCTCTTTTTCAAAACTCCAGGAGACCTACATGACACTTTATCAATCCCTCCTTTATTTCTTCTTACTAGGAGATGTAATTGGTAAAACCCCCTAAACGTAAACCTACTTTAGGGTCACTTGTTTTAATACCATGTCCTTCAACATTAAAAAATTAAGTTTTATAACTTTAATCTTACCTATAATCAAAGATTCTTTACTTCTTCCTAACTTATGACTATTATATTTTTACTTTTATTACTTATTGCTTGTTACACGTTTTATTACAGTAGTGTTATAGAATAATGTTTTATGATATCCATGTTTACGTATTTTTCTTATTAAATATAAATGATATACTGTGCAAATAGAATATTGTATACCAATAAAAATGGAAATTTAAACAATCTTCTTGAAATATAATTTTGAGGGCTTTTATAATATATCCACTCTAGGTTTTATCAGAAAGAAATAAATTTCATTCCATTCTAATTTAAATGTCAGAAAAAACTCCCCTGCGCCACGTTCCATTTAGACAATGAACAATTGCACGTCTTGTTCTCCATAGAAGCAACATTGTGCATTTTTCTTTTACTGCCCATGGTAAAGCGAAATCAGGATTTACCTTGCTATTGTTTCCTTACTTTTTATGTACTTCATCAGGCGTTGTTCAATTAGTCATATTTTTTATCTTATTAGTTATATTTCTTAATCACTTATTATATTTAATTTTGTTAGATTTATTTTAATAAATTTAGTTTTATAAACCACAATTTTAAAATCAACTCTTTTAAACGAAATTTGCACAAATATTAAAACATTTAGAAAAGAGTAATCAATTATTACATTATCTATACATATTCTAAATAGCTTGTAACCCTGACTTTTTTGTAAATTCTTTTAGTTATTTTTAAAAATAATTTAATTTACACACAAATTATTATTTATACTTAAAAAAGACTTTTCAGGCAATTGTTTACCTTACCGATTGTATCTTTCAATTTTACGTAGGTACACTGGCTGACTATCCAATTTTTCTGCAAAAATACGTTACATTAAGGTTTTTCTTTTAAATTTTCAAAACAGATATTTATTTCATACAATATAAATAAAATCTTTGGACAATAATAATTTAAATTTAATTAAAGGTACATCTCTTCAAATTAACAGTTAATATCTTTCGAAATTATTCTATTAGACAACATTATGTCAGATGCATACTGATATCCTTTGTATATTTATTTATTTTATCAAATTACTATGAGACCAGCACTTACCAACTAGCTGATGCTAAACAGCTAGCTCGAAGCGTGTACGGTTATTAAATTTTTGGTGATGGTAAACAGTATGAATATTCTCATCTACAGAGGGTAGAAAGGTGGGACTACAAGAAGGATTAAGAGCGACATGTGAAATCCTCTGGTAGAGAACATAGGGACGTCATGGGATTCATGTGCGCTTGAAATAAACCCTCTCTTTGCCGGGGTTTTAGGGTAGTTGCCACCCATTTATTCCCATTCTAATGGGAAAAGGGAAGATGGAACGTCGATTAAATTCATACTAATTTTTGTATGTGAAATATAGAAATATTTGTTTCTATAAGAAAATTTATATTTAAAAGCATAAAAATAAATTAATGTTTATTAGTACGAGGCTGAGTGCTTTATGAAACTTCACATCATTGCATTTCAAATTTTAAAATAGTTCATAAAAGTAAAATAAATAAATATTTTAGATTATTAGGATCGGCGTTCTAAATATTTTATCAATAGTAAGTACAACATAAACATTAGTTCAAGTATCGACTTACCTATTGATCCCCCGACTTCGACTAAACAATCATTTTACTCAACCGTCATATTAGAAACACCGTTGCACTATTATGTTATTCTCTTTATGAAACTAACTCTATATATAAAGACAGTTATATTTACAAATTAGACAATTTATTGCGTATTATTTTTAATTAAATTTTCATTTTAAAAATACCTCTTTAATTATCTTTTCATGAATTTTTCATTTGAAATTTAAACGCTTTTTCGCAAAACGTGTAATTACGCATAGAGTGTAGGATGAACTATTATAAAACGCTGATATATTTTTCTATTAAATTGTTTAATCCACCCAATAGCGTCTCGTTTCATAGGGTTTTTTTACATTAAAGTTTATTCACCTTTAAAAGCTAACCAAACAGATTGCATCATTTTCTTCTGTTTCTTCTTATACAGAAAAGTTCCAAAGGCCATCATCCTAAGCCCTAAGGTCAAATAGAATGAATCTGATTAGTGTGTGATAAATGCTTTAAAGAGAAAACGCTGTTCAACTAAACAACTAAACATTCATTATACTCAACCGTCATATTAGAAACTGCGTTGCATTATCAACCTATTCTCTTTATGAAACTAACACTATATATAAAAAATGTTATGTTTACATATTACAATTTATTAAATAGTAATTTGGTGTGATGTCTCTTCGAATTTTGCCATAGTTTACTGTAGAATATTTTGGTGTATTAAGCGCACACAATTCAACATAACATTATTATATACAACGATTTACAGCTTTTGATTCATCCAATGTATTTATGAAAAATTAGGACCCCAACCGTACGGCTGAGGTTTCCAAAAATTAGAAATATTTTCACCTTAAAACACAGACTCTACATACTTACTCTAGGACTATGTATCATAGGAGGCTCAAAACCGATGACATCAAAAAGTATTTGAGCTTTACCGTGAGAGGTAGATTTTTATTGTTAAAACTAAAGATTCCAAAACAAAGGAAAATAAAATACCTCTACGTGTTATTAAACAATTATATAACTGAAACTATTTCCTGACATAAATTTGGTAATATAATGAAAAGTAATGCGTGATTACTTTAAAAATATAAAATAATTGTGCATTATTGATTACAGCGCCACCTATCCATTAAACATCTTTACTCTTAGTTTAGCTTTAGACTGTCTAGAACACGCTGTAACAGGAACATTTTACATTTAAAACACACATTTTTTTTTAAAGCAATATTCTACAAGGCATAAAAACAAAATTATTTACGGCCAATATCGTTGTATGCTTCACCTAACATTACTAATAGTTAATGATGTTAATCTATATCTCTCTATATATCTATAAAAATGAATGTTTGTGTTTATGTATGTATATATGTAGCAGTCATGCACATCGTAAGTAACTTCAATGGTTTAGTGAGTAACAATCATGCACATAGTAAGTAACTTCAATAGCTTAGTGAGTAACAGTCATGCACATAGTAAGTAACTGCAATGGCTTAGTAAGTAACAATGTTGTACATAGTAGGTAAGACTGGTGTGTGCACAATACTAAAATATACACAAACACAAGTAGAGATATAAGGGATTACCATATATGAATTATTTTTCAGCTCAAACTCCTTTATTTCTTCTTACTAGGGGGTCTAACTGGTAAAACGCCCTGAACGTAAGTCTACTTTAGGGTCATGTGTTCTAATTACGTTATTCTCCCTATGAAACTAACTATATATATAAAGGCAGTTATTTTTACATAATAGTCAATTTATTGAGTACTATTTTTAATTAAATTTTCATTTTAAAAATACCTCTTTTCATGATTTTTTCCATTGAAATTTAAATGCTTTTTCGCAAAACGTGTAATTACTCATAGAGTGTAGGATGGACTGCTATAAAACGCTGTTATATTTTTCTATCAAAGGGTTTATTCTACCCAATAGTGTCTCGCTTCATAGAGTTTTCTTACATTAAAATTTATTCATCTTTAAAAGCTAACCAAACATATTGCATCATTTTCTTCGGTTTCTTCTTACACAGAAAAGTTCCAAAGGCCATCAATCTAAGTCCTAAAGTCAAAGACAATGAATCTGATTAGTGGGTGATAATAGCTTTATAGATAAATCGCTGTTCGGCTGTGAGTTATTATTAGGCTCAACTTGTATCCTTTTGCAGCCAATCACCGAATTAATAAGGCCATTTTCAACCTATAACCACCAAGGCCACTTGCAACCTATAACCGCTTTTAAAAAAACTCTTGCAGCCGATAACCGCTTTTAAACCGCCACTTGAACCTATCACCGAATTTATAAGGCCTATTTTAAACTATAACTGCCTGTATAGGGCCGCTTGCGACCTATAACCGCCATTATAAGAACTCTTGCATCCTACAACCAAATATATAAGGCTACTTGCAACCTATAACCGCCGTTTAAAGATCTTTTGTAACCTATACCCGCCTTTATAAGGCCGCTTGCAACATATAACCGCCTCTACAGGGACTCTTGCAAACTATAACCGCCTTTAAACCGCCACTTGAACCTATCACCGAATTTATAATGCCTATTTAAATCATAACTGCCTGTATAAGGCCACTTGTGACCTATAACCGCCATTATAAGAACTCTTGCAACTTATAACTGCGTCTATGAAGAATATTCAAACCTATAATAACCGTATAAAGCTTTTTCCAATCTCTAACCGCCTATATTATATTCTTGAAATTATGTTTAAATTATTTTTTAATCCCAGCAATATAACCTGGAAAATCTTTAGACATTAAGTAAGTTATATTAAAGTAGGATATATAACATATATATATTTCAGTAGGCTTATAACCGAAACAGTAAGACAAAAAGTAAGTACATTTACTAGCATTTAATTACGTAATTTACTTTATATGACGATTCGACGTTAGTAATTATGGGAAATCTTATCTGAAAGATACAAAGATATTGATCCGATTTAAAAATTCATTTATGAATAAAATATTGCTTTGTTCCAGAAATTTCATTGGGGACTGATTTACTTACGGAATTTAATATATAGATTCTGAGTTACAGTGCATTCTAGACGGTTAAAGGCGGAACTAAAAGTAAAGATTTTGATTGAAGTAGGTGGCGCTGTAAACGATTTTTCAAAATTAATTAATATTTTCATAGTGATATAGCATAACGTTTACTAAATTGCCAACGTTTTCTCGAGGTAATTTCAATAAGAGAATAATTTATTAATACGTACAGCTATTTTATTTTAATTTGTTATTAATTGTTCTTAGATGAGGATCCTGGATGAGTCACTGGAAAGTGATGAAGAAGGTGGAATAGTGCTTCAGACAATTACATCATTAATTCACTGACAATATTGTATAAGTGATTTATTTTGCATTTCACCTCTGGTAGAACCATTAATGGGGCCACATTTAGCCTTGAAGACACATAATTGTACTGTTCAGCCACCCAGAGTTCTTTGAATTCTTCCTGTTCTATTTAAGCCTTAAAGCTTGAGAAGTATAATAGGTACCAAACTCAAATCGATTTTAATTTATTAAAAGCCAAGCCAAGTTATTTGCGTTTATAACAACTTGAAGCAACTGTGGCGTAAATGTTTGTATTAAATAAAAACAACCTCTTACCACAATTTCAACAATTTTTATTTAACCTTATGTACATTTCGATTACAAAGTAATTCTTTGGAAGAAATGTACATAGGGTTAAATATAAATTGTTGAATTTGTGGTAAGAGGGTTTTTTATTTAATATTTTATGCGTTTAACTAAAAATTTGAAACCACTAAAGTACTTATTTTTAGTAGATGATGTACACACAAAATTTTGATAAAAACTCGGTTAATTCGTTAGTCAAAGAAATCGAATTATTAGAAATTTGGCAACGTTTCAACTACTAAATTGTCGTCCTTATTCAGGCCTACACGTATAATAGACAGAATTATCATCAACGTCATACAAATACACAACAAAATTAACATAAAATCAAAAATATTACAAAAGGATATTAATACTAATAAATTAACAAAGCAACACAATAAATTAAATAAATAAAAAACACTTTAAAACGTGATAGTTATTGATATTAAAAATTATAAACCATTGAATAAAATGATTTTAAAAAATTCCCAAACATATAACAGTAATACAACCTGTAAAAATAAATCATTACTAAACATCTGGTGCATCAACCCTCGAGAGTTTTTAAGCTTTAGGATTATAAAAACTGGCCAATTTATTAGTTTCCTATTTAACATTAATAGAATTTTTATGCATCTTTATATGGAGCTTTTCAAACAAAATTCGTCTCCTCCAATTACGTTCCGTGTCCAAAGTCCTAGGATATTGGATATCAAACGAATGATTATGTTCATTGATGTGATCGTAAAACACCGAGGAGAGATGAAAACATTTTTTTTACTCTTTTCTTCATGTTCTAAAGGACGAATATGCAATTCACATTCAGTTTCCCCAACATAGGAAGCATCCCAGTCATTACAATTAACCTTATATACAACATTATTCGTCTTATCCTTACCTCTTCTAACAATACCAGACACATTATTAGAAATAATCGGAACGCTGATAACATTATATGTTCTTAGCTTTTTAGAAAACTTGTTAATGAAACCCTTCACATAAGGAAGCCTTACATATGTGTTAACCTCATCACCTTTACCTCCGATACTGTCATAATCCAAATAAGAGTTTTGAAAATATTCTTTTGTTAATACGAAATTTAATAAATCGATAATTGTAACCACTAAGTAATAAATATTCTTGTACAAGTTTAAAATTTCTATGATGAAAGGAAGAATGTGATACGTCAAAAACTGTATCAACAAGATAGTATATCACTCCACGTTTCTGTGACATCGGATGATTTGAGTTAAAACTAAGCAATCTGGTCGAAAAAGTAGGTTATGACACCAGTCTGTGATGAGTTTACCATTACGTGTAATAATCCGCAGTTCCATAAAATTAAGTTCATTTTCACTCTCAATTTCACAAATAAACTGAAACCTTTCAAAACTATGAAATTCGTCAAGTTATTCCTGAACTTTAGCAATAAGACCCATAGTTTATAGATCGTCTACATAACGCCCAAAAAAAAAATAGGTTTAAAACTTAAATTAGCCAATCAAACCGATCTAAAGCCTATCAGAAAAAGTAGCTTTATTATCGGTAACCTGTGTATTAGAAAGTGAGGGGGACACTCGTCATACTAGATTACGACAAACACAGTCACATGTGAAGCATTACTCTTTCTTAATTACATTCTTTACTAGCATAAACAAACGTATACCCTGGCATCCATTCTGATTATTTTACAATTTGGATAGAATATTCCTTTTAATTAAAGTGTTATGTCTGGATAGCGTTGCGCCGTGCGCCAGCGCATTCTACACGGTTAAAAGATAAGCTAAAAGCAAATATGTTAAATGAAGTAGGTGGCGCTGTAAACAATTTCTCAAAATTATTTTATATTTTCAAATTTATCGCCCATAATTTTTCCTTTTTTTTATTAAATTTATCTCAAAAGGAATTTTCAATTATATAAAAGTCCAATAAAATCTACAAGGATTATATATTGTTTCGTTTTTCATTCTCTAGTTTAACCATTTAATCCTACCTCTCGTGTATAAGCTCAAATATTATTTGCTGACTTCAGTTTTGTACGTCCTATGATATATAGGCTCTTACACTGGCTACGTACAGAGAGTACAGTTCATTATATGGCTGTAAAGAAGATTCTAATTTTTGGAAACCTCAGCAGGAAGGTTGGGGTATAAGTTTTTCATAATTACATTGGATTGAAGCAAGTGCCGTAAAGTTTTGTATATGATAATGTTATGTTGAATTGTGTGCGCTTCATACACCAAGGCATTCTACAGCGATATATAACTAAATTTAACAAGACATACATCACACTTTAAAGACTTTTGAAGTATTGTAGAAAAGACTTTTAATTGAAATACAACAGTATTTTATTTATTTTCCGCGGCAGTAACATATCTGCGAATACGAGAAAACAGCTTTTTATCGATCGAAGACACCATGTATAGAGTAAGCTAATTTTTAATGATTTACAATTAATTACTTATTACAGTGATTTATATTTACCAAATGGAGATTTTTCATCTTTAAAGTTTAGATTTAATCATTTATCAGCTTTTGTTAAAGGAATCGAGCGTTTTTGTTATGTTTTAGGGGTAACCAAATTTATTTTTTGTAATATAAATATAGTTTTAAAGTACTTATTATAATAATATATTACTCCGTAATAAACATGCCTAGACTATTAGATCTTTTGTATTTACTAATCTATTTTATCAATTTTTATGTCAATAATTTTCACAATGTTTGAGTTGAAAAATACCTTATATATGGTAATCCATTTCTTCTCTACTTGTTTTTCTGTATATTTTAGTATCGTGCACACACCAGAGTTACCTACTATGTACAGCATTGTTACTTATAAAGCCCATGGCAGTAACTATGTTCATGAATGTTACTTAGTAGGTACAGGACTGTTACTAACTATGTACAGCATTGTTACTTATAAAGCCCATAGCAGTTACTATGTTCAAGATTGCTACATAGTAAGTATATGACTGTTACCTACTACGTACAACATTGTTACTTATTAAGCCCATGGCAGTTACTATGTCCATGATTGTTACTTAGTAAGTACAGGACTGTTACCTACTATGTACAACATTGTTACTTATAAAGCCCATGGCAGTTACTATGTTCATGATAGTTACTTAGTAAGTACAGTACTGTTACCAACTATGTAAAACATTGTTACTTATAAAGCCGAAGACAGTTATTATGTTCATGATTGTTACTTAGTAAGTACAGGACTGTAACCTACTATGTACAGCATTGTTAATTAAAAAGCCCATGGCAGTTACTATGTTCATGATTGTTACTTAGTAAGTACAGGGCTGTTACCTACTATGTACAGAATTGTTACTTATAAAGCCCATGGCAGTTACTATGTTCATGATTGTTACTTAGTAAATACAGGACTGTTACCTACTATGTACAGCATTGGTACTTATAAAGCCCATGGCAGTTACTATGTTCAAGATTGGTACTTAGTAAGTACAGGACTGTTACCTACTATGTACAACATTGTTACTTATAAAGCCATGGCAGTTACGATGTTCATGATTGTTACTTAGTAAGTACAGGACTGTAACCTACTATGTAAAGCATTGTTACCCTTAAAGCCCATGGCAGTTACTATGTTCATGATAGTTACTTAGTAAGTACAGGGCTGTTACCTACTATGTACAGCATTGTTACTTATAAAGCCCATGGCAGTTACTATGTTCATGATTATTACTTAGTAAATACAGGACTGTTACCTACTATGTACAGCATTGTTACTTATAAAGCCCATGGCAGTTACTTACTATGTTCATGAATGTTACTTGGTGAGTACATGACTGTTACCTACTATATACAGCATTGTTACTTATAAAGCCCATGGCAGTTACTTACTATGTTCATGACTGTTACTTAATGAGTACATGACTGTAACCTACTATGTACAGCATTGTTATTTAAAAAGCCCATGGCAAGTACTATGTTCATGATTGTTACTTAGTAAGTACATGACTGTTACCTACTATGTACAGCATTGATACTTACTAAGCCCGTGGCAGTTACTTACTACGTTCATGATTGTTACTTAGTAAGTACAGGACTATAACCTACTATGTACAGCATTGTTACGTATAGAGCCCATGGCAGTTACTTACTATGTTCATGATTGTTACTTAGGAAGTACATGACTGTTACCTACTATGTACAGCATTGTTACTTATAAAGCTCATGGCAGTTACTTACTATGGTCATGATTGTTACTTAGTAAGTACAGCACTATTACCAACTTTGTACAGCATTGTTACTGATAAAGCCCATAGCAGGTACTATGTTCATGCTTGTTTCTTAGTAAGAACATGACGGTTACCTACTATATACAGCATTGTTACTTATGAAGCCCATGGCAGTTACTTACTAAGTTCATGATTGTAACTTAGTAAGTACATGACGGTTACCTACTATGTACAGCATTGTTGCTTATAAAGCTCATGTCAGTTACTTACTATGTTCATGATTTTTACTTAGTGAGTACATGACTGTAACCTACTATGTACAGCATTGTTATTTATAAAGCCCATGGCAAGTATTATGTTCATGATTGTTTCTTAGTATGTACATGACGGTTACCTACTATGTACAGCATTGTTAGTTATAAAGCCCATGGCAGTTACTTACTATGTTCATGATTGTTACTTAGTAAGTACATGACGGTTACCTACTATGTACAGCATTGTTACTTACAAAGCCCATGGCAGTTACTTACTATGTTCATGATTTTTACTTAGTGAGTACATGACTGTAACCTACTATGTACAGCATTGTTATTTATAAAGCCCATGGCAAGTACTATGTTCATGATTGTTACTTAGTAAGTACATGACTGTTACCTACTATGTACAGCATTGATACTTACTAAGCCCGTGGCAGTTACTTACTACGTTCATGATTTTTCCTTAGTAAGAACAGGACTATTACCTACTATGTACATCATTGTTACTTATAGAGCCCATGGCAGTTACATACTATGTTCATGATTGTTACTTAGTAAGTACATGACTGTTACCTACTATGTACAGCATTGTTACTTATAAAGCTCATGGCAGTTACTTACTATGTTCATGATTGTTACTTAGTAAGTACAGCACTATTACCAACTATGTACAGCATTGGTACTTATAAAGCCCATAGCAGTTACTATGTGCATGCTTGTTTCTTAGTAAGTACATGACGGTTACCTACTATGTACAGCATTGTTAATTATAAAGCCCATGGCAGTTACTTACTATGTTCATGATTGTAACTTAGTAAGTACATGACGGTTACCCACTATGTACAGCATTGTTGCTTATAAAGCTCATGGCAGTTATTTACTATGTTCATGATTTTTACTTAGTGAGTACATGACTGTAACCTACTATATACAGCATTGTTATTTATAAAGCCCATGGCAAGTATTATGTTCATGATTGTTTCTTAGTTAGTACATGACGGTTACCTACTATGTACAGCATTGTTACTTATAAAGCCCATGGCAGTTACTTACTATGTTCATGATTGTTACTTAGTAAGTACATGACGGTTACCTACTATGTACAGCATTGTTACTTACAAAGCCCATGGCAGTTACTTACTATGTTCATGATTTTTACTTAGTGAGTACATGACTGTAACCTACTATGTACAGCATTGGTACTTATAAAGCCCATGGCAGTTACTATTTTCATTATTGTTTCTTAGTAAGTACAGCACTATTACAAACTATGTACAGCATTGTTACTTATAAAGCCCATAGCAGTTACTATGTTCATGCTTGTTTCTTAGTAAGTACATGACGGTTACCTACTATGTACAGCATTGTTACTTATAAAGCCCATGGCAGTTACTTTGTTCATGTTTGTAACTTAGTAAGTACATGACGGTTACCTACTATGTACAGCATTGTTACTTACAAAGCACATGGCAGTTACTTACTATGTTCATGATTTTTACTTAGTGAGTACATGACTGTAACCTACAATGTACAGCATTGTTATTTATAAAGTCCATGGCAAGTACTATGTTCATGATTGTTACTTAGTAAGTACATGACTGTTACCTACTATGTACAGCATTGTTACTTACTAAGCCCGTGGCAGTTACTTACTACGTTCATGATTGTTACTTAGTAAGTAAGTCACTATTACCTACTATGTACAGGATTGTTACTTATAAAGCCCATAGCAGTTACTATGTTCATGCTTGTTTCTTAGTAAGTACATGACTGTTACCTACTATGTACAGCATTGTTACTTACTAAGCCCGTGGCAGTTACTTACTACGTTCATGATTGTTACTTAGTAAGTAAGTCACTATTACCTACTATGTACAGGATTGTTACTTATAAAGCCCATGGCAAGTATTATGTTCATGATTGTTTCTTAGTTAGTACATGACGGTTACCTACTATGTACAGCATTGTTACTTATAAAGCCCATGGCAGTTACTTACTATGTTCATGATTGTTACTTAGTAAGTACATTACGGTTACCTACTATGTACAGCATTGTTACTTACAAAGCCCATGGCAGTTACTTACTGTGTTCATGATTTTTACTTAGTGAGTACATGACTGTAACCTACTATGTACAGCATTGGTACTTATAAAGCCCATGGCAGTTACTATTTTCATTATTGTTACTTAGTAAGTACAGCACTATTACAAACTATGTACAGCATTGTTACTTATAAAGCCCATAGCAGTTACTATGTTCATGCTTGTTTCTTAGTAAGTACATGACGGTTACCTACTATGTACAGCATTGTTACTTATAAAGCCCATGGCAGTTACTTTGTTCATGTTTGTAACTTAGTAAGTACATGACGGTTACCTACTATGTACAGCATTGTTACTTACAAAGCACATGGCAGTTACTTACTATGTTCATGATTTTTACTTAGTGAGTACATGACTGTAACCTACAATGTACAGCATTGTTATTTATAAAGTCCATGGCAAGTACTATGTTCATGATTGTTACTTAGTAAGTACATGACTGTTACCTACTATGTACAGCATTGTTACTTACTAAGCCCGTGGCAGTTACTTACTACGTTCATGATTGTTACTTAGTAAGTAAGTCACTATTACCTACTATGTACAGGATTGTTACTTATAAAGCCCATAGCAGTTACTATGTTCATGCTTGTTTCTTAGTAAGTACATGACGGTTACCTACTATGTACAGCAGTGTTACTTATAAAGCCCATGGCAGGTACTTACTATGTTCATGATTATTACTTAGTGAGTACATGACTGTTACCTACTATGTACAGCATTGTTACTTATACAGCCCATGGCAGTTGCTTACTATGTTCATGATTTTTACTTAGTGAGTACATGACTGTAACCTACTATGTACAGCATTGTTATTTATAAAGCCCATGGCAAGTACTATGTTCATGATTGTTACTTAGTAAGTACATAACTGTTACCTACTATGTACAGCATTGATACTTACTAAGCCCGTGGCAGTTACTTACTACGTTCATGATTTTTCCTTAGTAAGAACAGGACTATTACCTACTATGTACATCATTGTTACTTATAGAGCCCATGGCAGTTACATACTATGTTCATGATTGTTACTTAGTAAGTACATGACTGTTACCTACTATGTACAGCATTGTTACTTATAAAGCTCATGGCAGTTACTTACTATGTTCATGATTGTTACTTAGTAAGTACAGCACTATTACCAACTATGTACAGCATTGGTACTTATAAAGCCCATAGCAGTTACTATGTGCATGCTTGTTTCTTAGTAAGTACATGACGGTTACCTACTATGTACAGCATTGTTAATTATAAAGCCCATGGCAGTTACTTACTATGTTCATGATTGTAACTTAGTAAGTACATGACGGTTACCCACTATGTACAGCATTGTTGCTTATAAAGCTCATGGCAGTTATTTACTATGTTCATGATTTTTACTTAGTGAGTACATGACTGTAACCTACTATATACAGCATTGTTATTTATAAAGCCCATGGCAAGTATTATGTTCATGATTGTTTCTTAGTTAGTACATGACGGTTACCTACTATGTACAGCATTGTTACTTATAAAGCCCATGGCAGTTACTTACTATGAGACTTACTTGGTAAGTTAATAGACATTAAGTAAGTTATATTAAAGTAGGATATATAACATATATATATTTCAGTAGGCTTATAACCGAAACAGTAAGACAAAAAGTAAGTACATTTACTAGCATTTAATTACGTAATTTACTTTATATGACGATTCGACGTTAGTAATTATGGGAAATCTTATCTGAAAGATACAAAGATATTGATCCGATTTAAAAATTCATTTATGAATAAAATATTGCTTTGTTCCAGAAATTTCATTGGGGACTGATTTACTTACGGAATTTAATATATAGATTCTGAGTTACAGTGCATTCTAGACGGTTAAAGGCGGAACTAAAAGTAAAGATTTTGATTGAAGTAGGTGGCGCTGTAAACGATTTTTCAAAATTAATTAATATTTTCATAGTGATATAGCATAACGTTTACTAAATTGCCAACGTTTTCTCGAGGTAATTTCAATAAGAGAATAATTTATTAATACGTACAGCTATTTTATTTTAATTTGTTATTAATTGTTCTTAGATGAGGATCCTGGATGAGTCACTGGAAAGTGATGAAGAAGGTGGAATAGTGCTTCAGACAATTACATCATTAATTCACTGACAATATTGTATAAGTGATTTATTTTGCATTTCACCTCTGGTAGAACCATTAATGGGGCCACATTTAGCCTTGAAGACACATAATTGTACTGTTCAGCCACCCAGAGTTCTTTGAATTCTTCCTGTTCTATTTAAGCCTTAAAGCTTGAGAAGTATAATAGGTACCAAACTCAAATCGATTTTAATTTATTAAAAGCCAAGCCAAGTTATTTGCGTTTATAACAACTTGAAGCAACTGTGGCGTAAATGTTTGTATTAAATAAAAACAACCTCTTACCACAATTTCAACAATTTTTATTTAACCTTATGTACATTTCGATTACAAAGTAATTCTTTGGAAGAAATGTACATAGGGTTAAATATAAATTGTTGAATTTGTGGTAAGAGGGTTTTTTATTTAATATTTTATGCGTTTAACTAAAAATTTGAAACCACTAAAGTACTTATTTTTAGTAGATGATGTACACACAAAATTTTGATAAAAACTCGGTTAATTCGTTAGTCAAAGAAATCGAATTATTAGAAATTTGGCAACGTTTCAACTACTAAATTGTCGTCCTTATTCAGGCCTACACGTATAATAGACAGAATTATCATCAACGTCATACAAATACACAACAAAATTAACATAAAATCAAAAATATTACAAAAGGATATTAATACTAATAAATTAACAAAGCAACACAATAAATTAAATAAATAAAAAACACTTTAAAACGTGATAGTTATTGATATTAAAAATTATAAACCATTGAATAAAATGATTTTAAAAAATTCCCAAACATATAACAGTAATACAACCTGTAAAAATAAATCATTACTAAACATCTGGTGCATCAACCCTCGAGAGTTTTTAAGCTTTAGGATTATAAAAACTGGCCAATTTATTAGTTTCCTATTTAACATTAATAGAATTTTTATGCATCTTTATATGGAGCTTTTCAAACAAAATTCGTCTCCTCCAATTACGTTCCGTGTCCAAAGTCCTAGGATATTGGATATCAAACGAATGATTATGTTCATTGATGTGATCGTAAAACACCGAGGAGAGATGAAAACATTTTTTTTACTCTTTTCTTCATGTTCTAAAGGACGAATATGCAATTCACATTCAGTTTCCCCAACATAGGAAGCATCCCAGTCATTACAATTAACCTTATATACAACATTATTCGTCTTATCCTTACCTCTTCTAACAATACCAGACACATTATTAGAAATAATCGGAACGCTGATAACATTATATGTTCTTAGCTTTTTAGAAAACTTGTTAATGAAACCCTTCACATAAGGAAGCCTTACATATGTGTTAACCTCATCACCTTTACCTCCGATACTGTCATAATCCAAATAAGAGTTTTGAAAATATTCTTTTGTTAATACGAAATTTAATAAATCGATAATTGTAACCACTAAGTAATAAATATTCTTGTACAAGTTTAAAATTTCTATGATGAAAGGAAGAATGTGATACGTCAAAAACTGTATCAACAAGATAGTATATCACTCCACGTTTCTGTGACATCGGATGATTTGAGTTAAAACTAAGCAATCTGGTCGAAAAAGTAGGTTATGACACCAGTCTGTGATGAGTTTACCATTACGTGTAATAATCCGCAGTTCCATAAAATTAAGTTCATTTTCACTCTCAATTTCACAAATAAACTGAAACCTTTCAAAACTATGAAATTCGTCAAGTTATTCCTGAACTTTAGCAATAAGACCCATAGTTTATAGATCGTCTACATAACGCCCAAAAAAAAAATAGGTTTAAAACTTAAATTAGCCAATCAAACCGATCTAAAGCCTATCAGAAAAAGTAGCTTTATTATCGGTAACCTGTGTATTAGAAAGTGAGGGGGACACTCGTCATACTAGATTACGACAAACACAGTCACATGTGAAGCATTACTCTTTCTTAATTACATTCTTTACTAGCATAAACAAACGTATACCCTGGCATCCATTCTGATTATTTTACAATTTGGATAGAATATTCCTTTTAATTAAAGTGTTATGTCTGGATAGCGTTGCGCCGTGCGCCAGCGCATTCTACACGGTTAAAAGATAAGCTAAAAGCAAATATGTTAAATGAAGTAGGTGGCGCTGTAAACAATTTCTCAAAATTATTTTATATTTTCAAATTTATCGCCCATAATTTTTCCTTTTTTTTATTAAATTTATCTCAAAAGGAATTTTCAATTATATAAAAGTCCAATAAAATCTACAAGGATTATATATTGTTTCGTTTTTCATTCTCTAGTTTAACCATTTAATCCTACCTCTCGTGTATAAGCTCAAATATTATTTGCTGACTTCAGTTTTGTACGTCCTATGATATATAGGCTCTTACACTGGCTACGTACAGAGAGTACAGTTCATTATATGGCTGTAAAGAAGATTCTAATTTTTGGAAACCTCAGCAGGAAGGTTGGGGTATAAGTTTTTCATAATTACATTGGATTGAAGCAAGTGCCGTAAAGTTTTGTATATGATAATGTTATGTTGAATTGTGTGCGCTTCATACACCAAGGCATTCTACAGCGATATATAACTAAATTTAACAAGACATACATCACACTTTAAAGACTTTTGAAGTATTGTAGAAAAGACTTTTAATTGAAATACAACAGTATTTTATTTATTTTCCGCGGCAGTAACATATCTGCGAATACGAGAAAACAGCTTTTTATCGATCGAAGACACCATGTATAGAGTAAGCTAATTTTTAATGATTTACAATTAATTACTTATTACAGTGATTTATATTTACCAAATGGAGATTTTTCATCTTTAAAGTTTAGATTTAATCATTTATCAGCTTTTGTTAAAGGAATCGAGCGTTTTTGTTATGTTTTAGGGGTAACCAAATTTATTTTTTGTAATATAAATATAGTTTTAAAGTACTTATTATAATAATATATTACTCCGTAATAAACATGCCTAGACTATTAGATCTTTTGTATTTACTAATCTATTTTATCAATTTTTATGTCAATAATTTTCACAATGTTTGAGTTGAAAAATACCTTATATATGGTAATCCATTTCTTCTCTACTTGTTTTTCTGTATATTTTAGTATCGTGCACACACCAGAGTTACCTACTATGTACAGCATTGTTACTTATAAAGCCCATGGCAGTAACTATGTTCATGAATGTTACTTAGTAGGTACAGGACTGTTACTAACTATGTACAGCATTGTTACTTATAAAGCCCATAGCAGTTACTATGTTCAAGATTGCTACATAGTAAGTATATGACTGTTACCTACTACGTACAACATTGTTACTTATTAAGCCCATGGCAGTTACTATGTCCATGATTGTTACTTAGTAAGTACAGGACTGTTACCTACTATGTACAACATTGTTACTTATAAAGCCCATGGCAGTTACTATGTTCATGATAGTTACTTAGTAAGTACAGTACTGTTACCAACTATGTAAAACATTGTTACTTATAAAGCCGAAGACAGTTATTATGTTCATGATTGTTACTTAGTAAGTACAGGACTGTAACCTACTATGTACAGCATTGTTAATTAAAAAGCCCATGGCAGTTACTATGTTCATGATTGTTACTTAGTAAGTACAGGGCTGTTACCTACTATGTACAGAATTGTTACTTATAAAGCCCATGGCAGTTACTATGTTCATGATTGTTACTTAGTAAATACAGGACTGTTACCTACTATGTACAGCATTGGTACTTATAAAGCCCATGGCAGTTACTATGTTCAAGATTGGTACTTAGTAAGTACAGGACTGTTACCTACTATGTACAACATTGTTACTTATAAAGCCATGGCAGTTACGATGTTCATGATTGTTACTTAGTAAGTACAGGACTGTAACCTACTATGTAAAGCATTGTTACCCTTAAAGCCCATGGCAGTTACTATGTTCATGATAGTTACTTAGTAAGTACAGGGCTGTTACCTACTATGTACAGCATTGTTACTTATAAAGCCCATGGCAGTTACTATGTTCATGATTATTACTTAGTAAATACAGGACTGTTACCTACTATGTACAGCATTGTTACTTATAAAGCCCATGGCAGTTACTTACTATGTTCATGAATGTTACTTGGTGAGTACATGACTGTTACCTACTATATACAGCATTGTTACTTATAAAGCCCATGGCAGTTACTTACTATGTTCATGACTGTTACTTAATGAGTACATGACTGTAACCTACTATGTACAGCATTGTTATTTAAAAAGCCCATGGCAAGTACTATGTTCATGATTGTTACTTAGTAAGTACATGACTGTTACCTACTATGTACAGCATTGATACTTACTAAGCCCGTGGCAGTTACTTACTACGTTCATGATTGTTACTTAGTAAGTACAGGACTATAACCTACTATGTACAGCATTGTTACGTATAGAGCCCATGGCAGTTACTTACTATGTTCATGATTGTTACTTAGGAAGTACATGACTGTTACCTACTATGTACAGCATTGTTACTTATAAAGCTCATGGCAGTTACTTACTATGGTCATGATTGTTACTTAGTAAGTACAGCACTATTACCAACTTTGTACAGCATTGTTACTGATAAAGCCCATAGCAGGTACTATGTTCATGCTTGTTTCTTAGTAAGAACATGACGGTTACCTACTATGTACAGCATTGTTACTTATGAAGCCCATGGCAGTTACTTACTAAGTTCATGATTGTAACTTAGTAAGTACATGACGGTTACCTACTATGTACAGCATTGTTGCTTATAAAGCTCATGTCAGTTACTTACTATGTTCATGATTTTTACTTAGTGAGTACATGACTGTAACCTACTATGTACAGCATTGTTATTTATAAAGCCCATGGCAAGTATTATGTTCATGATTGTTTCTTAGTATGTACATGACGGTTACCTACTATGTACAGCATTGTTAGTTATAAAGCCCATGGCAGTTACTTACTATGTTCATGATTGTTACTTAGTAAGTACATGACGGTTACCTACTATGTACAGCATTGTTACTTACAAAGCCCATGGCAGTTACTTACTATGTTCATGATTTTTACTTAGTGAGTACATGACTGTAACCTACTATGTACAGCATTGTTATTTATAAAGCCCATGGCAAGTACTATGTTCATGATTGTTACTTAGTAAGTACATGACTGTTACCTACTATGTACAGCATTGATACTTACTAAGCCCGTGGCAGTTACTTACTACGTTCATGATTTTTCCTTAGTAAGAACAGGACTATTACCTACTATGTACATCATTGTTACTTATAGAGCCCATGGCAGTTACATACTATGTTCATGATTGTTACTTAGTAAGTACATGACTGTTACCTACTATGTACAGCATTGTTACTTATAAAGCTCATGGCAGTTACTTACTATGTTCATGATTGTTACTTAGTAAGTACAGCACTATTACCAACTATGTACAGCATTGGTACTTATAAAGCCCATAGCAGTTACTATGTGCATGCTTGTTTCTTAGTAAGTACATGACGGTTACCTACTATGTACAGCATTGTTAATTATAAAGCCCATGGCAGTTACTTACTATGTTCATGATTGTAACTTAGTAAGTACATGACGGTTACCCACTATGTACAGCATTGTTGCTTATAAAGCTCATGGCAGTTATTTACTATGTTCATGATTTTTACTTAGTGAGTACATGACTGTAACCTACTATATACAGCATTGTTATTTATAAAGCCCATGGCAAGTATTATGTTCATGATTGTTTCTTAGTTAGTACATGACGGTTACCTACTATGTACAGCATTGTTACTTATAAAGCCCATGGCAGTTACTTACTATGTTCATGATTGTTACTTAGTAAGTACATGACGGTTACCTACTATGTACAGCATTGTTACTTACAAAGCCCATGGCAGTTACTTACTATGTTCATGATTTTTACTTAGTGAGTACATGACTGTAACCTACTATGTACAGCATTGGTACTTATAAAGCCCATGGCAGTTACTATTTTCATTATTGTTTCTTAGTAAGTACAGCACTATTACAAACTATGTACAGCATTGTTACTTATAAAGCCCATAGCAGTTACTATGTTCATGCTTGTTTCTTAGTAAGTACATGACGGTTACCTACTATGTACAGCATTGTTACTTATAAAGCCCATGGCAGTTACTTTGTTCATGTTTGTAACTTAGTAAGTACATGACGGTTACCTACTATGTACAGCATTGTTACTTACAAAGCACATGGCAGTTACTTACTATGTTCATGATTTTTACTTAGTGAGTACATGACTGTAACCTACAATGTACAGCATTGTTATTTATAAAGTCCATGGCAAGTACTATGTTCATGATTGTTACTTAGTAAGTACATGACTGTTACCTACTATGTACAGCATTGTTACTTACTAAGCCCGTGGCAGTTACTTACTACGTTCATGATTGTTACTTAGTAAGTAAGTCACTATTACCTACTATGTACAGGATTGTTACTTATAAAGCCCATAGCAGTTACTATGTTCATGCTTGTTTCTTAGTAAGTACATGACTGTTACCTACTATGTACAGCATTGTTACTTACTAAGCCCGTGGCAGTTACTTACTACGTTCATGATTGTTACTTAGTAAGTAAGTCACTATTACCTACTATGTACAGGATTGTTACTTATAAAGCCCATGGCAAGTATTATGTTCATGATTGTTTCTTAGTTAGTACATGACGGTTACCTACTATGTACAGCATTGTTACTTATAAAGCCCATGGCAGTTACTTACTATGTTCATGATTGTTACTTAGTAAGTACATGACGGTTACCTACTATGTACAGCATTGTTACTTACAAAGCCCATGGCAGTTACTTACTGTGTTCATGATTTTTACTTAGTGAGTACATGACTGTAACCTACTATGTACAGCATTGGTACTTATAAAGCCCATGGCAGTTACTATTTTCATTATTGTTACTTAGTAAGTACAGCACTATTACAAACTATGTACAGCATTGTTACTTATAAAGCCCATAGCAGTTACTATGTTCATGCTTGTTTCTTAGTAAGTACATGACGGTTACCTACTATGTACAGCATTGTTACTTATAAAGCCCATGGCAGTTACTTTGTTCATGTTTGTAACTTAGTAAGTACATGACGGTTACCTACTATGTACAGCATTGTTACTTACAAAGCACATGGCAGTTACTTACTATGTTCATGATTTTTACTTAGTGAGTACATGACTGTAACCTACAATGTACAGCATTGTTATTTATAAAGTCCATGGCAAGTACTATGTTCATGATTGTTACTTAGTAAGTACATGACTGTTACCTACTATGTACAGCATTGTTACTTACTAAGCCCGTGGCAGTTACTTACTACGTTCATGATTGTTACTTAGTAAGTAAGTCACTATTACCTACTATGTACAGGATTGTTACTTATAAAGCCCATAGCAGTTACTATGTTCATGCTTGTTTCTTAGTAAGTACATGACGGTTACCTACTATGTACAGCAGTGTTACTTATAAAGCCCATGGCAGGTACTTACTATGTTCATGATTATTACTTAGTGAGTACATGACTGTTACCTACTATGTACAGCATTGTTACTTATACAGCCCATGGCAGTTGCTTACTATGTTCATGATTTTTACTTAGTGAGTACATGACTGTAACCTACTATGTACAGCATTGTTATTTATAAAGCCCATGGCAAGTACTATGTTCATGATTGTTACTTAGTAAGTACATGACTGTTACCTACTATGTACAGCATTGATACTTACTAAGCCCGTGGCAGTTACTTACTACGTTCATGATTTTTCCTTAGTAAGAACAGGACTATTACCTACTATGTACATCATTGTTACTTATAGAGCCCATGGCAGTTACATACTATGTTCATGATTGTTACTTAGTAAGTACATGACTGTTACCTACTATGTACAGCATTGTTACTTATAAAGCTCATGGCAGTTACTTACTATGTTCATGATTGTTACTTAGTAAGTACAGCACTATTACCAACTATGTACAGCATTGGTACTTATAAAGCCCATAGCAGTTACTATGTGCATGCTTGTTTCTTAGTAAGTACATGACGGTTACCTACTATGTACAGCATTGTTAATTATAAAGCCCATGGCAGTTACTTACTATGTTCATGATTGTAACTTAGTAAGTACATGACGGTTACCCACTATGTACAGCATTGTTGCTTATAAAGCTCATGGCAGTTATTTACTATGTTCATGATTTTTACTTAGTGAGTACATGACTGTAACCTACTATATACAGCATTGTTATTTATAAAGCCCATGGCAAGTATTATGTTCATGATTGTTTCTTAGTTAGTACATGACGGTTACCTACTATGTACAGCATTGTTACTTATAAAGCCCATGGCAGTTACTTACTATGTTCATGATTGTTACTTAGTAAGTACATGACGGTTACCTACTATGTACAGCATTGTTACTTACAAAGCCCATGGCAGTTACTTACTATGTTCATGATTTTTACTTAGTGAGTCCATGACTGTAACCTACTATGTACAGCATTGTTATTTATAAAGCCCATGGCAAGTACTATGTTCATGATTGTTACTTAGTAAGTACATGACTGTTACCTACTATGTACAGCATTGATACTTACTAAGCCCGTGGCAGTTACTTACTACGTTCATGATTTTTCCTTAGTAAGAACAGGACTATTACCTACTATGTACATCATTGTTACTTATAGAGCCCATGGCAGTTACATACTATGTTCATGATTGTTACTTAGTAAGTACATGACTGTTACCTACTATGTACAGCATTGTTACTTATAAAGCTCATGGCAGTTACTTACTATGTTCATGATTGTTACTTAGTAAGTACAGCACTATTACCAACTATGTACAGCATTGGTACTTATAAAGCCCATAGCAGTTACTATGTGCATGCTTGTTTCTTAGTAAGTACATGACGGTTACCTACTATGTACAGCATTGTTAATTATAAAGCCCATGGCAGTTACTTACTATGTTCATGATTGTAACTTAGTAAGTACATGACGGTTACCCACTATGTACAGCATTGTTGCTTATAAAGCTCATGGCAGTTATTTACTATGTTCATGATTTTTACTTAGTGAGTACATGACTGTAACCTACTATATACAGCATTGTTATTTATAAAGCCCATGGCAAGTATTATGTTCATGATTGTTTCTTAGTTAGTACATGACGGTTACCTACTATGTACAGCATTGTTACTTATAAAGCCCATGGCAGTTACTTACTATGTTCATGATTGTTACTTAGTAAGTACATGACGGTTACCTACTATGTACAGCATTGTTACTTACAAAGCCCATGGCAGTTACTTACTATGTTCATGATTTTTACTTAGTGAGTACATGACTGTAACCTACTATGTACAGCATTGGTACTTATAAAGCCCATGGCAGTTACTATTTTCATTATTGTTTCTTAGTAAGTACAGCACTATTACAAACTATGTACAGCATTGTTACTTATAAAGCCCATAGCAGTTACTATGTTCATGCTTGTTTCTTAGTAAGTACATGACGGTTACCTACTATGTACAGCATTGTTACTTATAAAGCCCATGGCAGTTACTTTGTTCATGTTTGTAACTTAGTAAGTACATGACGGTTACCTACTATGTACAGCATTGTTACTTACAAAGCACATGGCAGTTACTTACTATGTTCATGATTTTTACTTAGTGAGTACATGACTGTAACCTACAATGTACAGCATTGTTATTTATAAAGTCCATGGCAAGTACTATGTTCATGATTGTTACTTAGTAAGTACATGACTGTTACCTACTATATACAGCATTGTTACTTACTAAGCCCGTGGCAGTTACTTACTACGTTCATGATTGTTACTTAGTAAGTAAGTCACTATTACCTACTATGTACAGGATTGTTACTTATAAAGCCCATAGCAGTTACTATGTTCATGCTTGTTTCTTAGTAAGTACATGACTGTTACCTACTATGTACAGCATTGTTACTTACTAAGCCCGTGGCAGTTACTTACTACGTTCATGATTGTTACTTAGTAAGTAAGTCACTATTACCTACTATGTACAGGATTGTTACTTATAAAGCCCATGGCAAGTATTATGTTCATGATTGTTTCTTAGTTAGTACATGACGGTTACCTACTATGTACAGCATTGTTACTTATAAAGCCCATGGCAGTTACTTACTATGTTCATGATTGTTACTTAGTAAGTACATGACGGTTACCTACTATGTACAGCATTGTTACTTACAAAGCCCATGGCAGTTACTTACTATGTTCATGATTTTTACTTAGTGAGTACATGGCTGTAACCTACTATGTACAGCATTGGTACTTATAAAGCCCATGGCAGTTACTATTTTCATTATTGTTACTTAGTAAGTACAGCACTATTACAAACTATGTACAGCATTGTTACTTATAAAGCCCATAGCAGTTACTATGTTCATGCTTGTTTCTTAGTAAGTACATGACGGTTACCTACTATGTACAGCATTGTTACTTATAAAGCCCATGGCAGTTACTTTGTTCATGTTTGTAACTTAGTAAGTACATGACGGTTACCTACTATGTACAGCATTGTTACTTACAAAGCACATGGCAGTTACTTACTATGTTCATGATTTTTACTTAGTGAGTACATGACTGTAACCTACAATGTACAGCATTGTTATTTATAAAGTCCATGGCAAGTACTATGTTCATGATTGTTACTTAGTAAGTACATGACTGTTACCTACTATGTACAGCATTGTTACTTACTAAGCCCGTGGCAGTTACTTACTACGTTCATGATTGTTACTTAGTAAGTAAGTCACTATTACCTACTATGTACAGGATTGTTACTTATAAAGCCCATAGCAGTTACTATGTTCATGCTTGTTTCTTAGTAAGTACATGACGGTTACCTACTATGTACAGCAGTGTTACTTATAAAGCCCATGGCAGGTACTTACTATGTTCATGATTATTACTTAGTGAGTACATGACTGTTACCTACTATGTACAGCATTGTTACTTATACAGCCCATGGCAGTTGCTTACTATGTTCATGATTGTTACTTAGTAAGTAGAGCACTATTACCTACTATGTACAGCATTGTTACTTATAAAGCCCATGGCAGTTACTTTGTTCATGTTTGTAACTTAGTAAGTACATGACGGTTACCTACTATGTACAGCATTGTTACTTACAAAGCACATGGCAGTTACTTACTATGTTCATGATTTTTACTTAGTGAGTACATGACTGTAACCTACAATGTACAGCATTGTTATTTATAAAGTCCATGGCAAGTACTATGTTCATGATTGTTACTTAGTAAGTACATGACTGTTACCTACTATGTACAGCATTGTTACTTACTAAGCCCGTGGCAGTTACTTACTACGTTCATGATTGCTACTTAGTAAGAAAGTCACTATTACCTACTATGTACAGCATTGTTACTTATAAAGCATATAGCAGTTACTATGTTCATGCTTGTTTCTTAGTAAGTACATGACGGTTACCTACTATGTACAGCATTGTTACTTTTACAGCCCATGGCAGTTACTTACTATGTTCATGATTGTTACTTAGTGAGTACATGACTGATACCTACTATGTACAGCGTTCTTACTTATGCAGCCCATGGCAGTTACTTACTATGTTCATGATTTTTACTTAGTGAGTACATGACTGTAACCTACTATGTACAGCATTGTTATTTATAAAGCCCATGGCAAGTACTATGTTCATGATTGTTACTTAGTAAGTACATGACTGTTACCTACTATGTACAGCATTGTTACTTACTAAGCCCGTGGCAGTTACTTACTACGTTCATGATTGTTACTTAGTAAGTACAGCACTATTACCTACTATGTACAGCATTGTTACTTATACAGCCCATGGCAGTTACTTACTATGTTCATGATTGTTACTTAGTAAGTACACGACTGTTACCTACTATGTACAGCATTGTTACTTATACAGGCCATGGCAGTTACTTACTATGTTCATGATTGTTACTTAGTAAGTACATGACGGTTACCTACTATGTACAGCATTGTTACTTATAAAGCCCATGGCAGGTACTTACTATGTTCATGATTGTTACTTAATGAGTACATGACTGATAACTACTATGTACAGCGTTGTTACTTATACAGCCCATGGCAGTTACTTACTATGTTCATGATTGTTATTTAGTAAGTACAATACTATTAAATACTATGTACAGCATTGTTACTTATAAAGCCCATGGCAGTTACTTTGTTCATGTTTGTTACTTAGTAAGTACATGACGGTTACCTACTATGTACAGCATTGTTACTTACAAAGCACATGGCAGTTACTTACTATGTTCATGATTTTTACTTAGTGAGTACATGACTGTTACCTACTATGTACAGCATTGTTACGTATACAGCCCATGGCAGTTACTTACTATGTTCATGATTATTACTTAGTAAGTACAGCACTATTACAAACTATGTACAGCATTGTTACTTATAAAGCCCATAGCAGTTACTATGTTCATGCTTGTTTCTTAGTAAGTACATGACGGTTACCTACTATGTACAGCATTGTTACTTATAAAGCCCATGGCAGTTACTTACTATGTTCATGATTATTACTTAGTAAGTACATGACTGTTACCTACTATGTACAGCATTGTTACTTATACAGCCCATGGCAGTTGCTTACTATGTTCATGATTGTTACTTAGTAAGTACAGCACTATTACCTACTATGTACAGCATTGATACTTATAAAGCCCATGGCAGTTACTTTGTTCATGTTTGTTACTTAGTAAGTACATGACGGTTACCTACTATGTACAGCATTGTTACTTACAAAGCACATGGCAGTTACTTACTATGTTCATGATTTTTACTTAGTGAGTACATGACTGTAACCTACAATGTACAGCATTGTTATTTATAATGTCCATGGCAAGTACTATGTTCGTGATTGTTACTTAGTAAGTACATGACTGTTACCTACTATGTACAGCATTGTTACTTACTAAGCCCGTGGCCGTTACTTACTACGTTCATGATTGTTACTTAGTAAGTACAGCCCTATTACCTACTATGTTCAGCATTGTTACTTATAAAGCCCATAGCAGTTACTATGTTCATGCTTGTTTCTTAGTAAGTACATGACGGTTACCTACTATGTACAGCATTGTTACTTATACAGCCCATGGCAGTTACTTACTATGTTCATGATTGTTACTTAGTAAGTACATGACGATTACCTACTATGTACAGCATTGTTACTTATGAAGCCCATGGCAGGTACTTACTATTTTCATGATTGTTACTTAGTGAGTACATGACTGATACCTACTATGTACAGCGTTCTTACTTATGCAGCCCATGGCAGTTACTTTCTATGTTCATGATTGTTACTTAGTAAGTAAAATAGTATTACCTACTATGTACAGCATTGTTACTTATAATGCCCATGGCAGTTACTTTGTTCATGTTACTTAGTAAGTACAGGACTTTTACCTACTATGTACAGCATTGTTACGTATAAAGCCCATGCCTGTTACTATTTTCATTATTGTTACTTAGTAAGTACCGGACTGTTACCTACTATGTACAGCATTGTTACTTATAGAGCCCATGGCAGTTACTTCCTATGTTCATGATTGTTACTTAGTAAGTACAGTACTATTACCAACTATGTACAGCATTGTTACTTATAAAGCCCAAAGCAGTTAGTATGTTCATGCTTGTTTCTTAGTAAGTACATGACGGTTACCTACTATGTACAGCATTGTTCCTTATAAAGCCCATGGCAATTACTTACTATGTTCATGATTGTAACTTACTAAGTACATGACGGTTACCTACTATGTACAGCATTGTTACTTACAAAGCCTATGGCAGTTACTTACTATGTTCATGATTTTTACTTAGTGAGTACATGACTGTAACCTACTATGTACATCATTGTTATTTATAAAGCCCATGGCAAGTACTATGTTCATGATTGTTACTTAGTAAGTACATGACTGTTACCTACTATGTACAGCATTGGTACTTACTAAGCCCGTGGCAGTTACTTACTACGTTCATGATTGTTACTTAGTAAGTACATAACTGTTACCTACTATGTACAGCAGTGTTACTTATAAAGCTCATGGCAGTTACTTACTATGTTCATGATTGTTACTTAATAAGTACAGCACTATTACCTACTATGTACAGCATTGTTACTTATAAAGCCCATAGCAGTTACTATGTTCATGCTTGTATCTTAGTATGTACATGACGGTTACCTACTATGTACAGCATTGTTACTTATACAGCCCATGGCAGTTACTTACTATGTTCATGATTGTTACCTAGTAAGTACATGACGGTTACCTACTATGTACAGCATTGTTAGTTATAAAGCCCATGGCAGGTACATACTATGTTCATGATTGTTACTTAGTGAGTACATGACTGATACTTACTATGTACAGCGTTGTTACTTATACAGCCCATGGCAGTTACTTACTATGTTCATGATTGTTATTTAGTAAGTACAATACTATTACCTACTATGTACAGCATTGTTACTTATAAAGCCCATGGCAGTTAATTTGTTCATGTTTGTTACTAAGTAAGTACAGGACTGTTATCTACTGTGTACAGCATTGTAACTTATAAAGCCCATAGCAGTTACTATTTTCATTATTGTTACTTAGTAAGTACAGGACTGTTACCGACTATGTACAGCATTGTCACTTATAGAGCTCATGGCAGTTACTTCCTATGTTTATGATTGTTACTTAGTAACTACATGACACATGACTGTTACCTACTATGTACAGCATTGTTACTTATAAAGCCCATGGCAATTACTTACTATGTTCATGATTGTAACTTAGTAAGTACATGACGGTTACCTACTATGTACAGCATTGTTACTTATAAAGCCCATGGCAGGTACCTACTATGTACAGCATTGTTACTTATAAAGCCCATGGCAGTTACTTACTATGTTCATGATTGTAACTTAGTAAGTACATGACGGTTACCTTCTATGTACAGCATTGTTACTTACAAAGCCCATGGCAGTTACTTACTATGTTCATGATTGTTACTTAGTAAGTACAGCACTATTACAAACTATGTACAGCATTGTTACTTATAAAGCCCATAGCAGTTACTATGTTCATGCTTGTTTCTTAGTAAGTACATGACGGTTACCTACTATGTACAGCATTGTTACTTATAAAGCCCATGGCAGGTACTTACTATGTTCATGATTGTTACTTAGTGAGTACATGACTGATACCTACTATGTACAGCGTTCTTACTTATGCAGCCCATGGCAGTTACTTACTATGTTCATGATTGTTACTTAGTAAGTGCAATACTATTACCTACTATGTACAGCATTGTTACTTATAAAGCCCATGGCAGTTACTTTGTTCATGTTTGTTACTTAGTAAGTACAGGACTGTTACCTACTATGTACAGCATTGTTACCTATAAAGCCCATGCCAGTTTCTATTTTCATTATTGTTACTTAGTAAGTACAGGACTGTTACCTACTATGTACAGCATTGTTACTTATAGAGCCCATGGCAGTTACTTACTATGTTCATAATTGTAACTCAGTAAGTACATGACGGTTACCTACTATGTACAGCATTGTTACTTACAAAGCCTATGGCAGTTACTTACTATGTTCATGATTTTTACTTAGTGAGTACATGACTGTAACCTACTATGTACAGCATTGTTATTTATAAAGCCCATGGCAAGTACTATGTTCATGATTGTTACTTAGTAAGTACATGACTGTTACCTACTATGTACAGCATTGTTACTTACTAAGCCCGTGGCAGTTACTTACTACGTTCATGATTGTTACTTAGTAAGTACAGGACTATTACCTACCATGTACAGCATTGTTACTTATAGAGCCCATGGCAGTTACATACTATGTTCATGATTGTTACTTAGTAAGTAGACGACTGTTACCTACAATGTACAGCATTGTTACTTATATAGCTCATGGCAGTTACTTACTATGTTCATGATTGTTACTTAATAAGTACAGCACTATTACCTACTATGTACAGCATTGTTACTTATAAAGCCCATAGCAGTTACTATGTTCATGCTTGTTTCTTAGTAAGTACATGACGGTTACCTACTATGTACAGCATTGTTACTTATAAAGCCCATGGCAGTTACTTACTATGTTCATGATTATTACTTAGTAAGTACATGACTGTTACCTACTATGTACAGCATTGTTACTTATACAGCCCATGGCAGTTGCTTACTATGTTCATGATTGTTACTTAGTAAGTACAGCACTATTACCTACTATGTACAGCATTGATACTTATAAAGCCCATGGCAGTTACTTTGTTCATGTTTGTTACTTAGTAAGTACATGACGGTTACCTACTATGTACAGCATTGTTACTTACAAAGCACATGGCAGTTACTTACTATGTTCATGATTTTTACTTAGTGAGTACATGACTGTAACCTACAATGTACAGCATTGTTATTTATAATGTCCATGGCAAGTACTATGTTCGTGATTGTTACTTAGTAAGTACATGACTGTTACCTACTATGTACAGCATTGTTACTTACTAAGCCCGTGGCCGTTACTTACTACGTTCATGATTGTTACTTAGTAAGTACAGCCCTATTACCTACTATGTTCAGCATTGTTACTTATAAAGCCCATAGCAGTTACTATGTTCATGCTTGTTTCTTAGTAAGTACATGACGGTTACCTACTATGTACAGCATTGTTACTTATACAGCCCATGGCAGTTACTTACTATGTTCATGATTGTTACTTAGTAAGTACATGACGATTACCTACTATGTACAGCATTGTTACTTATGAAGCCCATGGCAGGTACTTACTATTTTCATGATTGTTACTTAGTGAGTACATGACTGATACCTACTATGTACAGCGTTCTTACTTATGCAGCCCATGGCAGTTACTTTCTATGTTCATGATTGTTACTTAGTAAGTAAAATAGTATTACCTACTATGTACAGCATTGTTACTTATAATGCCCATGGCAGTTACTTTGTTCATGTTACTTAGTAAGTACAGGACTTTTACCTACTATGTACAGCATTGTTACGTATAAAGCCCATGCCTGTTACTATTTTCATTATTGTTACTTAGTAAGTACCGGACTGTTACCTACTATGTACAGCATTGTTACTTATAGAGCCCATGGCAGTTACTTCCTATGTTCATGATTGTTACTTAGTAAGTACAGTACTATTACCAACTATGTACAGCATTGTTACTTATAAAGCCCAAAGCAGTTAGTATGTTCATGCTTGTTTCTTAGTAAGTACATGACGGTTACCTACTATGTACAGCATTGTTCCTTATAAAGCCCATGGCAATTACTTACTATGTTCATGATTGTAACTTACTAAGTACATGACGGTTACCTACTATGTACAGCATTGTTACTTACAAAGCCTATGGCAGTTACTTACTATGTTCATGATTTTTACTTAGTGAGTACATGACTGTAACCTACTATGTACATCATTGTTATTTATAAAGCCCATGGCAAGTACTATGTTCATGATTGTTACTTAGTAAGTACATGACTGTTACCTACTATGTACAGCATTGGTACTTACTAAGCCCGTGGCAGTTACTTACTACGTTCATGATTGTTACTTAGTAAGTACATAACTGTTACCTACTATGTACAGCAGTGTTACTTATAAAGCTCATGGCAGTTACTTACTATGTTCATGATTGTTACTTAATAAGTACAGCACTATTACCTACTATGTACAGCATTGTTACTTATAAAGCCCATAGCAGTTACTATGTTCATGCTTGTATCTTAGTATGTACATGACGGTTACCTACTATGTACAGCATTGTTACTTATACAGCCCATGGCAGTTACTTACTATGTTCATGATTGTTACCTAGTAAGTACATGACGGTTACCTACTATGTACAGCATTGTTAGTTATAAAGCCCATGGCAGGTACATACTATGTTCATGATTGTTACTTAGTGAGTACATGACTGATACTTACTATGTACAGCGTTGTTACTTATACAGCCCATGGCAGTTACTTACTATGTTCATGATTGTTATTTAGTAAGTACAATACTATTACCTACTATGTACAGCATTGTTACTTATAAAGCCCATGGCAGTTAATTTGTTCATGTTTGTTACTAAGTAAGTACAGGACTGTTATCTACTGTGTACAGCATTGTAACTTATAAAGCCCATAGCAGTTACTATTTTCATTATTGTTACTTAGTAAGTACAGGACTGTTACCGACTATGTACAGCATTGTCACTTATAGAGCTCATGGCAGTTACTTCCTATGTTTATGATTGTTACTTAGTAACTACATGACACATGACTGTTACCTACTATGTACAGCATTGTTACTTATAAAGCCCATGGCAATTACTTACTATGTTCATGATTGTAACTTAGTAAGTACATGACGGTTACCTACTATGTACAGCATTGTTACTTATAAAGCCCATGGCAGGTACCTACTATGTACAGCATTGTTACTTATAAAGCCCATGGCAGTTACTTACTATGTTCATGATTGTAACTTAGTAAGTACATGACGGTTACCTACTATGTACAGCATTGTTACTTACAAAGCCCATGGCAGTTACTTACTATGTTCATGATTGTTACTTAGTAAGTACAGCACTATTACAAACTATGTACAGCATTGTTACTTATAAAGCCCATAGCAGTTACTATGTTCATGCTTGTTTCTTAGTAAGTACATGACGGTTACCTACTATGTACAGCATTGTTACTTATAAAGCCCATGGCAGGTACTTACTATGTTCATGATTGTTACTTAGTGAGTACATGACTGATACCTACTATGTACAGCGTTCTTACTTATGCAGCCCATGGCAGTTACTTACTATGTTCATGATTGTTACTTAGTAAGTGCAATACTATTACCTACTATGTACAGCATTGTTACTTATAAAGCCCATGGCAGTTACTTTGTTCATGTTTGTTACTTAGTAAGTACAGGACTGTTACCTACTATGTACAGCATTGTTACCTATAAAGCCCATGCCAGTTTCTATTTTCATTATTGTTACTTAGTAAGTACAGGACTGTTACCTACTATGTACAGCATTGTTACTTATAGAGCCCATGGCAGTTACTTACTATGTTCATAATTGTAACTCAGTAAGTACATGACGGTTACCTACTATGTACAGCATTGTTACTTACAAAGCCTATGGCAGTTACTTACTATGTTCATGATTTTTACTTAGTGAGTACATGACTGTAACCTACTATGTACAGCATTGTTATTTATAAAGCCCATGGCAAGTACTATGTTCATGATTGTTACTTAGTAAGTACATGACTGTTACCTACTATGTACAGCATTGTTACTTACTAAGCCCGTGGCAGTTACTTACTACGTTCATGATTGTTACTTAGTAAGTACAGGACTATTACCTACCATGTACAGCATTGTTACTTATAGAGCCCATGGCAGTTACATACTATGTTCATGATTGTTACTTAGTAAGTAGACGACTGTTACCTACAATGTACAGCATTGTTACTTATATAGCTCATGGCAGTTACTTACTATGTTCATGATTGTTACTTAATAAGTACAGCACTATTACCTACTATGTACAGCATTGTTACTTATAAAGCCCATAGCAGTTACTATGTTCATGCTTGTTTCTTAGTAAGTACATGACGGTTACCTACTATGTACAGCATTGTTACTTATACAGCCCATGGCAGTTACTTACTATGTTCATGATTGTTACTTAGTAAGTACATGACGGTTACCTACTATGTACAGCATTGTTACTTATAAAGCCCATGGCAGGTACTTACTATGTTCATGATTATTACTTAGTAAGTACATGACTGTTACCTACTATGTACAGCATTGTTACTTATACAGCCCATGGAAGTTGCTTACTATGTTCATGATTGTTACTTAGTAAGTACAGCACTATTACCTACTATGTACAGCATTGTTACTTATAAAGCCCATGGCAGTTAATTTGTTGATGTTTGTTACTTAGTAAGTACATGACGGTTACCTACTATGTACAGCATTGTTACTTACCAAGCACATGGCAGTTACTTACTATGTTCATGATTTTTACTTAGTGAGTACATGACTGTAACCTACAATGTACAGCATTGTTATTTATAACGTCCATGGCAAGTACTATGTTCGTGATAGTTACTTAGTAAGTACATGACTGTTACCTACTATGTACAGCATTGTTACTTACTAAGCCCGTGGCTGTTACTTACTACGTTCATGATTGTTACTTAGTAAGTACAGCACTATTACCTACTATGTACAGCATTGTTACTTATAAAGCCCATAGCAGTTACTATGTTTTTGCTTGTTTCATAGTAAGTACATGACGGTTACCTACTATGTACAGCATTGTTACTTATACAGCCCATGGCAGTTACTTACTATGTTCATGATTGTTACTTAGTAAGTACATGACGAAAACCTACTATGTACAGCATTGTTACTTATAAAGCCCATGGCAGGTACTTACTATGTTGATGATTGTTACTTAGTGAGTACATGACTGATACCTACTATGTACAGCATTCTTACTTATGCAGCCCATGGCAGTTACTTTCTATGTTCATGATTGTTACTTAGTAAGTACAATACTATTACCTACTATGTACAGCATTGTTACTTATAAAGCCCATGGCAGTTACTTTGTTCATGTTTGATACTTAGTAAGTACAGGACTATTACCTACTAAGTACAGCATTGTTACCTATAAAGCCCATGCCAGTTACTATTTTCATTATTGTTACTTAGTAAGTACAGGACTGTTACCTACTATGTACAGCATTGTTACTTATTGAGCCCATAGCAGTTACTTCCTATGTTCATGATTGTAACTTAGTAAGTACATGACGGTTGCCTACTATGTACAGCATTGGTACTTACTAAGCCCGTGGGAGTTACTTACTACGTTCATGATTGTTACTTAGTAAGTACAGGACTATTACCTACTATGTACAGCAGTTTTACTTATAGAGCCCATGGCAGTTACTTACTATGTTCATGATTGTTACTTAGTAAGTACATAACTGTTACCTACTATGTACATCATTGTTACTTATAAAGCCCATGGCAGTTACTTACTATGTTCATGATTGTTACTTAGTAAGTACATGACAGTTACCTACTATGTACAGCATTGTTACTTATAAAGAACATGGCAGGTACTTACTATGTTCATGATTGTTACTTAGTGAGTACATGACTGATACTTACTATGTACAGCGTTTTTACGTATACAGCCCATGGCCGTTACTTACTATGTTCATGATTGTTATTTAGTACGTACAATACTATTACCTACTATGTACAGCATTGTTACTTATAAAGCCCATGGCAGTTACTTTGTTCATGTTTGTTACTAAGTAAGTACAGGACTGTTATCTACTGTGTACAGCATTGTTACTTAAAAAGCCCATGGCAATTACTATTTTCATTATTGTTACTTAGTAAGTACATGACTGTTACCTACTATGTACAGCATTGTTACTTATACAGCCCATGGCAGTTACTTACTATGTTCATGGTTCTACTTAGTAACTACATGACGATTACCTACTATGTACAGCATTGTTACTTATGAAGCCCATGGCAGGTACTTACTATGTTCATGATTGTTACTTAGTGAGTACATGACTGATACCTACTATGTACTGCGTTCTTACTTATGCAGCCCATGGCAGTTACTTACTATGTTCATGATTGTTATTTAGTAAGTACAATACTATTACCTACTATGTACAGCATTGTTACTTATAAAGCCCATAGCAGTTATTATGTTCATGCTTGTATCTTAGTAAGTACATGGCGGTTACCTACTATCTACAGCATTGTTACTTATAAAGCCCATGGCAGTTACTTACTATGTTCATGATTGTAACTTAGTAAGTACATGACGGTTACCTACTATGTACAGCATTGTTACTTATATAGCCCATGGCAGGTACCTACTATGTACAGCATTGTTACTTGTAAAGCCCATGGCAGTTACTTACTATGTTCATGATTGTAACTTAGTAAGTACATGACGGTTACCTACTATTTACAGCATTGTTACTTACAAAGCCCATGGCAGTTACTTACTATGTTCATGATTGTTACTTAGTAAGTACAGCAATATTACGAACTATGTACAGCATTGTTACTTATAAAGCCCATAGCAGTTACTATGTTCATGCTTGTTTCTTAGTAAGTACATGACGGTTACCTACTATGTACAGCATTGTTACTTATAAAGCCCATGGCAGGTACTTACTATGTTCATGATTGTTACTTAGTGAGTACATGACTGATACCTACTATGTACAGCGTTCTTACTTATGCAGCCCATGGCAGTTACTTACTATGTTCATGATTGTTACTTAGTAAGTGCAATACTATTACCTACTATATACAGCATTGTTACTTATAAAGCCCATGGCAGTTACTTTGTTCATGTTTGTTACTTAGTAAGTACAGGACTGTTACCTACTATGTACAGCATTGTTACCTATAAAGCCCATGTCAGTTACTATTTTCATTATTGTTACTTAGTAAGTACAGGACTGTTACCTACTATGTACAGCATTGTTACTTATAGAGCCCATGGCAGTTACTTCCTATGTTCATGATTGTTACTTAGTAAGTACAGCACTATTACCAACTATGTACAGCATTGTTACTTATAAAGCCCAAAGCAGTTACTATGTTCATGCTTGTTTCTTAGTAAGTACATGACGGTTACCTACTATGTACAGCATTGTTACCTATAAAGCCCATGGCAGTTACGTACTATGTTCATAATTGTAACTTAGTAAGTACATGACGGTTACCTACTATGTACAGCATTGTTACATACAAAGCCTATGGCAGTTTCTTACTATGTTCATCATTTTTACTTAGTGAGTACATGACTGTAACCTACTATGTACAGCATTGTTATTTATAAAGCCCATGGCAAGTACTATGTTCATGATTGTTACTTAGTAAGTACATGACAGTTACCTACTATGTACAGCATTGTTACTTACTAAGCCCGTGGCAGTTACTTACTACGTTCATGATTGTTACTTAGTAAGTACAGGACTATTACCTACTATGTACAGCATTGTTACTTATAGAGCCCATGGCAGTTACATACTATGTTCATGATTGTTACTTAGTAAGTACACGACTGTTACCTACTATGTACAGCATTTTTACTTATATAGCTCATGGCAGTTACTTACTATGTTCATGATTGTTACCTAATACGTACAGCACTATTACCTACTATGTACAGCATTGTTACTTATAAAGCCCATAGCAGTTACTATGTTCATGCTTGTTTCTTAGTAAGTACATGACGGTTACCTACTATGTACAGCATTGTTACTTATACAGCCCATGGTAGTTACTTACTATGTTCATGAATGTTACTTAGTAAGTACATGACGGTTACCTACTATGTACAGCATTGTTACTTATAAAGCCCATGGCAGGTACTTACTATGTTCATGATTATTACTTAGTAAGTACATGACTGTTACCTACTATGTACAGCATTGTTACTTATACAGCCCATGGCAGTTGCTTACTATGTTTATGATTGTTACTTAGTAAGTACAGCACTATTACGTACTATGTACAGCATTGTTACTTATAAAGCCCATGGAAGTTACTTTGTTCATGTTTGTTACTTAGTAAGTACATGACGGTTACCTACTATGTACAGCATTGTTACTTACCAAGCACATGGCAGTTACTTACTATGTTCATGATTTTTAGTTAGTGAGTACATGACTGTAACCTACAATGTACAGCATTGTTATTTATAACGTCCATGGCAAGTACTATGTTCGTGATTGTTACTTAGTAAGTACATGACTGTTACCTACTATGTACAGCATTGTTACTTACTAAGCCCCTGGCAGTTACTTACTACGTTCATGATTGTTACCTAGTAAGTACAGCACTATTACCTACTATGTACAGCATTGTTACTTATAAAGCCCATAGCAGTTACTATGTTCATGCTTGTTTCATAGTAAGTACATGACGGTTACCTACTATGTACAGCATTGTTACTTATACAGCCCATGGCAGTTACTTACTATGTTCATGATTGTTACTTAGTAAGTACATGACGAAAACCTACTATGTACAGCATTGTTACTTATAAAGCCCATGGCAGGTACTTACTATGTTCATGATTGTTACTTAGTGAGTACATGACTGATACCTACTATGTACAGCGTTCTTACTTATGCAGCCCATGGCAGTTACTTTCTATGTTCATGATTGTTACTTAGTAAGTACAATACTATTACCTACTATGTACAGCATTGTTACTTATAAAGCCCATGGCAGTTACTTTGTTCATGATTGTTACTTAGTAAGTACAGGACTGTTACCTACTAAGTACAGCATTGTTACCTATAAAGCCCATGCCAGTTACTATTTTCATTATTGTTATTTAGTAAGTACAGGACTGTTAGCTACTATGTACAGCATTGTTACTTACAAAGCCCATGGCAGTTACTTACTATGTTTATGATTGTAACTTAGTAAGTACATGACGGTTACCTACTATGTACAGCATTGGTACTTACTAAGCCCGTGGCAGTTACTTACTACGTTCATGATTAATACTTAGTAAGTACAGGACTATTACCTACTATGTACAGCATTTTTAGTTATAGAGCCCATGGCAGGTACTTACTATGTTCATGATTGTTACTTAGTAAGTACATGACGAAAACCTACTATGTACAGCATTGTTACTTATAAAGCCCATGGCAGGTACTTACTATGTTCATGATTGTTACTTAGTGAGTACATGACTGATACCTACTATGTACAGCGTTCTTACTTATGCAGCCCATGGCAGTTACTTTCTATGTTCATGATTGTTACTTAGTAAGTACAATACTATTACCTACTATGTACAGCATTGTTACTTATAAAGCCCATGGCAGTTACTTTGTTCATGTTTGTTACTAAGTAAGTACAGGACTGTTATCTACTGTGTACAGCATTGTTACTTAAAAAGCCCATGGCAGTTACTATTTTCATTATTGTTACTTAGTAAGTACATGACTGTTACCTACTATGTACAGCATTGTTACTTATACAGCCCATGGCAGTTACTTACTATGTTCATGATTGTTACTTAGTAACTACATGACGATTACCTACTATGTACAGCATTGTTACTTACTAAGCCCCTGGCAGTTACTTACTACGTTCCTGATTGTTACTTAGTAAGTACAGGACTATTACCTACTATGTACAGCATTGTTACTTATAGAGCCCATGGCAGTTACATACTATGTTCATGATTGTTACTTAGTAAGTACACGACTGTTACCTACAATGTACAGCATTGTTACTTATATAGCTCATGGCAGTTACTTACTATGTTCATGATTGTTACTTAATAAGTACAGCACTATTACCTACTATGTACAGCATTGTTACTTATAAAGCCCATAGCAGTTACTATGTTCATGCTTTTTTCTTAGTAAGTACATGACGGTTACCTACTATGTACAGCATTGTTACTTATACAGCCCATGGCAGTTACTTACTATGTTCATGATTGTTACTTAGTAAGTACATGACGGTTACCTACTATGTTCAGCATTGTTACTTATAAAGCCCTTGGCAGGTATTTACTATGTTCATGATTACTACTTAGTAAGTACATGACTGTTACCTACTATGTACAGCATTGTTACTTATACAGCCCATGGAAGTTGCTTACTATGTTCATGATTGTTACTTAGTAAGTACAGCACTATTACCTACTATGTACAGCATTGTTACTTATAAAGCCCATGGCAGTTACTTTGTTCATGTTTGTTACTTAGTAAGTACATGACGGTTACCTACTATGTACAGCATTGTTACTTACCAAGCACATGGCAGTTACTTACTATGTTCATGATTTTTACTTAGTGAGTACATGACTGTAACCTACAATGTACAGCATTGTTATTTATAACGTCCATGGCAAGTACTATGTTCGTGATAGTTACTTAGTAAGTACATGACTGTTACCTACTATGTACAGCATTGTTACTTACTAAGCCCGTGGCAGTTACTTACTACGTTCATGATTGTTACTTAGTAAGTACAGCACTATTACCTACTATGTACAGCATTGTTACTTATAAAGCCCATAGCAGTTACTATGTTTTTGCTTGTTTCATAGTAAGTACATGACGGTTACCTACTATGTACAGCATTGTTACTTATACAGCCCATGGCAGTTACTTACTATGTTCATGATTGTTACTTAGTACGTACATGACGAAAACCTACTATGTACAGCATTGTTACTTATAAAGCCCATGGCAGGAACTTACTATGTTCATGATTGTTACTTAGTGAGTACATGACTGATACCTACTATGTACAGCATTCTTACTTATGCAGCCCATGGCAGTTACTTTCTATGTTCATGATTGTTACTTAGTAAGTACAATACTATTACCTACTATGTACAGCATTGTTACTTATAAAGCCCATGGCAGTTACTTTGTTCATGTTTGATACTTAGTAAGTACAGGACTGTTACCTACTAAGTACAGCATTGTTACCTATAAAGCCCATGCCAGTTACTATTTTCATTATTGTTACTTAGTAAGTACAGGACTGTTACCTACTATGTACAGCATTGTTACTTATTGAGCCCATGGCAGTTACTTCCTATGTTCATGATTGTTACTTAGTAAGTACAGCACTATTACCAACTATGTACAGCATTGTTACTTATAAAGCCCAAAGCAGTTACTATGTTCATGCTTGTTTCTTAGTAAGTACATGACGGGTACCTACTATGTACAGCATTGTTACTTATAAAGCCCATGGCAGTTACTTACTATGTTCATGATTGTAACTTAGTAAATACATGACGGTTGCCTACTATGTACAGCATTGGTACTTACTAAGCCCGTGGCAGTTACTTACTACGTTCATGATTGTTACTTAGTAAGTACAGGAATATTACCTACTATGTACAGCAGTTTTACTTATAGAGCCCATGGCAGTTACTTACTATGTTTATGATTGTTACTTAGTAAGTACATAACTGTTACCTACTATGTACAGCATTGTTACTTATAAAGCCTATGGCAGTTACTTACTATGTTCATGATTGTTACTTAGTAAGTACATGACAGTTACCTACTATGTACAGCATTGTTACTTATAAAGAACATGGCAGGTACTTACTATGTTCATGATTGTTACTTAGTGAGTACATGACTGATACTTACTATGTACAGCGTTTTTACGTATACAGCCCATGGCCGTTACTTACTATGTTCATGATTGTTATTTAGTACGTACAATACTATTACCTACTATGTACAGCATTGTTACTTATAAAGCCCATGGCAGTTACTTTGTTCATGTTTGTTACTAAGTAAGTACAGGACTGTTATCTACTGTGTATAGCATTGTTACTTAAAAAGCCCATGGCAGTTACTATTTTCATTATTGTTACTTAGTAAGTACATGACTGTTACCTACTATGTACAGCATTGTTACTTATACAGCCCATGGCAGTTACTTACTATGTTCATGATTGTTACTTAGTAACTACATGACGATTACCTACTATGTACAGCATTGTTACTTATGAAGCCCATGGCAGGTACTTACTATGTTCATGATTGTTACTTAGTGAGTACATGACTGATACCTACTATGTACAGCGTTCTTACTTATGCAGCCCATGGCAGTTACTTACTATGTTCTTGATTGTTATTTAGTAAGTACAATACTATTACCTACTATGTACAGCATTGTTACTTATAAAGCCCATGGCAGTTACTTCCTATGTTTATGATTGTTACTTAGTAACTACATGACACATGACTGTTACCTACTATGTATAGCATTGTTACTTATAAAGCCCATAGCAGTTACTATGTTCATGCTTGTTTCTTAGTAAGTACATGGCGGTTACCTACTATGTACAGCATTGTTACTTATAAAGCCCATGGCAGTTACTTACTATGTTCATGATTGTAACTTAGTAAGTACATGACGGTTACCTACTATCTACAGCATTGTTACTTATATAGCCCATGGCAGGTACCTACTATGTACAGCATTGTTACTTATAAAGCCCATGGCAGTTACTTACTATGTTCATGATTGTAACTTAGTAAGTACATGACGGTTACCTACTATGTACAGCATTGTTACTTACAAAGCCCATGGCAGTTACTTACTATGTTCATGATTGTTACTTAGTAAGTACAGCAATATTACGAACTATGTACAGCATTGTTACTTATAAAGCCCATAGCAGTTACTATGTTAATGCTTGTTTCTTAGTAAGTACATGACGGTTACCTACTATGTACAGCATTGTTACTTATAAAGCCCATGGCAGGTACTTACTATGTTCATGATTTTTACTTAGTGAGTACATGACTGATACCTACTATGTACAGCGTTCTTACTTATGCAGCCCATGGCAGTTATTTACTATGTTCATGATTGTTACTTAGTAAGTGCAATACTATTACCTACTATGTACAGCATTGTTACTTATAAAGCCCATGTCAGTTACTTTGTTCATGTGTGTTACTTAGTAAGTACAGGACTGTTACCTACTATGTACAGCATTGTTACCTATAACGCCCATGCCAGTTACTATTTTCATTATTGTTACTTAGTAAGTACAGGACTGTTACCTACTATGTACAGCATTGTTACCTATAAAGCCCATGGCAGTTACGTACTATGTTCATAATTGTAACTTAGTAAGTAATGACGGTTACCTACTATGTACAGCATTGTTACTTACAAAGCCTATGGCAGTTACTTACTATGTTCATGATTTTTACTTAGTGAGTACATGACTGTAACCTACTATGTACAGCATTGTTATTTATAAAGCCCATGGCAAGTACTATGTTCATGATTGTTACTTAGTAAGTACATGACAGTTACCTACTATGTACAGCATTGTTACTTACTAAGCCCGTGGCAGTTACTTACTACGTTCATGATTGTTACTTAGTAAGTACAGGACTATTACCTACTATGTACAGCATTGTTACTTATAGAGCCAATGGCAGTTACATACTATGTTCATGATTGTTACTTAGTAAGTACACGACTGTTACCTACTATGTACAGCATTTTTACTTATATAGCTCATGGCAGTTACTTACTATGTTCATGATTGTTACCTAATACGTACAGCACTATTACCTACTATGTACAGCATTGTTACTTATAAAGCCCATAGCAGTTACTATGTTCATGCTTGTTTCTTAGTAAGTACATGACGGTTACCTACTATGTACAGCATTGTTACTTATACAGCCCATGGCAGTTACTTACTATGTTCATGATTGTTACTTAGTAAGTACATGACGGTTACCTACTATGTACAGCATTGTTACTTATAAAGCCCATGGCAGGTACTTACTATGTTCATGATTATTACTTAGTAAGTACATGACTGTTACCTACTATGTACTGCATTGTTACTTATACAGCCCATGGCAGTTGCTTACTATGTTTATGAATGTTACTTAGTAAGTACAGCACTATTACGTACTATGTACAGCATTGTTACTTATAAAGCCCATGGAAGTTACTTTGTTCATGTTTGTTACTTAGTAAGTACAGGACTGTTACCTACTAAGTACAGCATTGTTACCTATAAAGCCCATGCCAGTTACTATTTTCATTATTGTTATTTAGTAAGTACAGGACTGTTACCTACTATGTACAGCATTGTTACTTATAAAGCCCATGGCAGTTACTTACTATGTTTATGATTGTAACTTAGTAAGTACATGACGGTTACCTACTATGTACTGCATTGGTACTTACTAAGCCCGTGGCAGCTACTTACTACGTTCATGATTAATACTTAGTAAGTACAGGACTATTACCTACTATGTACAGCATTTTTAGTTATAGAGCCCATGGCAGGTACTTACTATGTTCATGATTGTTACTTAGTAAGTACATGACGAAAACCTACTATGTACAGCATTGTTACTTATAAAGCCCATGGCAGGTACTTACTATGTTCATGATTGTTACTTAGTGAGTACATGACTGATACCTACTATGTACAGCGTTCTTACTTATGCAGCCCATGGCAGTTACTTTCTATGTTCATGATTGTTACTTAGTAAGTACAATACTATTACCTACTATGTACAGCATTGTTACTTAGAAAGCCCATGGCAGTTACTTTGTTTATGTTTGTTACTTAGTAAGTACAGGACTGTTACCTACTATGTACAGCATTGTTACCTATAAAGCCCATGCCAGTTACTATTTTCATTATTGTTACTTAGTAAGTACAGGACTGTTACCTACTATGTACAGCATTGTTACTTACAAAGCCTATGACAGTTACTTACTATGTTCATGATTTTTACTTAGTGAGTACATGACTGTAACTTACTATGTACAGCATTGTTATTTATAAAGCCCATGGCAAGTACTATGTTCATGATTGTTACTTAGTAAGTACATGACAGTTACCTACTATGTACAGCATTGTTACTTACTAAGCCCGTGGCAGTTACTTACTACGTTCATGATTGTTACTTAGTAAGTACAGGACTATTACCTACTATGTACAGGATTGTTACTTATAGAGCCCATGGCAGTTACATACTATGTTCATGATTGTTACTTAGTAAGTACACGACTGTTACCTACTATGTACAGCATTTTTACTTATATAGCTCATGGCAGTTACTTACTATGTTCATGATTGTTACTTAATACGTACAGCACTATTACCTACTATGTACAGCATTGTTACTTATAAAGCCCATAGCAGTTACTATGTTCATTCTTGTTTCTTAGTAAGTACATAACGGTTACCTACTATGTACAGCATTGTTACTTATACAGCCCATGGCAGTTACTTACTATGTTCATGATTGTTACTTAGTAAGTACATGACGGTTACCTACTATGTACAGCATTGTTACTTATAAAGCCCATGGCAGGTACTTACTATGTTCATGATTATTACTTAGTAAGTACATGACTGTTACCTACTATGTACAGCATTGTTACTTATACAGCCCATGGCAGTTGCTTACTATGTTTATGATTGTTACTTAGTAAGTACAGCACTATTACGTACTATGTACAGCATTGTTACTTATAAAGCCCATGGAAGTTACTTTGTTCATGTTTGTTACTTAGTAAGTACATGACGGTTACCTACTATGTACAGCATTGTTACTTACCAAGCACTTGGCAGTTACTTACTATGTTCATGATTTTTACTTAGTGAGTACATGACTGTAACCTTCAATGTACAGCATTGTTATTTATAACGTCCATGGCAAGTACTATGTTCGTGATTGTTATTTAGTAAGTACATGACTGTTACCTACTATGTACAGCATTGTTACTTACTAAGCCCCTGGCAGTTACTTACTACGTTCATGATTGTTACTTAGTAAGTACAGCACTATTACCTACTATGTACAGCATTGTTACTTATAAAGCCCATAGCAGTTACTATGTTCATGCTTGATTCATAGTAAGTACATGACGGTTACCTACTATGTACAGCATTGTTACTTATACAGCCCATGGCAGTTACTTACTATGTTCATGATTGTTACTTAGTAAGTACATGACGAAAACCTACTATGTACAGCATTGTTACTTAATAAGCCCCTGGCAGTTACTTACTACGTTCCTGATTGTTACTTAGTAAGTACAGGACTATTACCTACTATGTACAGCATTGTTACTTATAGAGCCCATGGCAGTTACTTACTATGTTCATGATTGTTATTTAGTAAGTACAATACTATTACCTACTATGTACAGCATTGTTACTTATAAAGCCCATGGCAGTTACTTTGTTCATGTTTGTTACTAAGTAAGTACAGGACTGTTATCTACTGTGTACAGCATTGTTACTTAAAAAGCCCATGGCAGTTACTATTTTCATTATTGTTACTTAGTAAGTACATGACTGTTACCTACTATGTACAGCATTGTTACTTATACAGCCCATGGCAGTTACTTACTATGTTCATGATTGTTACTTAGTAACTACATGACGATTACCTACTATGTACAGCATTGTTACTTACTAAGCCCCTGGCAGTTACTTACTACGTTCCTGATTGTTACTTAGTAAGTACAGGACTATTACCTACTATGTACAGCATTGTTACTTATAGAGCCCATGGCAGTTACATACTATGTTCATGATTGTTACTTAGTAAGTACACGACTGTTACCTACAATGTACAGCATTGTTACTTATATAGCTCATGGCAGTTACTTACTATGTTCATGATTGTTACTTAATAAGTACAGCACTATTACCTACTATGTACAGCATTGTTACTTATAAAGCCCATAGCAGTTACTATGTTCATGCTTTTTTCTTAGTAAGTACATGACGGTTACCTACTATGTACAGCATTGTTACTTATACAGCCCATGGCAGTTACTTACTATGTTCATGATTGTTACTTAGTAAGTACATGACGGTTACCTACTATGTACAGCATTGTTACTTATAAAGCCCTTGGCAGGTATTTACTATGTTCATGATTACTACTTAGTAAGTACATGACTGTTACCTACTATGTACAGCATTGTTACTTATACAGCCCATGGAAGTTGCTTACTATGTTCATGATTGTTACTTAGTAAGTACAGCACTATTACCTACTATGTACAGCATTGTTACTTATAAAGCCCATGGCAGTTACTTTGTTCATGTTTGTTACTTAGTAAGTACATGACGGTTACCTACTATGTACAGCATTGTTACTTACCAAGCACATGGCAGTTACTTACTATGTTCATGATTTTTACTTAGTGAGTACATGACTGTAACCTACAATGTACAGCATTGTTATTTATAACGTCCATGGCAAGTACTATGTTCGTGATAGTTACTTAGTAAGTACATGACTGTTACCTACTATGTACAGCATTGTTACTTACTAAGCCCGTGGCAGTTACTTACTACGTTCATGATTGTTACTTAGTAAGTACAGCACTATTACCTACTATGTACAGCATTGTTACTTATAAAGCCCATAGCAGTTACTATGTTTTTGCTTGTTTCATAGTAAGTACATGACGGTTACCTACTATGTACAGCATTGTTACTTATACAGCCCATGGCAGTTACTTACTATGTTCATGATTGTTACTTAGTACGTACATGACGAAAACCTACTATGTACAGCATTGTTACTTATAAAGCCCATGGCAGGAACTTACTATGTTCATGATTGTTACTTAGTGAGTACATGACTGATACCTACTATGTACAGCATTCTTACTTATGCAGCCCATGGCAGTTACTTTCTATGTTCATGATTGTTACTTAGTAAGTACAATACTATTACCTACTATGTACAGCATTGTTACTTATAAAGCCCATGGCAGTTACTTTGTTCATGTTTGATACTTAGTAAGTACAGGACTGTTACCTACTAAGTACAGCATTGTTACCTATAAAGCCCATGCCAGTTACTATTTTCATTATTGTTACTTAGTAAGTACAGGACTGTTACCTACTATGTACAGCATTGTTACTTATTGAGCCCATGGCAGTTACTTCCTATGTTCATGATTGTTACTTAGTAAGTACAGCACTATTACCAACTATGTACAGCATTGTTACTTATAAAGCCCAAAGCAGTTACTATGTTCATGCTTGTTTCTTAGTAAGTACATGACGGGTACGTACTATGTACAGCATTGTTACTTATAAAGCCCATGGCAGTTACTTACTATGTTCATGATTGTAACTTAGTAAGTACATGACGGTTGCCTACTATGTACAGCATTGGTACTTACTAAGCCCGTGGCAGTTACTTACTACGTTCATGATTGTTACTTAGTAAGTACAGGACTATTACCTACTATGTACAGCAGTTTTACTTATAGAGCCCATGGCAGTTACTTACTATGTTCATGATTGTTACTTAGTAAGTACATAACTGTTACCTACTATGTACAGCATTGTTACTTATAAAGCCTATGGCAGTTACTTACTATGTTCATGATTGTTACTTAGTAAGTACATGACAGTTACCTACTATGTACAGCATTGTTACTTATAAAGAACATGGCAGGTACTTACTATGTTCATGATTGTTACTTAGTGAGTACATGACTGATACTTACTATGTACAGCGTTTTTACGTATACAGCCCATGGCCGTTACTTACTATGTTCATGATTGTTATTTAGTACGTACAATACTATTACCTACTATGTACAGCATTGTTACTTATAAAGCCCATGGCAGTTACTTTGTTCATGTTTGTTACTAAGTAAGTACAGGACTGTTATCTACTGTGTACAGCATTGTTACTTAAAAAGCCCATGGCAGTTACTATTTTCATTATTGTTACTTAGTAAGTACATGACTGTTACCTACTATGTACAGCATTGTTACTTATACAGCCCATGGCAGTTACTTACTATGTTCATGATTGTTACTTAGTAACTACATGACGATTACCTACTATGTACAGCATTGTTACTTATGAAGCCCATGGCAGGTACTTACTATGTTCATGATTGTTACTTAGTGAGTACATGACTGATACCTCTTATGTACAGCGTTCTTACTTATGCAGCCCATGGCAGTTACTTACTATGTTCTTGATTGTTATTTAGTAAGTACAATACTATTACCTACTATGTACAGCATTGTTACTTATAAAGCCCATGGCAGTTACTTCCTATGTTTATGATTGTTACTTAGTAACTACATGACACATGACTGTTACCTACTATGTATAGCATTGTTACTTATAAAGCCCATGGCAGTTACTTACTATGTTCATGATTGTTACTTAGTAAGTACAGCAATATTACGAACTATGTACAGCATTGTTACTTATAAAGCCCATAGCAGTTACTATGTTCATGCTTGTTTCTTAGTAAGTACATGGCGGTTACCTACTATGTACAGCATTGTTACTTATAAAGCCCATGGCAGTTACTTACTATGTTCATGATTGTAACTTAGTAAGTACATGACGGTTACCTACTATGTACAGCATTGTTACTTACAAAGCCCATGGCAGTTACTTACTATGTTCATGATTGTTACTTAGTAAGTACAGCAATATTACGAACTATGTACAGCATTGTTACTTATAAAGCCCATAGCAGTTACTATGTTAATGCTTGTTTCTTAGTAAGTACATGACGGTTACCTACTATGTACAGCATTGTTACTTATAAAGCCCATGGCAGGTACTTACTATGTTCATGATTTTTACTTAATAAGTACAGCACTATTACCTACTATGTACAGCATTGTTACTTATAAAGCCCATGGCAGTTACTTTGTTCATGTTTGTTACTAAGTAAGTACAGGACTGTTATCTACTGTGTACAGCATTGTTACTTAAAAAGCCCATGGCAGTTACTATTTTCATTATTGTTACTTAGTAAGTACATGACTGTTACCTACTATGTACAGCATTGTTACTTATACAGCCCATGGCAGTTACTTACTATGTTCATGATTGTTACTTAGTAACTACATGACGATTACCTACTATGTACAGCATTGTTACTTACTAAGCCCCTGGCAGTTACTTACTACGTTCCTGATTGTTACTTAGTAAGTACAGGACTATTACCTACTATGTACAGCATTGTTACTTATAGAGCCCATGGCAGTTACATACTATGTTCATGATTGTTACTTAGTAAGTACACGACTGTTACCTACAATGTACAGCATTGTTACTTATATAGCTCATGGCAGTTACTTACTATGTTCATGATTGTTACTTAATAAGTACAGCACTATTACCTACTATGTACAGCATTGTTACTTATAAAGCCCATAGCAGTTACTATGTTCATGCTTTTTTCTTAGTAAGTACATGACGGTTACCTACTATGTACAGCATTGTTACTTATACAGCCCATGGCAGTTACTTACTATGTTCATGATTGTTACTTAGTAAGTACATGACGGTTACCTACTATGTACAGCATTGTTACTTATAAAGCCCTTGGCAGGTATTTACTATGTTCATGATTACTACTTAGTAAGTACATGACTGTTACCTACTATGTACAGCATTGTTACTTATACAGCCCATGGAAGTTGCTTACTATGTTCATGATTGTTACTTAGTAAGTACAGCACTATTACCTACTATGTACAGCATTGTTACTTATAAAGCCCATGGCAGTTACTTTGTTCATGTTTGTTACTTAGTAAGTACATGACGGTTACCTACTATGTACAGCATTGTTACTTACCAAGCACATGGCAGTTACTTACTATGTTCATGATTTTTACTTAGTGAGTACATGACTGTAACCTACAATGTACAGCATTGTTATTTATAACGTCCATGGCAAGTACTATGTTCGTGATAGTTACTTAGTAAGTACATGACTGTTACCTACTATGTACAGCATTGTTACTTACTAAGCCCGTGGCAGTTACTTACTACGTTCATGATTGTTACTTAGTAAGTACAGCACTATTACCTACTATGTACAGCATTGTTACTTATAAAGCCCATAGCAGTTACTATGTTTTTGCTTGTTTCATAGTAAGTACATGACGGTTACCTACTATGTACAGCATTGTTACTTATACAGCCCATGGCAGTTACTTACTATGTTCATGATTGTTACTTAGTACGTACATGACGAAAACCTACTATGTACAGCATTGTTACTTATAAAGCCCATGGCAGGAACTTACTATGTTCATGATTGTTACTTAGTGAGTACATGACTGATACCTACTATGTACAGCATTCTTACTTATGCAGCCCATGGCAGTTACTTTCTATGTTCATGATTGTTACTTAGTAAGTACAATACTATTACCTACTATGTACAGCATTGTTACTTATAAAGCCCATGGCAGTTACTTTGTTCATGTTTGATACTTAGTAAGTACAGGACTGTTACCTACTAAGTACAGCATTGTTACCTATAAAGCCCATGCCAGTTACTATTTTCATTATTGTTACTTAGTAAGTACAGGACTGTTACCTACTATGTACAGCATTGTTACTTATTGAGCCCATGGCAGTTACTTCCTATGTTCATGATTGTTACTTAGTAAGTACAGCACTATTACCAACTATGTACAGCATTGTTACTTATAAAGCCCAAAGCAGTTACTATGTTCATGCTTGTTTCTTAGTAAGTACATGACGGGTACCTACTATGTACAGCATTGTTACTTATAAAGCCCATGGCAGTTACTTACTATGTTCATGATTGTAACTTAGTAAGTACATGACGGTTGCCTACTATGTACAGCATTGGTACTTACTAAGCCCGTGGCAGTTACTTACTACGTTCATGATTGTTACTTAGTAAGTACAGGACTATTACCTACTATGTACAGCAGTTTTACTTATAGAGCCCATGGCAGTTACTTACTATGTTCATGATTGTTACTTAGTAAGTACATAACTGTTACCTACTATGTACAGCATTGTTACTTATAAAGCCTATGGCAGTTACTTACTATGTTCATGATTGTTACTTAGTAAGTACATGACAGTTACCTACTATGTACAGCATTGTTACTTATAAAGAACATGGCAGGTACTTACTATGTTCATGATTGTTACTTAGTGAGTACATGACTGATACTTACTATGTACAGCGTTTTTACGTATACAGCCCATGGCCGTTACTTACTATGTTCATGATTGTTATTTAGTACGTACAATACTATTACCTACTATGTACAGCATTGTTACTTATAAAGCCCATGGCAGTTACTTTGTTCATGTTTGTTACTAAGTAAGTACAGGACTGTTATCTACTGTGTACAGCATTGTTACTTAAAAAGCCCATGGCAGTTACTATTTTCATTATTGTTACTTAGTAAGTACATGACTGTTACCTACTATGTACAGCATTGTTACTTATACAGCCCATGGCAGTTACTTACTATGTTCATGATTGTTACTTAGTAACTACATGACGATTACCTACTATGTACAGCAATGTTACTTATGAAGCCCATGGCAGGTACTTACTATGTTCATGATTGTTACTTAGTGAGTACATGACTGATACCTCTTATGTACAGCGTTCTTACTTATGCAGCCCATGGCAGTTACTTACTATGTTCTTGATTGTTATTTAGTAAGTACAATACTATTACCTACTATGTACAGCATTGTTACTTATAAAGCCCATGGCAGTTACTTCCTATGTTTATGATTGTTACTTAGTAACTACATGACACATGACTGTTACCTACTATGTATAGCATTGTTACTTATAAAGCCCATGGCAGTTACTTACTATGTTCATGATTGTTACTTAGTAAGTACAGCAATATTACGAACTATGTACAGCATTGTTACTTATAAAGCCCATAGCAGTTACTATGTTCATGCTTGTTTCTTAGTAAGTACATGGCGGTTACCTACTATGTACAGCATTGTTACTTATAAAGCCCATGGCAGTTACTTACTATGTTCATGATTGTAACTTAGTAAGTACATGACGGTTACCTACTATGTACAGCATTGTTACTTACAAAGCCCATGGCAGTTACTTACTATGTTCATGATTGTTACTTAGTAAGTACAGCAATATTACGAACTATGTACAGCATTGTTACTTATAAAGCCCATAGCAGTTACTATGTTAATGCTTGTTTCTTAGTAAGTACATGACGGTTACCTACTATGTACAGCATTGTTACTTATAAAGCCCATGGCAGGTACTTACTATGTTCATGATTTTTACTTAGTGAGTACATGACTGATACCTACTATGTACAGCGTTCTTACTTATGCAGCCCATGGCAGTTATTTACTATGTTCATGATTGTTACTTAGTAAGTGCAATACTATTACCTACTATGTACAGCATTGTTACTTATAAAGCCCATGTCAGTTACTTTGTTCATGTTTGTTACTTAGTAAGTACAGGACTGTTACCTACTATGTACAGCATTGTTACCTATAACGCCCATGCCAGTTACTATTTTCATTATTGTTACTTAGTAAGTACAGGACTGTTACCTACTATGTACAGCATTGTTACTTATAGAGCCCATGGCAGTTACTTCCTATGTTCATGATTGTTACTTAGTAAGTACAGCACTATTACCAACTATGTACAGAATTGTTACTTATAAAGCCCAAAGCAGTTACTATGTTCATGCTTGTTTCTTAGTAAGTACATGACGGTTACCTACTATGTACAGCATTGTTACCTATAAAGCCCATGGCAGTTACGTACTATGTTCATAATTGTAACTTAGTAAGTACATGACGGTTACCTACTATGTACAGCATTGTTACTTACAAAGCCTATGGCAGTTACTTACTATGTTCATGATTTTTACTTAGTGAGTACATGACTGTAACCTACTATGTACAGCATTGTTATTTATAAAGCCCATGGCAAGTACTATGTTCATGATTGTTACTTAGTAAGTACATGACAGTTACCTACTATGTACAGCATTGTTACTTACTAAGCCCGTGGCAGTTACTTACTACGTTCATGATTGTTACTTAGTAAGTACAGGACTATTACCTACTATGTACAGCATTGTTACTTATAGAGCCCATGGCAGTTACATACTATGTTCATGATTGTTACTTAGTAAGTACACGACTGTTACCTACTATGTACAGCATTTTTACTTATATAGCTCATGGCAGTTACTTACTATGTTCATGATTGTTACCTAATACGTACAGCACTATTACCTACTATGTACAGCATTGTTACTTATAAAGCCCATAGCAGTTACTATGTTCATGCTTGTTTCTTAGTAAGTACATGACGGTTACCTACTATGTACAGCATTGTTACTTATACAGCCCATGGCAGTTACTTACTATGTTCATGATTGTTACTTAGTAAGTACATGACGGTTACCTACTATGTACAGCATTGTTACTTATAAAGCCCATGGCAGGTACTTACTATGTTCATGATTATTACTTAGTAAGTACATGACTGTTACCTACTATGTACAGCATTGTTACTTATACATCCCATGGCAGTTGCTTACTATGTTTATGAATGTTACTTAGTAAGTACAGCACTATTACGTACTATGTACAGCATTGTTACTTATAAAGCCCATGGAAGTTACTTTGTTCATGTTTGTTACTTAGTAAGTACATGACGGTTACCTACTATGTACAGCATTGTTACTTACCAAGCACATGGCAGTTACTTACTATGTTCATGATTTTTACTTAGTGAGTACATGACTGTAACCTACAATGTACAGCATTGTTATTTATAACGTCCATGGCAAGTACTATGTTCGTGATTGTTCCTTAGTAAGTACATGACTGTTACCTACTATGTACAGCATTGTTACTTACTAAGCCCCTAGCAGTTACTTACTACGTTCATGATTGTTACTTAGTAAGTACAGCACTATTACCTACTATGTACAGCATTGTTACTTATAAAGCCCATAGCAGTTACTATGTTCATGCTTGTTTCATAGTAAGTACATGACGGTTACCTACTATGTACAGCATTGTTACTTATACAGCCCATGGCAGTTACTTACTATGTTCATGATTGTTACTTAGTAAGTACATGACGAAAACCTACTATGTAGAGCATTGTTACTTATAAAGCCCATGGCAGGTACTTACTATGTTCATGATTGTTACTTAGTGAGTACATGACTGATACCTACTATGTACAGCGTTCTTACTTATGCAGCCCATGGCAGTTACTTTCTATGTTCATGATTGTTACTTAGTAAGTACAATACTATTACCTACTATGTACAGCATTGTTACTTATAAAGCCCATGGCAGTTACTTTGTTCATGTTTGTTACTTAGTAAGTACAGGACTGTTACCTACTAAGTACAGCATTGTTACCTATAAAGCCCATGCCAGTTACTATTTTCATTATTGTTACTTAGTAAGTACAGGACTGTTACCTACTATGTACAGCATTGTTACTTATAAAGCCCATGGCAGTTACTTACTATGTTTATGATTGTAACTTAGTAAGTACATGACGGTTACCTACTATGTACAGCATTGGTACTTACTAAGCCCGTGGCAGTTACTTACTACGTTCATGATTAATACTTAGTAAGTACAGGACTATTACCTACTATGTACAGCATTTTTAGTTATAGAGCCCATGGCAGGTACTTACTATGTTCATGATTGTTACTTAGTGAGTACATGACTGATACTTACTATGTACAGCGTTTTTACTTATACAACCCATGGCCGTTACTTACTATGTTCATGATTGTTATTTAGTAAGTACAATACTATTACCTACTATGTACAGCATTGTTACTTATAAAGCCCATGGCAGTTACTTTGTTCATGTTTGTTACTAAGTAAGTACAGGACTGTTATCTACTGTGTACAGCATTGTTACTTAAAAAGCCCATGGCAGTTACTATTTTCATTATTGTTACTTAGTAAGTACATGACTGTTACCTACTATGTACAGCATTGTCACTTATAGAGCCCATGGCAGTTACTTCCTATGTTTATGATTGTTACTTAGTAACTACATGACACATGACTGTTACCTACTATGTACAGCATTGTTACTAATAAAGCCCATAGCAGTTACTATGTTCATGCTTGTTTCTTAGTAAGTACATGGCGGTTACCTACTTTGTACAGCATTGTTACCTATAAAGCCCATGGCAGTTACTTACTATGTTCATGATTGTAACTTAGTAAGTACATGACGGTTACCCACTATGTACAGCATTGTTGCTTATACCGCTCATGGCAGTTACTTACTATGTTCATGATTTTTAATTAGTGAGTACATGACTGTAACCTACTATGTACAGCAATGTTATTTATAAAGCCCATGGCAAGTATTATGTTCATGATTGTTTCTTAGTTAGTACATGACGGTTACCTACTATGTACAGCATTGCTACTTACAAAGCCCATGGCAGTTACTTACTATGTTCATGATTTTTACTTAGTGAGTACATGACTGTAACTTACTATGTACAGCATTGTTACTTATAAAGCCCATGGCAGTTACTATTTTCATTATTGTTACTTAGTAAGTACAGGACTGTTACCTACTATGTACAGCATTGTCACATATAGAGCTCATTGCAGTTACTTCCTATGTTCATGATTGTTACTTAGTAAGTACAGCACTATTACAAACTATGTACAGCATTGTTATTTATAAAGCCCATAGCAGTTACTATGTTCAAGCTTGTTTCTTAGTAAGTACATGACGGTTACCTACTATGTACAGCATTGTTACTTATAAAGCCCATGGCAGGTACTTACAATGTTCATGATTGTTACTTAGTGAGTACATGACTGATACCTACTATGTACAGCGTTCTTACTTATGAAGTCCATGGCAGTTACTTACTATGTTCATGATTGTTACTTAGTAAGTGCAATGCTATTACCTACTATGTACATCATTGTTACTTATAAAGCCCATGGCAGTTACTTTGTTCATGTTTGTTACTTAGTAAGTACAGGACTGTTACCTACTATGTACAGCATTGTTACCTATAAAGCCCATGCCAGTTACTATTTTCATTATTGTTACTTAGTAAGTACAGGACTGTTACCTACTATGTACAGCATTGTTACTTATAGAGCCCATGGCAGTTACTTCCTATGTTCATGATTGTTACTTAGTAAGTACAGCACTATTACCAACTATGTACAGCATTGTTACTTACAAAGCAAAAAGCAGTTACTATGTTCATGCTTGTTTCTTAGTAAGTACATGACGGTTACCTACTATGTACAGCATTGTTACTTACAAAGCCTATGGCAGTTACTTACTATGTTCATGATTTTTACTTAGTGAGTACATGACTGTAACCTACTATGTACAGCATTGTTATTTATAAAGCCCATGGCAAGTACTATGTTCATGATTGTTACTTAGTAAGTACATGACTGTTACCTACTATGTACAGCATTGTTACTTATAGAGCCCATGGCAGTTACAAACTATGTTCATGATTGTTACTTAGTAAGTACACGACTGTTACCTACTATGTACAGCATTGTTACTTATAAAGCTCATGGCAGTTACTTACTATGTTCATGATTGTTACTTAATAAGTACAGCACTATTACCTACTATGTACAGCATTGTTACTTATAAAGCCCATAGCAGTTACTAAGTTCATGCTTGTTTCTTAGTAAGTACATGACGGTTACCTACTATGTACAGCATTGTTACTTATACAGCCCATGGCAGTTACTTACTATGTTCATGATTGTTACTTAGTAAGTACATGACGGTTACCTACTATGTACAGCATTGTTACTTATAAAGCCCATGGCAGGTACTTACTATGTTCATGAATATTACTTAGTGAGTACATGACTGTTACCTACTATGTACAGCATTGTTACTTATACAGCCCATGGCAGTTGCTTACTATGTTCATGATTGTTAGTAAGTACAGCACTATTACCTACTATGCACAGCATTGTTACTTATAAAGCCCATTGCAGTTACTTTGTTCATGTTTGTTACTAAGTAAGTACAGGACTGTTATCTACTGTGTACAGCATTGTTACTTATAAAGCCCATGGCAGTTACTTACTATGTTCATGATTGTTATTTAGTAAGTACATGACGGTTACCTACTATGTACAGCATTGTTACTTACAAAGCACATGGCAGTTACTTACTATGTTCATGATTTTTACTTAGTGAGTACATGACTGTAACCTACAATGTACAGCATTTTTATTTATAAAGTCCATGGCAAGTACTATGTTCATGATTGTTACTTAGTAAGTACACGACTGTTACCTACTATGTACAGCATTGTTACTTACTAAGCCCGTGGCAGTTGCTTACTACGTTCATGATTGTTACTTAGTAAGTACAGCACTATTACCTACTATGTACAGCATTGTTACTTATAAAGCCCATAGCAGCTACTATGTTCATGCTTGTTTCTTAGTAAGTACATGACGGTTACCTACTATGTACAGCATTGTTACTTATACAGCCCATGGCAGTTACTTACTATGTTCATGATTTTTACTTAGTAAGTACATGACGGTTACCTACTATGTACAGCATTGTTACTTATAAAGCACATGGCAGGTACTTACTATGTTCATGATTGTTACTTAGTGAGTACATGACTGATACCTACTATGTACAGCGTTGTTACTTATACAGCCCATGGCAGTTACTTACTATGTTCATGATTGTAACTTAGTAAGTACATGGCAGTTACCTACTATGTACAGCATTGTTACTTATACAGCCCATGGCAGTTACTTACTATGTTCATGATTGTTACTTAGTAAGTACAATACTATTACCTACTATGTACAGCATTGTTACTTATAAAGCCCATGGCAGTTACTTTGTTCATGTTTGTTACTAAGTAAGTACAGGACTGTTATTTACTGTGTACAGCATTGTTACTAATAAAGCCCATGGCAGTTACTATTTTCATTATTGTTACTTAGTAAGTACAGGACTGTTACCTACTATGTACAGCGTTGTTACTTATAGAGCCCATGGCAGTTACTTACTATGTTCATGATTGTTATTTAGTAAGTACATGACTGTTACCTACTATGTACAGCATTGTTGCTTATAAAGCTCATGGCAGTTACTTACTATGTTCATGACTGTTACTTAGTGAGTACATGACTGTTACCTCCTATGTACGGCCTTGTTACTTATAAAGCCCATGGCAGTTACTTACTATGTTCATGATTGTTACTTAGTGAGTACATGACTGTTACCTACTATATACAGCATTGTTACTTATATAGCCCATGGCAGTTACTTACTATGTTCATGATTGTTACTTAGTAAGTACATAACTGTTACCTACTATGTACAGCATTGTTATTTATAAAGCCCATGGCAAGTACTATGTTCATGATTGGTACTTAGTATGTACATGACTGTTACCTACTATGTACAGCATTGTTACTTACTAAGCCCGTGGCAGTTACTTACTACGTTCATGATTGTTACTTAGTAAGTACAGGACTATTACCTACTATGTACAGCATTGTTACTTATAGAGCCCATTGCAGTTACTTACTAAGTTCATGATTGTTATTTAGAAAGTACAGGACAGTTACCTACTATGTACAGCATTGTGACTTACTAAGCCCGTGGCAGTTACTTACTATGTTCATAATTGTTACTTACTAAGCCAATGGCAGTTACTTAATATGTTCATGATTGTTACTTACTAAACCCATTGCAGTTACCTACTATGTTCACTATTGTTGCTTAGTAAGTACAGGATTGTTACCTACTATGTACAGCATTGTTACTTATAAAGCCCATGGCAGTTACCTACTTTTTACAGCATTGTTACTTACTAAGCCCGTGGCAGTTACCTACTAAGTTCATGATTGTTACTTAGAAAGTACAGGACTGTTACCTACTATGTACAGCATTGTTACTTACTAAGCCCGTGGCAGTTTTTTACTATGTTCATGATTGTTACTTAGAAAGTACAGGATAGTTACCTACTATGTACAGCATTGTTACTTACTAAGCCCATGGCAGTTACCTACTATGTACAGCATTGTTACTTACTAAGCCCGTGGCAGTTACCTACTAAGTTCATGATTGTTACTTAGAAAGTACAGGACAGATACCTACTATGTACAGCATTGTTACTTACTATGCCCGTGGCAGTTACTTACTATGTTCATAATTGTTACTTACTAAACCCATTGCAGTTACTTACTATGTTCACTATTGTTGCTTAGTAAGTACAGGATTGTTACCTACTATGTACCGCATTGTTACTTATAAAGCCCATGGCAGTTACTATTTTCATTATTGTTACTTAGTAAGTACAGGACTGTTACCTACTATGTACAGCATTGTTACTTACTGAGCCCGCGGCAGTTACTTACTATGTTCATGATTGTTACTTACTAAGCCTGTGGCAGTTACTTACTATGTTCATGATTGTTACTTACTAAACCCATGGCAGTTACTTACTATGTGCATAATTGTTACTTACTAAGTCAATTGCAGTTACTTACTATGTGCATGATTGTTACTTACTAAGCCCATGGCACTTACTTACTAGGATCATGATTGTTACTTAGTAAGTACCGGATTGTTACCTACTATGTACAGCTTTGTTACTTATTAAGCCCATGGCAGTTACCTACTATGTGCATGATTGTTACTTAATAGGCCCATGGCATTTACTTACTATTACTATAGAATGAAAAGAAACTCAAATAAAATTTGTCTTTGTTGATTCAAGTAGGAAAAATTATTCTCTTTAAAAAATTTGATAAATGTATTACTTTTTTTAAATATTAACATAAAATACAGATTAAAAAACCTAATGTTACTTACTTTACTTTACTTTATCCAATGCCTGCCCTTGGCAAAAAAGCCATTCGGCGTCGAGCCTCCCAGTAGAGACGAGACAACTGTGGAGATATGATCGCCAGTAGGCACAGTGTCGCCGTAGCAGATTTAGCGTTACCCAGGGTGCACCTAGAGGAGGCCTTCTACATTTACACCCCCCCCCCCCCACTAATGTCACAATGGTGTTACAATTTTCCTTTAGCGTTTATAATCGGCCTATATTGTAATGGCCAATAAACTTGGTGCTACGTTGTACAATACAGAATAATACAATCTTTACCAACCAAATAAATTGTTATTTACTGCCGTGTAAGCCCCTGGCGTGCACACTCGGCACCTTTACCTTGGGGAGTAAAATAGCGCGATACAAAACGTCATACGTGACGTGCGTAAAAATGTACACACGCGGAGCAAAGTAGGTTGTACGAGCATATTCACCTGTAAAATATGGTTTTCCTGTGTTTATATAACAGCTGTTTCTTTCATCATTTATGGTAATGTTAAAACATTTTTAAATCTAATTTCTATCAATAAAATAAATTTAATTTAGTAATTTAATTTAGTTTATAAACTATTTATGTTTTCAATTATTTAATTAGGTGAATAAAGTACTTATAAGGTGGACAATTTTTAACTACGTTTGAGATATAAAATATTGTAAATCTTTACACACACGATTAACGAAGCCTGAAAACCTCTGCCAGGTTGTAGCAATGTAACTTAAGGGGCTCAGCAATCTCTGAAAATGCATGAAATGTTTTAAAGATACATTTGTTTAGAAATAATGTAGATTTAACCTGGTAAACTTATAACGGAATCATGACGATAGTTAGAACAAGTAGTTTAATTTGAACACTGAGCTTCGTACATAGGTAAACATGTACAATGTTATAAATCTCTCTTTCTCTCTCTCTTTCTCTCTCTCTCTCTCTCTCTCTCTCTATGTCTCTGTCTCCCTCAATTTCTCTATCTCTTTTTGTGTATGTGTGTGGTTACAGAGAGAGAAATAAAACGTGTGTGTGTGTATGTGTGTGGGAGTGACAGAAAGAATGTATCTCTAATATTAGGTTGATATTAGGTTATTACGAGTTTAATCAAAGCGGAAACCAATACATGTCTACATGTATCTGGTCTCTGGAACTTCACTCAGCTGTATGCCGTCAATTTAGTTTTAATCTATTCATCACTTACCTTCTTGACAATATATAATATTAGTTATCATTTACTAGGAGAAATAATTTAAAAATACCACTACCAATTATTTGTAAAGGTTTTCCGGTCATAATAAATGTTTTAACTTATTAAACTTCAATTTGAATTCATAAGAGTAATGTAAGAGTAAGGTTTACTTATAATTACTAGGCGAAGATATGATTTTAAATTGAGTTTCAAAGGGACGATATTCTTAAGACCTAAATGCGTGTGACTTCTACTATCTGAAAAGAAAGGTATCCCTGCTTTCACATAATACGTAAGGGACAAAACAAAAACACTTTTCGATTTTGCATTGGAAATTCAAAAGATACAGTTACAATAATGAAATAACTAATAGGCCTATGTATTAATTTCCCGACTTCAACTAAACATTCATTTTACTCAACCCTCATATTAGAAATACCGTTGCATGTATATCTTATTCTCCTTATGAAACTACCTCTATATATAAAGACAGTTATTTTTACATATTTAAACAATTTATTGAGTATTATTTTTTATTAAATTTTCATTTTAAAAATACCTCTTTAATTTTCTTTTCATGAATTTTTCCATTGAAATTTAAATTCTTTTTCGCAAAACGTGTAACTAAGCATAGAGTTCTTGTATGCATCGAGTGTAGGAGGAGCTGCTATAAAACGCTGTTATATTTTTCTATCAAAGTATTTAATCTACGTAATAGGGTTTTCTTACATTAAAGTTTACACATCTTTGGAAAGCTAACCAAACAGATTGCGTCATTTGCTTCCGTTTTTTTTTCTTACAAAAAAAAAAAGTTCCAAAGACCATCCTCCTAAGCCCCAAGGTCTTGCCACGGCATATCTCCCCTTTGACTACGCGGGGGCTCTACCAACACAAGAGCTGAGGAGGCTGGTCGAGCACTGCGGGGCTGTGGATGAGTAGCTGCTGGTGGGGATGGATGCTAACTCCCATCACACTTCGTGGGGAAGTACAGGTACCAACACTAGAGGTGAGGAACTTTTAGCTTATCTTAGCTCTTAAAATTTACTAGTCTTAAATCAGGGGGAAGAGCCGACGTTTGTCACTAGGGCCAGACAGGAGGTCCTGGACATTACGGTGGCATCGAACCAGACGGCTAGGTATGTACTAAACTGGCATGTGTCGGATGAACCATCTTCTTCTGACCACAGACATATTAGGTATGATATCTCTCTAAATCCAACCATGCTTCGGCCAACCAGGGATCCAAGAAGAACAGACTGGGACTCCTACAGGAGGGACCTGGGAGTTCGGATTGAGGAGGCTGGATTGGAGTATGGTGGGATGAGAGGCTAGAAGACTCTGCCGCATTGGTTGGCGAGGCTATAGTAGAATCCTTCACTGATAACTGCCCTCTTAGTGAGGGAAGAAAAGTAGGGGATCCGTCATGGTGGAGCAAGAAGCTGGCCAAACTTCGGAAGACCACCAGGAGACTCTGTAATAGAGCAAAAAAGAACGGGGAGTGGGACCAGTATAGGAAAACACTAACCGAATACAACAGGGCAATTAGAGAAGCACGCAGGAAGTCCTGGAAGGAGTTTTGTCAAGAGATTGACAAAACTCGGGAAGGGGCACGACTGCATAAAGTGCTATCTAAGGACCCAGTTAACCCGGTGGGGATGCTAAGAACCCCACTGGGAAATATAACAAAAACTGCAGGGGAAACTGTGGAAGAATTAATCAGAACACATTTCCCTTCCAGTACCCTGAGGAAACTTGGGGGAACAGACACTGAACCAGTTGCCAAACTCTCCACAAGACGTGGTAAGAGGGAGGACTGGGAAGTGGCAAGGAGGATAGTAACTCCACAAAGGGTAAGATGGGCTATTGGCACATTTAAACCCTACAAATCTCCAGGTCCAGATGGGATCTATCCTGTGCTGCTGCAGCAGGGAATGGATTTGCTGGTACTGGTACTTACTAAATTATACAGGCTGAGCATTGCTTTAGGGCATGTGCCGGCAGCCTGGAAAGCTAGTAAGGTGGTCTTTATACCTAAGCCCACCGGTAACCAATCGGAAGGGAAAGGATACAGACCTATTACACTCATGTCCTTTGTTCTTAAGGGACTTGAAAAACTGGTTGATAGGCATATTAGGGGGGGGGTGCTTTGGCCATAAAACCTTTGCATTGGAACCAGTATGCTTATCAACCGGGGAAATCCTGCGAGGGAGCTCTCCATCAAGTGGTTGGTAGGATTGAGCAAATGATCGCCAAGTAAGGTTGTGCCATAGGTGCCTTCCTCGACATTGAAGGGGCTTTCAATAACCCCTCAGTGGAAACGATGGTAAGTGGTGCAAGACGTCATGGAGTGGATGCAACCACTTGTGGTTGGATAAGTTCCATGTTAACAAACAGAAGCATTTCTGTAGAGGTGGCAGGGGAGGTCAGAAGGGCGGAGACAAGTCTGGGCTGTGCACAGGGGGGGGGGGGGTTCTCTCTCCTCTGTTGTGGTGCCTAGTGGTTGACAACCTTATTGAACTCCTGAATGAACAGGGGTACTTCTGTCTAGGATATGCGGACGACATAGTTGTTTTGATCCTGGGCAGATTCTCTGATACAGTCCTTGAGGTCTGCAATCAGAAATCCTCTACGACTGATTGAAGAGTGGTGTAAAAAGGAGAACCTTAGGGTAAATCCAAAAAAGACTGCTCTCATTAACTTCACCAGACAGCGAAAAGATCTGACGACCAGGATGCCCCGCTTGTTTGGTGAGTACCTTGAGTTTGTGGGGGAGGTGAAGTACCTGGGAGTTACTCTGGACAGGAAAATCACCTGGAACCCACATCTTGAGAGGACAGTTAACAAGGCCAAAAGGGCACTGATGACTGTGAGAAGAATGGTGGGTAAGAAATGGGGACTGAAGCCATCAATGATGCACTGGGTGTATCTGAGGGTGATAAGACCTATGATTACCTATGGAGCTCTGGTGTGGTGGACAAAGGCCAACCAGGCACAGACAAGAGCTAAACTGAGCTCTATCCAGAGATTGGCCTGTCTGTGCACACTGGGAGCGATGTCAACTACACCAGGTGCAGCAATGGAAGTAATGCTTAACCTCCCTCCCCTTGAGCTTGTCCTTAGGGGAGAGGCGAGGCCGGCGGCATGGAGATTGCGCAACTCGAGCAACTGGGCTAACCTCCCAGATGTCTCGGGACATATGAGTATCGAGTGCGTGGTCAAAGAACCCGTTTTGGAAATGGGCAGCGACCACATTACTCGAATATATGCACCTGACCAGGTCCCCCAAACTATGATGGAATGGTCAGGGACACTAACATCAGGAGCTCAGATCTGGTACACAGATGGCTCCAGGATGGACTTTGGCACTGGAGCGGGGGTGTATTGTAAAAACCCAAGGGTAGAACTAGTTTTTTCCTTGGGGAGGCATACCTCTGTATTTCAGGCCGAAGTATATGCTATAAATGCCTGTCTGTGAGAGATAGCGAGAAGGGAAACACACGGGACCCGGATTGCTATTTTCTCCGACAGTCAGGCAGCAATTAAGGCACTAAACGGACACGTGGTCACCTCGGCCATAGTCAGGGAGTGCCTAATTAACCTACAAGCTCTGGCAAGGCACAATCAAATCATGATAGGTTGGGTGCCAGGGCATAGGGGAATACTTGGAAATGAAGCCACAGATGCACTGGCCAGGGAGGGGTCTTCGACTCCCCTGATTGGACCGGAGCCTGCGGTAGGTATTTCCAAATCCATGGTCAAGATGGCAGTGCGAAGGTGGATGGCTGAAAGACACTGTGAGCACTGGATCAGGGCCGAAGGGATGAGACACAGTAAGCTAACCCTTAGGAAACCTTCCTTGGGGCTGCAGAAGAGTCTCATCTATCTGTTTAGGCAGGAATTGAGGATAGCCACAGGTCTACTCACGGGACACTGTGGACTAAGGAAACATTTGCATAAAATGGGTATCTACAAAGATGAACCAGTGTACAGATTATGCGGGCAGGAACTGGAGACTGCCACACACATTATTTACAGATGTGAAGCACTTGCCGAGAGGCGCTTCAACCTCTTTGGTGATGGAACGGCTTTGGTGGATGCTGAAGGTAAAACTCTAGTCAGGAAACTCCTAAACCTGGTAAGAGGGAAGGGGCTATTTGACTAGATCAGGGAGGTAAGTACAATATACCTTAAGGTAGCAGTGCTTCGGGCAATTCAAACCCGCTCCCAAGTTAAAAAAAAAAAAAAAAAAAAAAAAGCCCCAAGGTCAAAGAGAATGAATCTGATTAGTGTGTGAGAAATGCTTTATTGAGAAAACTCTGTTCGGCTGTGAGTTAATATTAAAATCACCTCATATCCTTTGCAACGTATAACAGCTTTTATAGGCCCTCTCGCAACCTATAACCGCTTTAAGAAGGACTCTTGCAAACTATAACCACCTTTAAACTGCCACTTGCAACCTATAACTGCAATTTATAGGGTAGCTGGCATCCTATAGCCGCCTTTATAGGGTCTATTGCAACAAATAACCGCCGTATAAAGTTTCTTTAAACCTATAACCACCTACATGATATTATTATACATTATATAACATCAAAAAAAAGTAAACAATAAATAGGTTAGAACTAAATTGATGTTGAAAAGGATTTCTTGAAATTATGTTTAAATACTTTTTATTGCCAACAATATAACCTGGAAATGCTGTAGAATTTCAGTAAGCTATATTCATGCTAATAATGTATGTTACATTAAATTAAAAAACTATAAAATATGCAACAAGAAAACGTTTAATACAATCACACACATACACACATTCACACACAATCACACACACACACACACACACACACACACACACACACACACACACACACACACACACACACATTCACACACAAACACACACACACACTCACTCACACACACACACACACACACACACACACACACACACGCACACACACACACACACGCACACACACACACACACACACACACACACACACACACACACACACACACACATACATACACACACAAACAGACCACACACATATATATTTTTATACATAAAACAAATCATAAGTACATTTCCTAGGGCTTAATTGCGTAATTTAGTAAAGAATTATATGACATGTCGAAGTTAATAACTATTGGAAATTTTATCTGAAATATATAAAGATTTTGGTCGTAATTAAAATTCATTTATCACTAAAATATTGCTTTGCTCGAGATATATAATGGGGATAGTTTCACCTACGAAATTATTATTTTTTTTACCTGTGTCTGAGATACATAGATTCTGAGCTTCAGTGCATTCTAGACAGGTAAAGGCGGAACTAAAAGTGAAGATTTTGATTGAAGTAGGTTGGGCTTTTTTTAAATTATTTTATATTATAGTGATCTGAACGTTCACTAAATTACCAGCTTTATCTCGAGGTAATTTCAATAAGATAACAATTTAATAATACGTACACCTATTTCATTTTAATTTGTTTTTAACTCTTTTTAATTTTAACAATCTAAACTTATCTCCCTTGTATAAAGTCTAATACCTTTTTCTGACTTCGTCACAGATATACATAAATAGAAAATACATACTTATATTATTTACTAATTTTTGGAAACCTCAGCCGGGAGGTTGAGGTCTAATTGTTTCGTAATTACATACGACAGAAACAAATCGTAAGCTTTGAGAGACGCTGGGCTATCAACGTTTTATTGGCCCTAACGGACTGGTGGGTAATCCAGTAGACAAGGTTATTCATTATATTTGCTGACACCTTGGAACGGACGTTTTAACCAGTTTGCTTTCACTTTAACTCCACAGCCTCATCTAAGGTTCTGCAGTCACACAAATGAAGGCCGGGAAAGCTCCTAGAAAGGATACCAAATTCAATACAACAATAAAAAACCTTAGGAAAACCACGATCTCTTACATCACACATTTACAACACTATTCTCCGAACTCAACACTATTCTCCGAACTCAACACTTGCCGTATGCTTGCAAAGTAGCTAAAATTTTAAGCTTTCTTAACCCGGGAAAAGACTTACAAAAACCAGGATCATAACGGCCTAAAGGTTTGTTGAACACGATGAGCAAGTTATTTGAAAAAAAAACTCCTTCTAATACGGATCAACAAACGCAACAATACTAGTATTTTAAGGCAAGAGAAATTTAGCGTCAGAGCTATACACTAGACCACACATTAGCTAATGAGAGTGGTGGAGCACGCAACCAGGGGTTCCTATTAAAACCGATCCAGAGACATCGTCTTCTTGAACATCGATAAGGGATTTGATCGGGTCTGGAACAACGGCCTCATTGACAACTTACGTCAGTATTACTGCCCACATACCCCCTAATAGGTCCTACTTGACTATTCGAATGTTTAGAAATTGAGACCAAATTGCATCTGCATTACGAACCATTCTGGCCGGAATCCCACAAAGATCACGCATTGGGCCTGTCCATCTACATCAACGACATGGCGAGGGCCTAGATTTGCTGTCGACTTAGCGGTATCTGCTCACTCATGGAAACCACGACTCGTACATAGCAGGCTATAAACACTATCTTACAGCGTTAGGGTCCTGGATGAGTCACTGCAAATGGAAAGTGAAGAAGAAGGTGGCCTAGTGCTTCAGTCAATTACATCATTAAGGCACTGACAATTTTGTATAAATGTTTTATTTTGCATTTCACCTCTGGTAGAACCAATAATGGGGCCACATTTAGCCTTGAAGACACATAATTTTGCTGTTCAGCCAACCTTAACACGAGATCTTTTAATTCTTCCTGTTCCATTTGAACATTAAAGCTTGAGAAGTTTAATGGGTAGCAAACTCAAATCGATTCAAATTTATGAAAAGCCAAGTTATATGCGTTGGGCAAAAAACATTTGAAACCATTAAAATAACTATTTTTAGTAGATGATGAGGTGTACACTCATAAATGTTGTTAACTAAAAATACACGGTTGGTGCGTTAGTCAAAGAAATCGATTTATTAGGAATTTGGCAACGTTTCGACTACTAAATTCAGACCTTAAAAGTATAACAGAAAGAATTGACATCTACTTCATAAAAATACACAAGAAAATTAACTTAAAAATCAAATGTATTAAAATAAGTTATTAGTATTAATAAATTAACAAAACAACACAAATAAATTAAATAATTAAAAAACACACCATAAAACGTGATATGCCATGATAATAATAACTATAAACCATTGATTAGCATTATTTAAAAAAATTCTCAAACATATAACAGTAATATAACCTGTAAAAATAAATCATAACCAAACATCTGGTACATCAACAACTAGAACCCTCGAGAGTGTTTATGACTATATAATTATAAATATTAGCCTATTTATTAGTGTCCTATTTAACATTATTAGAATTTTTATGCATGTTTATATGGAGCATTTCAAACAAAATTCGTCTCCTCCAATTACTTTCCGTGTCCAAAATCCTAGGATGTTGGAAATTAAAGGAACGATTATGTTCATTGATGTGATCGTAAAACACTGAGGAGAGATGCAAACCTTTTTTACTCTTGTTTTCTTGTTCTAAAAGACGAATATGCAATTACCCATTCAGTTTCCCCAACATAGGAAGCATCATATATATATGATGCACTTTTTTCAACGCTGTCACAGCGTTCGATCTGACAACACCGAATCACTAACCTACCAGAAATCAATTCCTATTCTACTTTAAATCAAAGTATAATAATCAGCAGTTCCAAAAATTAAGTTTATTTTCACACTCAATTTCTCAAATAAACTGAAGCCATTCATCGTAACTGTAAATTTATTCCTGAACTTTAGCAATAAGAACAATAATGTATAGATCGTCTACATAACGCCCAAAATAAATTGGTTTAAAAATTAAATTATCCAATTAAAGCTGCTCAAGATCGCTAACAACAATATCACCAAATTTGGGGGATACTGGACTACCCATATGTGTGCCATAAACTTGCTTATAAAATGTATTATCAAATTGAAAAAATGTGTCTTCCATTAGAAATTCCACAACTTCAAGTAAACGATAAAGATAATTATCATTTTTACGTCAAATATAGTTACATCTTTTCTCAATAGCTTTTAATACTAACTTAGTGCTGACATTAGTAAAAAGTGACTATCATGTACTATAACGTTTTATAGTGTGTTTCTTAGTTATTTATATTTATTTGTATTCTTGTATTGTTAATTTATTATTATTAATAACTTATTGTATTGTTTTTTATTTTATATTAATTTTTTGTGTATTTTATGACGTAGATGTCAATTCTGTCTATTACACTTGTAGGTCTGAATGAGGACGACAATTTAGTCGTCGAAACTTTAACAAATTCCTAATAAATCGATTTCTTTTACTCTGGCATCAACTGTGTTTATATTTATTTTTAGTAGATTTAACATACACTTTATTAAATTCAAATACTTAAATGTATAGAAATTATATTAAATGAAAAAATAAAAAGATAAATTAATGTAAATGTTTTATTGTAAACTTTTAACTTCTCCTGTCGGTTTTATTATCATTAGACTTTAAACAAACACATATATAAAACTGCATGTAATATTTGTGTTTTAATAAAACGAAATATAATATTAATAATATATATATATATATATATATATATATATATATATATATATATATATATATATATATATATATATATATTAATATATATATGGTTTACAACAACCATTGGTTCATATATACAGGTGACCGAAAACAAACCGGACGTTTTTAAAATTACCTATACTTATTTTTTATGTGCCTTTATGTTGTGAATAAGAAGTTATCACCGAAACGTGAAATGAGCCTACCTAGAAACGTGCGACGCACAGCAACCATTGCATCTCAAGAAGTATGTGCAGTGGTGCTATCTTGCGGGAAAATCTTGCTATCTTGTTTTTGTTGAGTAAACAATGTTTAATTTAAATTTTTTTAAAAACCCTTATCCAAGATCATGACTATTTTACTTTCTTGTTCATCAATCTACTTGCATACGTACGCAAAAACGTGTCTCGTTCAATCTCGTTCCATTACCATCTGAGTCACTCACAACTTGTAGGGATTAAATATTAAGTCTTTTTGCAAAGTTGTTCTCACTGATTCACGAGTTTGTCCTAATTCATCTGCATGTCTTCTTGTCGACAGACTTTGGCTACAAATCAACGCTTAAATAAACATTTCAATGTTTTGCAGACATAATGTATTTTTATTCTTACATAATATTTATATTTTTTGTTTGCGGAGCCCTGTGGATGGATCTACAAAAACCTTAACACGCACCATCCTGGGAGTATGTTAAACAAACCCATTAAATTCCATCAACTTCTGTATAGCGTTATAGGCATCCATAAGATATGTCCATGTATACATTAGTTTTTGAACCACGCTTAGCCTCTGAGGTGGAGCTCTGTGCATGAATCTACACCAATTTTCACACGAACCGGTCTAGGAATATGTTAAACAATCTGTTCAGCGTTTTAGGCGTCCATAAAATACATACAACACACATACAAATATACAACGTTTTTTGCCATCCTAGGCCTCTGGGGCTGAGTAGTGTGGATGTAACTACACCACACTTGACACGAACAGTCTTGGAAATATGTTAAACAATTCCTCCGAATTTCATTAACATGTGTTCAGAGGTTTAGGCTTTCATAACACATATTCATACACACGTATATACATACCTCGATTTTTAGACCATCCTACGGTTTTTGGGCGGGTCCCTGTGGATGGATCTACACCAAACGTAACACAATCCATCTTGGGAATATGTTATACAATCCCTCCAAATTGTACAACCCTCTGTTTAGCAGGACACACGTCCATAAGACACGTACATACATACATCGGTTTTTCTAGCATCCTAAGCCTCTGGGGGCAAAGCCCTCTAGATCCCTCTACACCAAATTTCACAAAATCCATCCTGAAAATATGTTAAACAATCTCTCCAAATATCATTAACATGTTCAGTAGACTAAGCGTTCAAAAGATACATACATACTTACATCGGTTTTTGAGCCATCCTAAGCCTCTAAGGCGGAGCCCTGCGGATGGATCTTCACTAAACTTCACAGGAACTATTTTGGAAACATTTTAAATAAACCCTCCAAGTTTCATCAACTTCTGTTCAGCGGTTTAGGCGTTTATAACATACACACATGCATATATACACACATTCATTATTATAGATAGATATAGATTAACATCATTATCTATTAGTAATGTTAGGTAAAGCATACAAAGATATTGTCCGTAAATAAATTTTTATTTATGCCTTGTAAAATATTGCTTTCAAAAAATGTGTATTTTAAATCTAAAATGTTCCTATTACAGCGAATTCTAGACGGTCGAAAGCTAAACTAAAAGTAAAGATGTTGAATGGATAGGTGGCGCTGTAATCAATAATGCACAATTATTTTATATTTATAAAGTAATCACGCATAACATTTCATTATATTACCAACTTTATGTCAGGAAATAGTTTCAGTTATATAATTGTTTTATAAAACGTAGAGGTATTTCATTTTCCTATGTTTTGGAATCTTTAGTTTTAACAATCAAAATCTACCTCTCACGGTAAAGATCAAATACTTTTTCCTGTCATCGATTTTGAACGTCCTGTAATAACATGGTACATTGAGTGTGTTTGTTGATTTTATGTTGATTAATAATTCTAATTTTTGGAAACCTCAGCCGGAAGGTTGGGGTCTTAATTTTTCATAAATACATTGGAAGAAGCAAAAGCGTGTGTGCTTAATACGCCAAATCATTCCACAGCGATCTATAGCGAAATTTGAAAAGACATAGATAGAGCACACTTCAAAGACTTTTAAAGTGCTGCACAAAACACCTTCAATTAAAGTATAAGAATATTTTATTTATTTTCCGCGATAGTAACATATCCAAAACACCATGTGTAGCATTGTACTTTGATGGTTTCCAATCGTTCATTCATTAAATTGTTGGTATTTTAGTAGTTCAAACCTGCAAGATATTTGTTGAAGGTGTATTGAATATGTTAATGCGTAGTTAAAACAAAGTATATATTTATATATATATATATATATATATATATATATATATATATATATATATATATATATATATAATACGTTTTCTTGTTTAATAATTTAAAACAACATAGGTTATTCAAATACAAGAATATTTATTTATTATTTAAAGTAAAAGCTTTGGATATAAATTAATAAATATTCTTGTATTTGAATAACCTAGTTGTTTTAATATATATATATATATATATATATATATATATTAATTATGGTTCACAGCAACCATTAGTTACTGTTTCATATATACAAGTGACCGAAAACAAACCGGACGTTTATAAAATTACCATTACTTATTTATTAGGTTGTTAGTTAGAAGTTGTGTTACGTTCAAATATTTATCTATACTTGCCACTTCCGCCCCAAAGGTAAAACTCACAATACCTCAAATTTGGCGACCTTCTTGGTCACGAGGTTTCACCGAAACATGAAATGAGCCCACCTGGAAACTTGCGACGCACAGCGGCCATTGCGCCGTTTTTTTACCCAGGTCAGAGCCCACAAACCAACTATCGTGGCACCCAACCTCTAGCGAGCTACCTCCGTCTCACATGTATCCGAGCGTTTAGTATCCCTACCGCTAGTGAAAGAAACGGTATTATTTACCCATATACCAAGCTCTTAAGCCCTTCCCATGGAGAATCAGGAGATAGTGAAATGAAACAGTATGGTAATTGTTGCGCTAACAGCGGGGTGAAAAAACCTGGCCAGAAAGAAACCCTGCTAGAAGGAATCCCGCAACGGACCATGCAGGAAACCTGGGGGGCTTGAATCACCATATGCTAAGGAATAAGGTGAGGTATTACCTTACAGATAACTTGTTAGTTAGTCTATGACACGAATAGCATGCTCCTTTTCTTCTGCTGCCTACGCGAAACTGAAAAAGCATGCAGTGGAAATTAGCACTTCCGTTTTGAGTGAGCTGCGACCCTGGGGATGAGCCATTAGTACATTTATTATAATAATGTATTGGCAAGGATGTGGTTAATGATATTTCTTTAAAACGTTATTTAGTTATATGACAAATACTTACATTTTCCTAAGTTTTTACTTTTGTATATTTAGTACAATAATAAAACATCTTTTTTAGTGGTACATGAATTGTAAACAATAATTCATAAATAACGTGGAGTAAATAGTTCGTTTATATAGTCGAAGTAGCCACTATTTACATCGTTAATTTGAAGAAACAAAACAACATATTACAAGAAATAAACTTTGACAGTATGTCACCAAATACGTTACTTAAATCGTGATATATTTTAGTCATGACAATGGTCACAAGTAAAGTACAGTAGAACCGTCTACTGTAAGATAAATGAGACATATCTAGTTTTTCAATTATCATGCTATTTCGAAGCTAACATTATTTATTTTCTCTTGATTAACTTGCACACATAATAGATACGTTTGCAAGTTACTCGTCAGTGGAATACATGTTTATTTTCAATCTCGGCTCCATAACCTTAGTTTTGTTGATAACCTGTGCTTGAAGTGTGTCCACTTGAGTAAAGCTTACTATGTCAAAGCCATCTGTCCATTCTTAATAGCTTTTCTTTGTTAAGTGTCACATTACATATCCTATCATAACATTGAGTCTATTGTTGTCCCTTATTTCTGAAATATCCCTTCATTTAGTATTTATATTCAACGTGTAGAAAATAGTTATTATTATTTAATTAGTCTTCAACAGGATGTACTAAAAAAAGTAATATAAACAACAAGTGTTTAAAATCAATTCTTGCTTAGGTCAACAACAAAATATTTTATTTTAGTGACTTTTAATAATTACAATTATTATAAAAAAAGGAACTTTCTCTATGCGTTAAAACTGCTTTTTCACAACATAACCTATAACATAAATCAGGTGTTTAATGAGATCACATGTTATCACTTATTTTAAGATAAATGCGACGAGTACCTATATTGCATATTTTGAGCTTTTGGAAATTTTTTTTATAAGTTTTTAATAATTAAGCGCAGCCTTTTGTATTTATTTCCATAGATTAGATCTCCATGATATTGCAGCATACCATATCAGACAGGATACAAACACTAAAATAATTTTATTTCCGGTAAAACATACCCTTCCTTCGTTCAAATTGAATTTTTTTAAGCAACCTGCCCCCGAGAGAATACATTTTATCTCTTTTTCCAAACTCCAGGAGACCTACATGACACTTTATCAATCCCTCCTTTATTTCTTCTTACTAGGAGATGTAACTGGTAAAACCCACTGAACGTAAGTCTGCTTTAGGGTCACGGATTTCAAATACCATGTCCCTCAACCTTAAAAGGTAAGTTTTATAACTTTAATCTTACCTATATTCAAAGATTCTTTACTTTTTTTTAACTTATGACTTTTATATTTTTACTTTTATTACTTATTGCTTGTTACACTTTTTATTACAGTAGTGTTATAGAACAATGTCTTATGATATCCATGTTTACGTCTTTTTCTTATTAACTATAATAGTCATATTTTCTATCTTATTAGTTATATTTATTATTCACTTTCTAAACTTAATTTTAATTTTGTTAAATTTATTTTATTAAATTTAGTTTTATAAGCCACAATTTTCGAAATAACTCTTTTAAACGAAATTTGCACAAATATTAAAACATTTAGAAAAGAGTAATCAATTATTACATTATCTATAAATATTCTAAGTCGCTTATAACCCAGATTTTTTTGTAAATTGTTTTAGTTATTTTAAAAAATAATTTTATTTACACACAAATTATTATTTATACTTAAAAAAGACTTTTAAGCCCAATTGTTTACCTTACCGATTGTATCGTTCAATATTACGTAGGTAGACTGGCCGACTATCCAAATGTTTCTGCAAGAATACGTTACATTAAGGTTTACTGTTAAATTTTCAAAACAGATATTTATTTCATACAATATAAATAAAACCTTTGGACAATAATAATTTAAATTTAAATAAAGGTACATCTTTTCAAATTAACAGTTAATATCTTTCGAAATTATTCTATTAGACAACATTATGTCAGATGCATACTGTTATCCTTTGTATATTTACTCATTTTATCAAATTACTATGAGACCAGCACTTACCAACTAGCTGGTGCTAAACATCTGTTTTACTGGAAGCGTCTTTGAGAGAGGACCTTCATGCTTTCCTGGTGACCGAGGGGGGACATTCCTGGGCATGCCATCTTCCCGAGGGATCCAGCTACCAGCCGAAGGTTAGTTGTAGTCCTAATGACTACTTACAAAAGGTAATCGATTTATTTAATATTTTCTTTATAAAATAAAGAAAACGTTTATTTTATTTTAAAATCAAAGAAAAGTCATGGTGATGCTAAACAGTATGACTATTCTCATCTGCAGAGGGTAGAAAGGTGGGACTACAAGAAGGATCAAGAGCGACATGTGAAATCCTCTGGTAGAGAACATAGGGACGTCATGGGATTCATGTGCGCTTGAAATAAACCCTCTCTTTGCCGGGGTTTTAGGGTAGTTGCTACCCATTTATTCCCATTCTAATGGGTAAAGGGAAGATGGAACGTCGATTAAATTCATACTAATTTTTGTATGTGAAATATAGAAATATTTGTTTCTATAAGAAAATGTATATTTAAGAGCATAAAAATAAATTAATGTTTATTAGTACAAGGCTGAGTGCTTTATGAAACTTCACATCATTGCATTTCAAATTTTAAAATAGTTCATAAAAGTAAAATAAATAAATATTTTAGATTATTAGGATCGGCGTTCTAAATATTTTATCAATAGTAAGTACAACATAAACATTAGTTCAAGTATGGACTTACCTATTGATCCCCCGACTTCGACTAAACAATCATTTTACTCAACCGTCATATTAGAAACACCGTTGCACTATTATGTTATTCTCTTTATGAAACTAACTCTATATATAAAGAAAGTTATATTTCCAAATTATACAATTTATTTCGTATTATTTTTAATTAAATTTTCATTTTAAAAATACCTCTTTAATTTTCTTTTCATGAATTTTTCATTTGAAATTTAAATGCTTTTTCGCAAAACGTGTAATTACCCATAGAGTGTAGGATGAACTACTATAAAACGCTGATATATTTTTCTATCAAATTGTTTAATCCACCCAAAAGCGTCTCGTTTCATAGGGTTTTCTTACATTAAATTTTTATTCACCTTTAAAAGCTAACCAAACAGATTGCATCATTTTCTCCTGTTTCTTCTTATACAGAAAAGTTCCAAAGGCCATCATCCTAAGCCCTAAGGTCAAATAGAATGAATCTGATTAGTGTGTGATAAATACTTTAAAGAGAAAACGCTGTTCAACTAAACAACTAAACATTCATTATACTCAACCGTCATATTAAAAACTGCGTTGCATTATCAACCTATTCTCCTTATGAAACTAACTCTATAAATAAAAACAGTTATGTTTACATATTACAATTTATTGAGTAATAATTTGGTGTGATGTCTCTTCGAATTTTGCCATAGTTCACTGTGGAATGTTTTGGTGTATTAAGCGCACACAATTCAACATAACATTATTATATACAACGATTTACAGCTTTTGATTCATCCAATGTATTTATGAAAAATTAAGACCCCAACCGTACGGCTGAGGTTTCCAAAAATTAGAAATATTTTCACCTTAAAACACAGACTCTACATACTTGCTCTAGGACTATGTATCATAGGAGGCTCAGAACCGATGACATCAAAAAGTATTTGAGCTTTACCGTGAGAGGTAGATTTTTATTGTTAAAACTAAAGATTCCAAAACAAAGGAAAATAAAATACCTCTACGTTTTATTAAACAATTATATAACTGAAACTACTTCTAGACATAAATTTGGTAATATAATGAAAAGTAATGCGTGATTACTTTAAAAATATAAAATAATTCTGCATTATTGATTACAGCGCCACCTATCCATTCAACATCTTTACTCTTAGTTTAGCTTTCGACTGTCTAGAATACGCTGTAATAGGAACATTTTACATTTAAAACACACATTTTTTTTGAAAGCAATATTCTACAAGCAATAAAAACAAAATTATATACGGCCAATATCGTTGTATGCTTCACCTAACATTACTAATAGTTAATGATGTTAATCTATATCTCTCTATATATCTATAAAAATGAATGTTTGTGTTTATGTATGTATATATGTAGTAAGTAACAGTCATGCACATCGTAAGTAACTTCAATGGTTTAGTGAGTAACAATTATGCACATAGTAACTTCAATGGCTTAGTGAGTAACAGTCATGCACATAGTAAGTAACTGCAATGGCTTAGTAAGTAACAATGTTGTACATAGTAGGTAAGACTGGTGTGTGCACAATACTAAAATATACACAAACACAAGTAGAGATATAAGGGATTACCATATATGAATTATTTTTCAGCTCAAACTCCTTTATTTCTTCTTACTAGGGGGTGTAACTGGTAAAACCCCCTGAACGTAAGTCTACTTTAGGGTCACGTGTTCTAATTACGTTATTCTCCCTATGAAACTAACTCTATATATAAAGACAGTAATTTTTACATTTTAGTCAATTTATTGAGTACTATTTTTAATTAACTTTTCATTTTAAAAATACCTCTTTTCATGATTTTTTCCATTGAAATTTAAATGCTTATTCGCAAAACGTGTAATTACTCATAGAGTGTAGGATGGACTGCTATAAAACGCTGTTATATTTTTCTATCAAAGGGTTTATTCTACCCAATAGTGTCTCGTTTCATAGGGTTTTCTTACATTAGAATTTATTCATCTTTAAAAGCTAACCAAACATATTGCATCATTTTCTTCGGTTTCTTCTTACACAGAAAAGTTCCAAAGGCCATCAATCTAGTTCCTAAGGACAAAGACAATGAATCTGATTAGTGGGTGATAATATTTTTATAGATAAATCGCTGTTCGGCTGTGAGTTAATATTGGGCTCACCTTGTATCCTTTTGCAGCCAATCACCGAATTAATAAGGCCATTTTCAACCTATAACCACCAAGGCCACTTGCAACCTATAACCGCTTTTAAAAAAACTCTTGCAGCCGATAACCTCTTTTAAACCGCCACTTGAACCTATCACCTAATTTATAAGGCCTATTTTAAACTATAACTGCCTGTATAGGGCCGCTTGCGACTTATAACCGCAATTATAAGAAGTCTTGCATCCTACAACCACCTATATCAGGCTACTTGCAACCTATAACCGCCTTTTAAAGATCTTTTGCAACCTATACCCGCCTTTATCAGGCCGCTTGCAACATATAACCGCCTCTATAGGGACTCTTGCAAACTATAACCGCTTTTAAAAAAACTCTTGCAGCCGATAACCGCCTTTAAACCGCCACTTGAACCTATCACCGAATTTATAATGCCTATTTAAACAATAACTGCCTGTATAAGGCCACTTGTGACCTATAACCGCCATTATAAGAACTCTTGCAACCTATAACTGCCTCTATTAAGAATATTCAAACCTATAATAACCGTATAAAGCTTTTTCCAATCTCTAACCGCCTATATTATATTCTTGAAATTATGTTTAAATTATTTTTTAATCCCAGCAATATAACGTGGAAATACTTTAGACATTAAGTAAGTTATATTAAAGTAGGATATATAATATATATATTTCAGTAGGCTTATAACCGAAACAGTAAGACAAAAAGTAAGTACATTTACTAGCATTTAATTACGTAATTTACTTTATATGACGTTTCGACGTTAGTAATTATGGGAAATCTTATCTGAAAGATACAAAGATATTGATCCGATTTAAAAATTCATTTATGAATAAAATATTGCTTTGCTCCAGAAATTTCATTGGGGACTGATTTACTTACGGAATTTAATATATAGATTCTGAGTTACAGTGCATTTTAGACGGTTAAAGGCGGAACTAAAAGTAAAGATTTTGATTGAAGTAGGTGGCGCTGTAAACGATTTTTCAAAATTAATTAATATTTTCAGAGTGATATAGCATAACGTTTACTAAATTGCCAACGTTTTCTCGAGGTAATTTCAATAAGAGAATAATTTATTAATACGTACAGCTATTTTATTTTAATTTGTTATTAATTGTTCTTAGATGAGGATCCTGGATGAGTCACTGGAAAGTGAAGTAGAAGGTGGAATAGTGCTTCAGACAATTACATCATTAAGGCACTGACAATATTGTATAAGTGTTTTATTTTGCATTTCACCTCTGGTAGAACCATTAATGGAGCCACATTTAGCCTTGAAGACACATAACTGTACTGTTCAGTTACCAAACTCAAATCGATTTTAATTTATTAAAAGACAAGCCAAGTTACTTGAAGCAACTGTGGCGTAAATGTTTGAATTAAATAAAAACAACCTCTTACCACAAATTCAACAATTTTTATTTAACCTTATGTACATTTCGATTACAAAGTAATTCTTTGGAAGAAATGTACATAGGGTTAAATATAAATTGTTGAATTTGTGGTAAGAGGGTTTTTATTATTAATTATTTTATACGTTTAACTAAAAATTTGAAACCATTAAAGTACCTATTTTTAGTAGATGATGAGGTGAACACTCACAATTTTGATAAATAAAAACACGGTTAATTCGTTAGTCAAAGAAATCGAATTATTAAAAATTTGGCAACGTTTCAACTACTAAATTGTCGTCCTTATTCAGGCCTACACGTATAATAGACAGAATTAATACTAATATATTAACATAAACAACACAAATAAAGTAAATAAATGAAAACACTATAAAACGTGATAGTTAATGATTTTCAAATTTATCGCCCATAATTTTTCATTTATTAAATTTATCTCAAAAGGAAATTTCAATTATATAAAAGTACAATAAAATCTACAAGTACTATATATTGTTTCGTTTTCATTCTCTAGTTTTAACCATTTAATCCTACCTATCGTGTATATTCTCAAATATTATTTACTGACTTCGGTTTTGTACGTCCTATGATATATAGGCTCTTACACTGGCTACGTACAGGGAGTACAGTTCATTATATGGCTGTAAAAAAGCTTCTAATTTTTGGAAACCTCAGCAGGAAGGTTGGTGTATAAGTTTTTCATAATTTCATTGGATGAAGCAAGTGCCGTAAAGTTTTGTATATGATAATGTTATGTTGAATTGTGTGCGCTTCATACACTAAGATGCTCTACAGCGATATATAACTAAATTTGATAAGTCATACATCACACTTTAAAGACTTCTGAAGTATTGTACAAAAGACTTTTAAATGAAATACAAAAGTATTTTATTTCTTCTTCGCGGCAGTAACATATTTGCGAATACGATATAACAGCTTTATATCGAACGAAGACAACATGTATAGAGTAAGCTATTTTTAATGATTTACAATTAATTACTTATTACAGTGATTTATATTTACCAAATAGATATTTTTCATCTTTAAAGTTTAGATTTAATCATTTATCACCTTTTGTTAAAGGAATCGGGCGTTATTGTTATGTTTTAGGGGTAACCAAATTTAATTTTTGTAATTTAAATATAGTTTTGAAGTATTTATTATTAAAATATATTACACCGTAATAAACATGCCTAGACTATTAGATCTTTTGTATTTACTAATCTTTTTTATCAATTTTTATGTCAATAATTTCCACAATGTTTGAGTTGAAAAATACCTCATATATGGTAATCCATTACTTCTCTACTTGTTTTTGTGTATATTCTAGTATCGTGCACACACCAGTGTTACATACTATGTACAGCATTGTTACTTACTAAACCTGTGGCAGATACTTTTTATGTTCATGATTGTTACTTACTAAACCCATTGCAGTTACTTACTATGTTCATGATTGTTACTAACTAAGCCAATGGCAGTAACTTACTATGTTCATGATTGTTACTTACTAAACCCATTGCAGTTACTTACTATGTTCATGATTGTTGCTTACTAAGCCAATGGCAGTTACTTATTATGTTCATGATTGTTAATTACTAAACCCATTGCAGTTACTTACTATGTTCATGATTGTTGCTTACTAAGCCAATGGCAGTAACTTACTATGTTCATGATTGTTACTTACTAAGCCCATTGCAGTTACTTACTATGTTCAAGATTGTTGCTTACTAAGCCAATGTCAGTTACTTACTATGTTCATGATTGTTACTTAGTAAACCCATTGCAGTTACTTATTATGTTCACGATTGTTGCTTAGTAAGTACAACATTGTTACCTACTATGTACAGCATTGTTACTTACTAAGCCCGTGGCAGTTACTTTGTATGTTCATGATTGTTACTTACTAAGCAATGGCAGTTACTTACTACGTGCATAATTGTTAATTACTAAGCCAATGGCTGTTACTTACTATATGCATGATTGTTATTTACTAAGCCCATGTCAGTTAATTTCTACGTACATAATTGTTACTTACTAAGCAAATGGCAGTTACCTACTATGTTCATGATTGTTACTTACTAAGCCAATGGCAGTTACTACTATGTTCATGATAGTTACTTAGTAAGTACAGGACTGGTATATACTATGTCCAGCATTGTTACTTACTAAGCCAATAGCAGTTACCTACTATGTGCATGATTGTTGCTTACTAAGCCAATGGCAGTTACTTACTATGTTCATGATTGTTACTTACCAAACCCATTGCAGTTACTTACTATGTTCATGATTGTTGCTTACTAAGCCAATGGCAGTTACTTACTATGTTCATGATTGTTGCTTACTAAGCCAATGGCAGTTACTTACTATGTTCATGATTGTTACTTAGTACACCAATTGCAGTTACTTACTATGTTCACGATTGTTGCTTAGTAAGTACAAGATTGTTACCTACTATGTACAGCATTGTTACTTACTAAGCCCGTGGCAGTTACTTAGTATGTTCATGATTGTTACTTACTAAGCAATGGCAGTTACTTACTACGTGCATAATTGTTACTTACGAAGCCAATGGATGTTACTTATTATATGCATGATTGTTACTTACTAAGCCCATGGCAGTTAATTTCTACGTGCATAATTGTTACTTACTAAGCCAATGGCAGTTACTTACTATGTTCATGATTGTTACTTACTAAGAAAATGGCAGTTACTTACTATGTTCTAGATTGTTACTTAGTAAGTAGCGGAATGTTACCTACTATGTACAGCATTGTAACTTACTAAGCCCGTGGCAGTTACTTAGTATGTTCATGATTGTTACTTACTAAGCAATGGCAGTTACTTACTACGTGCATAATTGTTTCTTACTATGCGAATGGAAGTTACTTACTATATGCATGATTGTTACTTACTAAACCCATGGCAGTTACTTACTATGTTAATGATTTTTGCTTACTAAGCCAATGGCAGTTACTTACTATGTTCATGATTGTTACTTACTAAACCATTTGCAGTTACTTACTATGTTCATGATTGTTGCTTACTAAGCCAATGGCAGTTACTTAGTATGTTCATGATTGTTACTTACTGAGCAATGGCAGTTACTTACTACGTGCATAATTGTTACTTACTAAGCCAATGGCAGTTACTATATGCATGATTGTTACTTACTAAACCCATGGCAGTTACTTACTATGTTCATGATTGTTGCTTACTAAGCCAATGGCAGTTACTTACTATGTTCATGATTGTTGCTTACTAAGCCAATGGCAGTTACTTAGTATGTTCATGATTGTTACTTACTGAGCAATGGCAGTTACTTACTACGTGCATAATTGTTACTTACTAAGCCAATGGCAGTTACTATATGCATGATTGTTACTTACTAAACCCATGGCAGTTACTTACTATGTTCATGATTGTTGCTTACTGAGCCAATGGCAGTTACTTACTATGTTCATGATTGTTACTTACTAAACCCATTGCAGTTACTTACTATGTTCATGATTGTTGCCTACTAACCCAATGGCAGTTACTTACTATGTTCATGATTGTTACTTACTAAACACATTGCAATTACTTACTATGTTCACGATTGTTGCTTAGTAAGTACAAGATTGTTACCTACTATGTACAGCATTGTTACTTACTAAGCCAATGGCAGTTACTTACTATGTTAATGATTGTTACTTACTAAGCCAATGGCAGTTACTTACTACGTGCATAATTGTTACTTACTCTAACCCATTGCAGTTACTTACTATGTTCACTATTGTTGCTTAGTAAGTACAGGATTGTTACCTACTATGTACAGCATTGTTACGTATAAAGCCCATGGCAGTTATTATTTATTATTGTTACTTAGTAAGTACAGGACTGTTACTTACTATGTACAGCATTGTTACTTACTAAGCCCATGGCAGTTACTTACTATGTGCATGATTGTTACTTACTAAGCCCGTGGCAGTTACTTACTAGAATCATGATTGTTACTTAGTAAGTACAGGACTGTTACCTACTATGTACAGCATTGTTACTTACTAAGCCCATGGCAGTTACTTACTATGTGCATGATTGTTACTTACTAAGCCCGTGGCAGTTACTTACTATGTTCATGATTGTTACTTACTAAGCCCATGGCAGTTACTTACTATGTTCTTGATTGTTACTTACTAAACCCGTGGCATTTACTTACTATGTGCATAATTGTTACTTACTAAGCCAATCGCAGTTATATACTATGTGCATGATTGTTACTTAATAAGCACATGGCAGTTACTTACTATGTGCATGATTGTTATTTACTAAGCCCATGGCACTTACTTACTAGGATCATGATTGTTGCTTAGTAAGTTCAGGATTGTTACCTACTATGTACAGCATTGTTACTTATTAGGCCCATGGCAGTTACCTACTATGTGCATGATTGTTACTTAATAGGCCCATGGCAATTACTTACTAGTACTATAGAATGGAAAGAAACTCAAATAAAATTTGTCTTTAATGATTCAAGTGGGAAAAAATTATTATTAAGTTATATGCGTTGGCCAAAACTTTTGAATCCACTAAAATAACTATTTTTAGTAGATGATGAGGTGTACACTCACAAATGTTGTTAACTAAAAAACACGGTTGGTGCGTTAGTCACAGAAATCGATTTATTAGGAATTTATCAACGTTTCGACTACTAAATTCAGTCCTACAAGTATAACAGACAGAATTGACATCTACTTCATAGAAATACACAACAAAATTAACTTTAAAAAAATATATTAAAATAAGTTATTAATATTAATAAATTAACAAAATAACACAAATAAATTAAATAATTAAAAAACACACCATAAAACGTGATATGCCATGATAATAATAACTATAAACCATTGATTAGAATTATTTTAAAATATTCTCAAACATATAACAGTAATACAACCTGTAAAAATAAATCATAACCAAATATCTGGTACATCAACAACTAGAACCCTCGAGAGTGTTTATGACTATATAATTATAAATACTGGCCGATTTATTAGTGTCCTATTTAATATTATTATAATTTTTATGCATCTTTATTTGGAGCAAAACAAAATTCGTCTCCTCCAATTACTTTCCGTGTCCAAAATCCTAGGATGTTGGAAATTAAAGGAACGGTTATGTTCGATGATGCGATCGTAAAACACCGAGGAGAGATGCAAACCTTTTTTACTCTTGTTTTCTTGTTCTAAAAGACGAATATGCAATTACCCATTCAGTTTCCCCAACATAGGAAGCATCATATATATATATATATATATATATATATATATATATATATATATATATATATATATATATATATAACATTATTACAAGACGGAAAAGAGTTAAGTTTTGAAAATATGCTTTTATTAATATGAAATTTAATAAATCGACAAGGATAATCATTAAGCAATAAACATATTTGTATAAGTTTCAAATTCCTATAATGATAGGAAGGAGGTAATAAGTCAAGAACTTTATCAACAAGAGAGGATACCATTCCACGTTTCTGCGACATCGGATGATCTGAGTAAAAATTAAGCAATCTGTCCGAAAAAGTAGGTTTAAGACACCAGTCTGTGACGAGTTTTCCAACCCGTTTATGGTTTGATTTACAACTGAATAGGATTATAAGTATGTGAAAGCGACCAGAGGGATATATATATATATATATATATATATATATATATATATATATATATAATACATTTCTTGTTAAATAATTTAAAACAACATAGGTTATTCAAATACAAGAATATTTATTAATTTATATCCAAAGCTTTTCCTTTGCAAACAGTACCAACATCATCAGGAATGAAAATTACAATAATGTGGCATTATTCATAAATATTCTTGTATTTGAATAATCTATTTTGTTTTAATATATATATATATATATATATATATTCTACAAATTTTCAATCGTTAATAAAATTCGTTTTTATTAATCTAATCAAGTTCCAATACATTTTTGTAAACTATAGTTGATTTCAATTGATTATAATAAATATTTTCTCACATATTTATTCAATAATTGAATTTCAAAAATTTGAAGCTCTAGGTCGGTTTCGAACTGAGTATCTTCCTGTTCAAACTCTAGCGCTTTTTGGCACTGAGCCAACTTTCTTTAGATAGAAATGAACATCTCAAATATCTTCATTAAAAACTTCCATTTTATAACCGTAAATTGTTGCCATGGACACCACGCAATATCATAAATAATGCTCTAGGATTAATAATGAACGAAAATAATAAAATTAACAAAGAAATTTGGTTAACTTTATAGAACCTTGCTTCACAAACGGACAGAGCGAAAGGAAAGCGAAAAGAAACTACAACACAATGCAAGCGACGAAATAAAAGAAAGTGTATAAATAGTAACAAATGAAAATAATAGTACAGTATATATTTAGTTCGTATTTTTAGACACTGAATTTAATTTGTTTACAAGCGTGAAAGTATTACTGTCAAACTAATTTTTTATTTTTTTTGTACAATCACTTCAAACGTCTAACCTATATGCATGAAGAACATTTTATTATATAAGATAGTAATTAAATAATTGTAGCGTGTTATATATTATTCATAACATACTTTTTTCAATTTCCGAATCACCTCCGTTAATTAAGTAAGTGGTAATTATAAGAAATACTTCACGGCTCATTACGCGAAAAAACAGTTTTACAATATTGAAGGCAGTTCTTATAAAAAGCATTAAATTCAGAATAAAAACTATGATTTCTTTGGGGAAAAAATCTGTTAGTTAATGAATAATTTTACCAACTAGCTACACTTGACGGCATTAGCCGCTCACAATGGTGGGTTGACTGTCACAGCGTTCGATCTGACAACACCGAATCTCTAACCTACCAGAAATCCATTCCTATTCTACTTTAAATCAAAGTAAAATAATCTGCAGTTCCAAAAACTTAAGTTTATTTTCATACTCAATTTCACAAATAAACTGAAGCTATTCATCGTAACTGTAAAGTTATTCCTGAACTTTAGCAATAAGAACAATAATATATAGATCGTCTACATAACGCCAAAAATAAATTGGTTTAAAACTTAAATTGTCCAATTAAACCTGCTCAATATCGCCAATTACAATATCACCAAATTTGGGGGATACTGGACTACCCATAGGGGTGCCATAAACTTGCTTATAAAATGTATTATCAAATTGAAAAAATGTGTTTTCCATTAGAAATTCCACAGCTACAAGTAAACGATAAAGATGAATATCATTTTTACGTCAAATATAGTTACATCTTTTCTCAATAGCTTTTAATACAAACTTAGTGCTGACATTAGTAAAAAGTGACTATCATGGACTATGACGTTTTATAGTGTGTTTCTTAGTTATTTATATTTATTTGTATTCTTGTATTGTTAATTTAATATTATTAATAACTTATTGTATTGTTTTTTATTTTATATTAATTTTTTGTGTATTTTTTGACGTAGATGTCAATTCTGTCCATTATACTTGTAGGCCTGAATGAGGACGACAATTTAGTCGTCGAAACTTTAACAAATTCCTAATAAATAGATTTCTTTTACTCTCGCATCAACCGTGTTTATATTTATTTTTAGTAGATTTAACATACACTTTATTAAATTCAAATCCTTAAATGTATAGAAATTATATTAAATGAAAAAATAAAGAGATAAATTAATGTAAATGTTTTATTGTAAACTTTTAACTTCTCCTGTCGGTTTTATTATCATTAGACTTTAAACAAACACATATATAAAACTGCATGTAATATTTGTGTTTTAATAAAACGAAAATTGAACTAGCCTACATTTTTAAACCCGAAAAAATAAGTCCCGCATATAATCTGTCAGTGACAGAATAGATACAATTTATTTTTATCTGTGACTAAGTATATCGATGATAACGAAAAATGATGTAGCTTATATAAACTATATATATAAAAATGTGATGTAGTTTTTTGTACGCTTCAAAAATTCAAAACGTTCTGCAGTGATTGAGGTGAAATTTTAACAAGATATACAACTTGCGTCCAAGGTGAGTTTTGTGCATTTTTAACGTCAGTAACAAACCGGTGACCACGAGAAAAAAAGCTTTATTAACGGACAGCTATGTACCAGCAATAGTGCCAACTGCCGCAAGTCAGGGGGACACGTCATACTAGCAACGACAACCACAGGTTCATGTAAAACTTTACTTGCTCCTAATTACATTGTTTACTAACATAAACAAACATACAAATAGCAACCCATTCAAATAATTTTAGATTATTATAATTATAGATTAAATATTCACCTTAATTAAGGTATTATCATGTAGTGATAAAATTGCGCCAGCGCATTCTAGACGTTTGAAGGCTCAACTAAAAACAAAAGTGTCGAATAAAGTAGGGTGCGCTATAAACAATTTTTCAAAATTATTATATTTTTTCAAATTTATTACGCATAACTTTTCATTATATTACTAAATTTATCTCAAAAGGAATTTTCAATTATATGAACGTTCATAACAATTCCAAATATTTTATTTTATTTCGTTTTCAATTCTCCAATTATAACAATCTAAACCTACCTCTAATGTATAACCTCAAGTACTGTTTGCTATCATCTGCGTTGTACGTTTTATGATATAATGCTCAGGGTATATAGGGTGTGTCAACATTGCTCCAGAAAAGACACTAATTTTTGGACAGCTCAGACGGAAGGTTGGGGTATTTTTCATAGATACATTGGATGAAGCAAATGTCGTAAATTGTTGTATATAAAAAGGTTATGTTGAATTGTGTGCGCTTCATACACCAAAACGTTCTACAGCGACCTATAACAAAATACATCCCACTTCATAAACTTATTTATTTCCCGCGTCGGTAAAATATTTGAGACTACGAGAAAACAGTATTCAAAACCCAATGTACAGTATTGTACTTTAATAATATTTGCAATCGTTCATTAGTTAAATTGCTTTAAACTTGGTATTTTAGAGATGAATGCTGCAAAGAATTAGTTGTAAGTGTAATGAACATGTTAATACATGGTTAAAACAAAGTATAATAATATAATAATAATAATAATATAAATATATATATTGTGTCGAATCACAATGGTCAATTGACCGAAAGGTGCCTCATCACTCAAGGTAAAATTATTGCACTTAATGGTGGATAATATTACTTACAATAGTAATATATTAACTTCATATATATATATATATATATATATATATATATATATATATATATATGTATACATTTTAACATTAGATTTATGGAATTCGGTACACTGAACCATCATACATTGGGGCGGAGCCCTGTGGATGGATCTACACCAAACTTAACACGCACCAACCTGGGAGTATGTAAAACAAACCCATTAAATTCCATCAACTTCTGTATAGCGGTTTAGGCATCCATAAGATATATCCATGTATACATCAGTTTTTGAACCACGCTTAGCCTCTGGGGCAGAGCTCTGTGGATGGATCTACACCAAACTTCACACGAACCAGTCTAGGAATATGTTGAACAATCTGTTCAGCGTTTTAGGCGTCCATAAAATACATACAACACACATACAAATATACAACGTTTTTGCCATCCTAGGCCTCTGGGGCTGAGTAGTGTGGTTGTACCTACACCACACTTAACACGAACAGTCTTGGAAATATGTTAAACAATTCCTCCGAATTTCATTAACATGTATTCAGAGGTTTAGGCTTTCATAAGACATATTCATACGCACGTATGAATATACATACATACATCGATTTTTAAACCATCCTAAGGTTTTTGGGCGGAGCCCTGTGGATGGATCTACACCAAACGTAACACAATCCATCTTGGGAATACGTTATACAATCCCTCCAAATTGTACAACCCTCTGTTTAGCAGGAAACACGTCCATAAGACACGTACATACATACATCGGTTTTTCTAGCATCCTAAGTCTATGGGGGCGAAGCCCTATAGATCCCTCTACACCAAATTTCACAAAATCCATCCTTAAAATATGTTAAACAATCTCTCCAAATATCATTAACATGTTCAGTAGACTATGCGTTCAAAAGATACATACATACTTACATCGGTTTTTGAGCCATCCTAAGCCTCTAAGGCGGAGCCCTGCGGATGGATCTTCACCAAACTTCACAGGAACTATTCTGGAAACATTTTAAATAAACCCTCCAAATTTCATCAACTTCTTTTCAGCGGTTTGTGCGTTTATAACATACACACATACATATATACACACATTCATTATTATAGATAGATATAGATTAACATCATTAATTATTAGTAATGTTAGGTAAAGCATACAACGATTATGTCCGTAAATAAATTTTTATTTATGCCTTGTAAAATATTGCTTTCAAAAAAATGTGTATTTTAAATCTAAAATGTTCCTATTACAGCGAATTCTAGACGGTCGAAAGCTAAACTAAGAGTAAAGATGTTGAATGGATAGGTGGCGCTGTAATCAATAATGCACAATTATTTTATATTTATAAAGTAATCACGCATAAATTTTCATTATATTACCAAATTTATGTCAGGAAATAGTTTCAGTTATATAATTGTTTAATAACACGTAGAGGTATTTCATTTTCCTATGTTTTGGAATCTTTAGTTTTAACAATCAAAATCTACCTCTCACGGTAAAGCTCAAATACTTTTTCCTGTCATCGGTTTTGAACGTCCTGTAATAACATGGTATATTGAGTACGTTTGTTGCTTATATGATGATGATGATTAATGATTCTAATTTTTGGAAACCTCAGCCGAAAGGTTGGGGTTTTAATTTTTCATTAATATATTGGAAGAAGAAAATGCGTGTGTGCTTAATACGCCAAAACATTCCTCAGCGATCTATAGCGAAATTTGAAAAGACATAGATAGAGCACACTTCAAAGACTTTTAAAGTGCTGCACAAAACACCTTCAATTAAAGTATAAAAATATTTTATTTATTTTCCCCGACAGTAACACTGTCCAAAACAACACGTTTTCTTGTTTATTAATTTAAAACAACATAGGTTATTCAAATACAAGCATATTTATTTATTATTTAAAGTAAAAGCTTTGGATATAAATTAATAAATATTCTTATATTTGAATAACCTAGTTGTTTTAATATATATATTAATTATGGTTCACAGCGACCATTAGTTACTGTTTCATATATACTAGTGACCGAAAACAAACCGGACGTTTTTAAAATAACCATTACTTATTTATTAGGTTGTTAGTTAGAAGTTGTGTTACGTTCAAATATTTATCTACACTTGCCATTTCCGCCCCAAAGGTAAAACTCACAATACCTCAAATTTGGCGACCTTCTTGGTCACGAGGTTTCACCGAAACATGAAATGAGCCCACCTGGAAACTTGCGACGCACAGCGGCCATTGCGACGTTTTTTTACCCAGGTCAGAGCCCACAAACCAACTATCGTGGCACCCAACCTCTAGCGAGCTACCTCCGTCTCACATGTATCCGAGCGTTTAGTATCCCTACCGCTAGTGAAAGAAACGGTATTATTTACCCATATACCAAGCTCTTAAGCCCTTCCCATGGAGAATCAGGAGATAGTGAAATGAAACAGTATGGTAATTGTTGTGCTAACAGCGGGGTGAAAAAACCTGGCCAGAAAGAAACCCTGCTAGAAGAAGTCCCGCAACGGATCATGCAGGAAACCTGGGGGGCTTGAATCACCATATGCTAAGGAATAAGGTGAGGTATTACCTTACAAATAACTTGTTAGTGAGTCTATGACACGAATAGCATGCTCCTTTTCTTCTGCTGCCTACGCGAAACTGAAAAAGCATGGAGAGGAAATTAGCACTTCCGTTTTGGGTGAGCTGCGACCCTGGGGATGAGCCATTACTACATTTATTATAATAATGTATTGGCAAGGATGTGGTTAATGATATTTCTTTACAACGTTATTTAGTTATATGACAAATACTTACATTTTCCTAAGTTTTTACTTTTGTATATTTAGTACAATAATAAAACTTCTTTTGTAGTTGTACATGAATTCTAAACAATAATTCATAAATAACATGGAGTAAGTAGTTGGTTTATATAGTCGAAGCAGTCACTATTTGCATCGTTAATTTGAAGAAACAAAACAACATATTACAAGAAATAAACTTTGACAGTATGTCACCAAATACGTTACTTAAATAGTGATATATTTTAGTCATGACAATGGTCACAAGTCAAGTACAGTAGAACCGTCTACTGTAAGATAAATGAGACATATCTAGTTTTTCAATTATCATGCTATTTCGAAGCTAACATTATTTATTTTTTCTTGATTAACTTGCACACATAATAGATACGTTTGCAAGTTACTCGTCAGTGGAATACATGTATATTTTCAATCTCGGCTCCATAACCTTAGTTTTGTTGATAGCCTGTGCTTGAAGTGTGTCCACTTGAGTAAAGCTTACTATGTCAAAGCCATCTGTCAATGTTCTTAATAGCTTTCCTTTGTTAAGTGTCATATTACATATCCTATCAAAACATTGAGTCTATTGTTGTCCCTTATTTCGGAAATATCCCTTCATTTAGTGTTTATATTCAACGTGTAGAAAATAGTTATTAATATTTAATTAGTCTTCAACTAGATATGTCTCATTTATCTTACAGTAGACGATTCTACTATACTTGACTTGTGACCATTGTCATGACTAAAATATATCACTATTTAAGTAACGTATTTGGTGACATACTGTCAAAGTTTATTTCTAGTAATATGTTGTTTTGTTTCTTCAAATTATCGATGCAAATAGTGGCTACTTCGACTATATAAACCAACTATTTACTCCATGTTATTTATGAATTATTGTTCACAAATCATGTACAACTACAAAAGAAGTTTTATTATTGTACTAAATATACAAAAGTAAAAACTTAGGAAAATGTAAGTATTTGTCATATAACTAAATAACGTTTTAAGGAAATATCATTAACCACATCCTTGCCAATACATTATTGTAATAAATGTAGTAAAGGTTCATCCCCAGGGTCGCAGCTCACCCAAAACGGAAGTGCTAATTTCCACTGCATGCTTTTTCAGTTTCGCGTAGGCAGCAGAAGAAAAGGAGCATGCTATTCGTGCCATAGACTCACTAACAAGTTATTTGTAAGGCAAAATCAATTCTTGCTTAGGTCAACAACAAAATATTTTATTTTAGTGACTTTTAATAATTACAATTATTATAAAAAAAGGAACTTTCTCTATGCGTTAAAACTGCTTTTTCACAACATAACCTATAACATAAATCAGGTGTTTAATGAGATCACATGTTATCACTTATTTTAAGATAAATGCGACGAGTACCTATATTGCATATTTTGAGCTTTTGGAAATTTTTTTTATAAGTTTTTAATAATTAAGCGCAGCCTTTTGTATTTATTTCCATAGATTAGATCTCCATGATATTGCAGCATACCATATCAGACAGGATACAAACACTAAAATAATTTTATTTCCGGTAAAACATACCCTTCCTTCGTTCAAATTGAATTTTTTTAAGCAACCTGCCCCCGAGAGAATACATTTTATCTCTTTTTCCAAACTCCAGGAGACCTACATGACACTTTATCAATCCCTCCTTTATTTCTTCTTACTAGGAGATGTAACTGGTAAAACCCACTGAACGTAAGTCTGCTTTAGGGTCACGGATTTCAAATACCATGTCCTTCAACATTAAAAAATTAAGTTTTATAACTTTAATCTTACCTATAATCAAAGATTCTTTACTTTTTCCTAATTTATGACTTTTATATTTTTACTTTTATTACTTATTGCTTGTTACACGTTTTATTACAGTAGTGTTATAGAATAATGTTTTATGATATCCATGTTTACGTATTTTTCTTATTAAATATAAATGATATACTGTGCAAATAGAATATTGTATACCAATAAAAAGGGAAATTTAAACAATCTTCTTGAAATATAATTTTGAGGGCTTTTATAATATATCCACTCTAGGTTTTATCAGAAAGAAATAAATTTCATTCCATTCTAATTTAAATGTCAGAAAAAACTCCCCTGCGCCACGTTCCATTTAGACAATGAATAATTGCACGTCTTGTTCTCCATAGAAGCAACATTGTGCATTTTTCTTTTATCTATATTTTTTATCTTATTAGTTATATTTCTTAATCACTTTTTATATTTAATTTTGTTAGATTTATTTTATTAAATTTAGTTTTATAAACCACAATTAAAATCAACTCTTTTAAACGAAATTTGCACAAATATTAAAACATTTAGAAAAGAGTAATCAATTATTACATTATCTATACATATTCTAAATAGCTTGTAACCCTGACTTTTTTGTAAATTCTTTTAGTTATTTTTAAAAATAATTTAATTTACACACAAATTATTATTTATACTTAAAAAAGACTTTTCAGGCAATTGTTTACCTTACCGATTGTATCTTTCAATATTACGTAGGTAGACTGGCTGACTATCCAAATTTTTCTGCAAAAATACGTTACATTAAGGTTTTTCTTTTAAATTTTCAAAACAGATATTTATTTCAAACAATATAAATAAAATCTTTGGACAATAATAATTTAAATTTAATTAAAGGTACATCTCTTCAAATTAACAGTTAATATCTTTCGAAATTATTCTATTAGACAACATTATGTCAGATGCATACTGATATCCTTTGTATATTTATTTATTTTATCAAATTACTATGAGACCAGCACTTACCAACTAGCTGATGCTAAACAGCTAGCTCGAAGCGTGTACGGTTATTAAATTTTTGGTGATGGTAAACTGTATGACTATTCTCATCTACAGAGGGTAGAAAGGTGGGACTACAAGAAGGATTAAGAGCGACATGTGAAATCCTCTGGTAGAGAACATAGGGACGTCATGGGATTCATGTGCGCTTGAAATAAACCCTCTCTTTGCCGGGGTTTTAGGGTAGTTGCCACCCATTTATTCCCATTTTAATGGGTAAAGGGAAGATGGAACGTCGATTAAATTCATACTAATTTTTGTATGTGAAATATAGAAATATTTGTTTCTATAAGAAAATTTATATTTAAAAGCATAAAAATAAATTAATGTTTATTAGTACGAGGCTGAGTGCTTTATGAAACTTCACATCATTGCATTTCAAATTTTAAAATAGTTCATAAAAGTAAAATAAATAAATATTTTAGATTATTAGGATCGGCGTTCTAAATATTTTATCAATATTAATTACAGCTTAAACATTAGTTCAAGTATCGACTTACCTATTGATCCCCCGACTTCGACTAAACAATCATTTTACTCAACCGTCATATTAGAAACACCGTTACACTATTATGTTATTCTCTTTATGAAACTAACTCTATATATAAAGACAGTTATATTTACAAATTAGACAATTTATTGCGTATTATTTTTAATTAAATTTTCATTTTAAAAATACCTCTTTAATTATCTTTTCATGAATTTTTCATTTGAAATTTAAACGCTTTTTCGCAAAACGTGTAATTACGCATAGAGTGTAGGATGAACTATTATAAAACGCTGATATATTTTTCTATTAAATTGTTTAATCCACCCAATAGCGTCTCGTTTCATAGGGTATTCTTACATTAAAGTTTATTCACCTTTAAAAGCTAACCAAACAGATTGCATCATTTTCTTCTGTTTCTTCTTATACAGAAAAGTTCCAAAGGCCATCATCCTAAGCCCTAAGGTCAAATAGAATGAATCTGATTAGTGTGTGATAAATGCTTTAAAGAGAAAACGCTGTTCAACTAAACAACTAAACATTCATTATACTCAACCGTCATATTAGAAACTGCGTTGCATTATCAACCTATTCTCTTTATGAAACTAACACTATATATAAAAAATGTTATGTTTACATATTACAATTTATTAAATAGTAATTTGGTGTGATGTCTCTTCGAATTTTGCCATAGTTTACTGTAGAATATTTTGGTGTATTAAGCGCACACAATTCAACATAACATTATTATATACAACGATTTACAGCTTTTGATTCATCCAATGTATTTATGAAAAATTAGGACCCCAACCGTACGGCTGAGGTTTCCAAAAATTAGAAATATTTTCACCTTAAAACACAGACTCTACATACTTACTCTAGGACTATGTATCATAGGAGGCTCAGAACCGATGACATCAAAAAAGTATTTGAGCTTTACCGTGAGAGGTAGATTTTTATTGTTAAAACTAAAGATTCCAAAACAAAGGAAAATAAAATACCTCTACGTGTTATTAAACAATTATATAACTGAAACTATTTCCTGACATAAATTTGGTAATATAATGAAAAGTAATGCGTGATTACTTTAAAAATATAAAATAATTGTGCATTATTGATTACAGCGCCACCTATCCATTAAACATCTTTACTCTTAGTTTAGCTTTAGACTGTCTAGAATACGCTGTAACAGGAACATTTTACATTTAAAACACACATTTTTTTTGAAAGCAATATTCTACAAGGCATAAAAACAAAATTATTTACGGCCAATATCGTTGTATGCTTCACCTAACATTACTGATAGTTGATGATGTTAATCTATATCTCTCTATATATCTATAAAAATGAATGTTTGTGTTTATGTATGTATATATGTAGTAAGTAACAGTCATGCACATCGTAAGTAACTTCAATGGTTTAGTGAGTAACAATCATGCACATAGTAAGTAACTTCAATAGCTTAGTGAGTAACAGTCATGCACATAGTAAGTAACTGCAATGGCTTAGTAAGTAACAATGTTGTACATAGTAGGTAAGACTGGTGTGTGCACAATACTAAAATATACACAAACACAAGTAGAGATATAAGGGATTACCATATATGAATTATTTTTCAGCTCAAACTCCTTTATTTCTTCTTACTAGGGGGTGTAACTGGTAAAACCCCCTGAACGTAAGTCTACTTTAGGGTCATGTGTTCCAATTACGTTATTCTCCCTATGAAACTAACTATATATATAAAGGCAGTTATTTTTACATAATAGTCAATTTATTGAGTACTATTTTTAATTAAATTTTCATTTTAAAAATACCTCTTTTCATGATTTTTTCCATTGAAATTTAAATGCTTTTTCGCAAAACGTGTAACTACTCATAGAGTGTAGGATGGACTGCTATAAAACGCTGTTATATTTTTCTATCAAAGGGTTTATTCTACCCAATAGTGTCTCGCTTCATAGAGTTTTCTTACATTAAAATTTATTCATCTTTAAAAGCTAACCAAACATATTGCATCATTTTCTTCGGTTTCTTCTTACACAGAAAAGTTCCAAAGGCCATCAATCTAAGTCCTAAAGTCAAAGACAATGAATCTGATTAGTGGGTGATAATAGCTTTATAGATAAATCGCTGTTCGGCTGTGAGTTATTATTAGGCTCAACTTGTATCCTTTTGCAGCCAATCACCGAATTAATAAGGCCATTTTCAACCAATAACCACCAAGGCCACTTGCAACCTATAACCGCTTTTAAAAGCGGAACTAAAAGTAAAGATTTTGATTGAAGTAGGTGGCGCTGTAAACGATTTTTCAAAATAATTAATATTTTCATAGTGATATAGCATAACGTTTACTAAATTGCCAACGTTTTCTCGAGGTAATTTCAATAAGAGAATAATTTATTAATACGTACAGCTATTTTATTTTAATTTGTTATTAATTGTTCTTAGATGAGGATCCTGGATGAGTCACTAGAAAGTGAAGAAGAAGGTGGAATAGTGCTTCAGACAATTACATCATTAAGGCACTGACAATATTGTATAAGTGATTTATTTTGCATTTCACCTCTGGTAGAACCATTAATGGGGCCACATTTAGCCTTGCAGACACATAATTGTACTGTTCAGCCACCCAGAGTTCTTTAAATTCTTCCTGTTCTATTTAAGCCTTAAAGCTTGAGAAGTATAATAGGTAGACCTACCAAACTCAAATCGATTTTAATTTATTAAAAGCCAAGCCAAGTTATTTGCGTTTATAACAACTTGAAGCAACTGTGGCGTAAATGTTTGTATTAAATAAAAACAACCTCTTACCACAAATTCAACAATTTTTATTTAACCTTATGTACATTTCGATTACAAAGTAATTCTTTGGAAGAAATGTACATAGGGTTAAATATAAATTGTTGAATTTGTGGTCAGAGGGTTTTTTATTTAATATTTTATGCGTTTAACTAAAAATTTGAAACCACTAAAGTACTTATTTTTAGTAGATGATGTACACTCAAAATTTTGATAAAAACACGGTTAATTCGTTAGTCAAAGAAATCGAATTATTAGTAATTTGGCAACGTTTCAACTACTAAATTGTCGTCCTTACTCAGGCCTACACGTATAATAGACAGAATTATCATCAACGTCATACAAATACACAACAAAATTAACATAAAATCAAAAATATTACAAAAGGATATTAAAACTAATAAATTAACAAAGCAACACAATAAATTAAATAAATAAAAAACACTTTAAAACGTGATAGTTAATGATATTAAAAATTATAAACCATTGAATAAAATGATTTTAAAAAATTCCCAAACATATAACAGTAATACAACCTGTAAAAATAAATCATTACTAAACATCTGGTGCATCAACCCTCGAGAGTTTTTAAGCTTTATGATTAAAGGATTTTAAAAACTGGCCAATTTATTAGTGTCCTATTTAACATTAAAAGAATTTTTATGCATCTTTATATGGAGCATTTCAAACAAAATTCGTCTCCTCCAATTACTTTCCGTGTCCAAAATCCTAGGATATTGGATATCAAACGAGTGATTATGTTCATTGATGTGATCGTAAAACACCGAGGAGAGATGAAAACCTTTTTTTTACTCTTTTCTTCATGTTCTAAAGGACGAATATGCAATTCACATTCAGTTTCCCCAACATAGGAAGCATCCCAGTCATTACAATTAACCTTATATACAACATTATTCGTATTCCAAATACTGTATCAGTCTTATCCTTACCTCTTCTAACAATACCAGACACTTTATTACAAATAATCGGAACGCTGATAACATTATATCTTCTTAGCTTTTTAGAAAACTTGTTAATGAAACCCTTCACATAAGGAACCTTTACATATGTGTTAACCTCATCACCTTTACCTCTGATACTGTCAGAAGCCGAAAAAGAGTTTTGAAAATATTTTTTGTTAATACGAAATTTAATAAATCGATAATTGTAACCACTAAGTAATAAATATTCTTGTACAAGTTTCAAATTTCTATGATGAAAGGAAGGATGTGATACGTCAAGAACTTTATCAACAAAAGAGTATATCATTCCACGTTTCTGTGACATCGGATGATTTGAGTTAAAACTAAGCAATCTGGCCGAAAAAGTAGGTTTATGACACCAGTCTGTGGTGAGTTTACCATCCCGTGTAATAATCCGCAGTTTCCTAAAATTAAGTTGATTTTCACTCTCAATTTCACAAATAAACTGAAACCTTTCGACGGAATGAAATTCGTCAAGTTATACATAAATAGAAAATACATACTTATATTATTTAATGATTTTTGGAAACCTCAGCCGGGAGGTTAAGGTCTAATTGTTTCGTAATTACATACGACAGAAACAAATCGTAAGTCTTGGAGAGACGCTGGGCTATCAACTTTTTATTGGCCCTAACGGACTGGTGGGTAATCCAGTAGACAAGGTTATTCATTATATTTGCTGACACCTTGGAACGGACGTTTCAACCAGTTTTTCTTCACTTTAACTCTACAGCCTCATCTAAGGCTCTGCAGTCACACTAAGGAAGGCCGGGAAAGCTCCTAGAAAGGATACAAAATTCAAAAAACCTTAGGAAAACAACGTATGCTTGCAAAGTAGCTAAAATTTTAAGTCTTCTTAACCCGGGAAAAGACGTACATAAAACAGGATCATAACGGTCAAAAGGTTTGTTGAACACGATGAGCAAGTTATTTGAAAAACTCCTAATACGGATCAACAAACACAACAATACTAACATTTTGTGGCAACAGAAATTAAGCGTCAGAGCTATACACTAGACCACACATTAGCTAATGAGAGTGGTGGAGCACGAAACCAGGCGTTCCTATTAAAACCGATCCAGAGACATCGTCTTCTTCGACATCGATGAGGGATTTGATCGGCTCTGGAACAACGGCCTCATTGACAACTTACGTCAGCATTATTGCCCACATACCCCTATACGGTCCTACTTGACTATTTGAAAAATTTAGAAATGTAGACAAAATTTGCATCTACACTACGAACATTCTGGCCGGAATCCCCCAGTGATCACGCATTTGGCCTGTCCATCTACATCAACGATATAGCGAGGGCCTATATTTGCTGTTGACTCAGCGGTATCCGCTCACTCATGGAAACCACGACTCGTACATAGCAGGCTATAACCACTATCTTACAGCATTATGGTCCTGGATGAGTCACTGGAAAGTGAAGAAGAAGGTGGCCTATTGCTTCAGTCAATTACATCATTAAAGCACTGACAATTTTTTATAAATATTTTATTTTGCATTTCACCTCTGGTAGAATCAATAATGGGGCCACATTTAGCCTTGAAGACACATAATTTTACAGTTCAGCCAACCTTAATAAGAGCTCTTTGAATTCTTCCTGTTCCATTTGAACATTAAAGCTTGAGAAGTTTAATGGGTAGCAAACTCAAATCGATTCAAATTTATGGAAAGCCAAGTTATATGCGTTGGGCAAAAAATTTGAAACCACTAAAATAACTATTTTCAGTAGATGATGAGGTATACACTCACAAATGTTGTTAACTAAAAAACACGGTTGGTTCGTTAGTCAAAGAAATCGATTTATTAGGAATTTGGCAACGTTTCGACTACTAAATTCAGGCCTTAAAAGTATAACAGAAAGAATTGACATCTACTTCATAAAAATACACAACCAAATTAAAATCAAATGAAACACATTAAAATAAGTTATTAATATTAATAAATTAACAAAACAACACAAAAAAATTAAATAATTAAAAAAACACACCATAAAACGTGCCAGTCCATGACAATAATAACTATAAACCATTGACTAGAATTATTTTAAAAAATTCTCAAACATATAACAGTAATACAACCTGTAAAAATAAATCATAACCAAACATTTGGTGCAGCAACAACTATAACCCTCGAGAGTGTTTAAGCTTTATGACTAAAGGATTATACATACTGGCCGATTTATTAGTGTCCTATTTAACATTAATAGAATTTTTATGCATCTTTATTTGGAGCATTTCAAAGAAAATTCGTCTCCCCCAATTACTTCCCGTGTCCAAAATCCTAGGATGTTGGAAATTAAAGGAACGATTATGTTCATTGATGTGATCGTAAAACACTGAGGAGAGATGCATACCTTTTTTACTCTTTTTTCTTGTTCTAAAAGACGAATATGCAATTCCCATTCAGTTTCCCCAACACAGGAAGCATCCCAATATATGGTACAATTAACTCTATATACAACATTACTACAAGACGGAAAAGAGTTAGGTTTTGAAAATATTCTTTTATTAATATGAAATTTAATAAATCGATAAGGATAATCATTAAGCAATAAACATATTTGTATACGTCTCAAATTCCTATAATGATAGGAAGGAGGTAATAAGTCAAGAACTTTATCAACAAGAGAGGATACCATTCCACGTTCCTGTGACATCGGATGATCTGAGTAAAAATTAAGCAATCTGTCCGAAAAAGTAGGTTTATGACACAAGTCTTTATGAGTTTGCCAACCCGTTTATGGTTTGATTTACAACTGGATTATACGTATGTGAAATCGACCGGAGGGATATATATATATATATATATATATATATATATATATATAATATATTTTCTTGTTTAATAATTTAAAACGACATAGGTTATTCAAATACAAGAATATTTATTAATTTATATCCAAAGCTTTTCGTTGGCAATAATATGGCATTATTGTAATTTTCATTCCTGATGATGTTGGTACTGTTTGCCAACGAAAAGCTTTGGATATAAATTAATAAATATTCTTGTATTTGAATAACCTATGTTGTTTAAATATATATATATAAATATATATATATATATATATATATATATATATATATATGTATATATATATATATATATATATATATATATATATATATAAATATCGCAATATGTTTTCTTGTGTATTAATAAAGAACAAAAGTCAAAATACAAATACAAGAATTATATTTGAATTTACAATTCAAAGCTTAGGATGATGTTTGTACTGTTAGCCAACGAAAAGCTTTGAATTGTAAATTCAAATATAATTCTTGTATTTGTATTTTGACTTTTGTTCTTTATATATATATATATATATATATATATATATATATATATATATATATATATATATATATTGTACAAATTTTCAATCGTTAATAAAGTACGTTTTTATTAATCTAACCAAGTTCCAATACATTTTTTTCAACTATAGTTGATTTCAATTAGTTATAATAAATATTTTCTCACATATTTATTCAATAATTGAATTTCAAAAATTTGAGGCTCTAGGTCGGTTTCAAACAGAGTATCTTCCTGTTCAAAGTCTAGCGCTTTCTGGCACTGAGCCAACTTTCTTTAGATAGAAATGAACATCTCAAATATCTTAATTAAAAACTTCCATTTTATAACCGTAAATTGTTGCCATGGACACCACGCAATATCATAAATAATGCTCTAGGATTAATAATGAACGAAAAGAATAAAATTAACAAAGAAACTTGGTTAACGTTATCGAACCTTGCTTCACAAACGGGCAATGCGAAAGGAAAGCGAAAAGAAACTACAACACAATGCGAGCGACGAAATAAAAGAAAGTGTATAAATAGTAACAAATGAAAATAATAGTACAGTATATATTTAGTTCGTATTTTTAGACACTGAATTTAATTTGTTTACAAGCGAGAAAGTATTACTGTCAAACTATTTTTTTATTTTTTTGTACAATCACTTCAAACGTCTAACCTATATGCATGAAGAACATTTTATTATATAAGACAGTAATTAAATAATTGTAGCGTGTTATATATTTATCATAACATACTTTTTTCAATTTCCGAATCACCTCCGTTAATTAAGTAAGTGGTAATTATAAGAAATACTTCACGGCTCATTACGCGAAAAAACAGTTTTACAATATTGAAGGCAGTTCTTATAAAAAGCATTAAATTCAGAATAAAAACCATGATTTTTTGGGGGGAAAAATCTGTAAGTTAATGAATAATTTTACCAACTAGCTACACTTGACGGAATTAGCCGCTCACAATGGTGGGTTGACTGTCACAGCGTTCGATCTGACAACACCGAATCTCTAACCTACCACAAATCCATTCCTATTCTACTTTAAATCAAAGTATAATAATCCGCAGTTCCAAAAAATTAAGTTTATTTTCACAATCAATTTCACAAATAAACTGAAGCCATTCATCGTAACTGTAAACTTATTCCTGAACTTTAGCAATAAGAACAATAATGTATAGATCGTCTATATAACGCCCAAAATAAATTGGTTTAAAACTTATATTATCCAATTAAAACTGCTCAAGATTGCCAATAACAATATCACCAAATTTGGGGGATACTGGACTACCCATAGGGGTGCCATAAACTTGCTTATAAAATGTATTATCAAATTGAAAAAATGTGTTTTCCATTAGAAATTCCACAGCTACAAGTAAACGATAAAGATGAATATCATTTTTACGTCAAATATAGTTACATCTTTTCTCAATAGCTTTTAATACAAACTTAGTGCTGACATTAGTAAAAAGTGACTATCATGGACTATAACGTTTTATAGTGTGTTTCTTAGTTATTTATATTTATTTGTATTCTTGTATTGTTAATTTAATATTATTAATAACTTATTGTATTGTTTTTTATTTTATATTAATTTTTTGTGTATTACACTTGTAGGCCTGAATGAGGACGACAATTTAGTCGTCGAAACTTTAACAAATTCCTAATAAATAGATTTCTTTTACTCTCGCGTCAACCGTGTTTATATTTATTTTTAGTAGATTTAACATACACTTTAGTAATTCAAATACTTAAATGTATAGAAATTATATTAAATGAAAAAATAAAGAGATAAATTAATGTAAATGTTTTATTGTAAACTTTTAACTTCTCCTGTCGGTTTTATTATCATTAGACTTTAAACAAACACATATATAAAACTGCGTGTAATATTTGTGTTTTAATAAAACGAAAATTAAACTAGCATACATTTTTAAACCCGAAGAAATAAGTCCCGCATATGATCTGTCAGTGACAGAATAGATACAATTTATTTTTATCTGTGACTAAGTATATCGATGATAACGAAAAATGATGTAGCTTATATAAACTATATATATAAAAATGTGATGTAGTTTTTTGTACGCTTCAAAAATTCAAAACGTTCTGCAGTGATTGAGGTGAAATTTTAACAAGATATACAACTTGCGTCCAAGGTGAGTTTTGTGCATTTTTAACGTCAGTAACAAACCGGTGACCACGAGAAAAAAAGCTTTATTAACGGACAGCTATGTACCAGCAATAGTGCCAACTGCCGCAAGTCAGGGGGACACGTCATACTAGCAACGACAACCACAGTCTCATGTAAAACATTACTTGCTCCTAATTACATTGTTTACTAACATAAACAAACATACAAATAGCAACCAATTCAAATAATTTTAGATTATTATAATTATAGATTAAATATACACTTTAATTAAGGTATTGTCATGTAGTGATAAAATTGCGCCAGCGCATTCTAGAAGTTTGAAGGCTCAACTAAAAACAAAAGTGTCGAATAAAGTAGGGTGCGCTGTAAACAATTTTTCAAAATTATTATATTTTTTCAAATTTATTACGCATAACTTTTCATTATATTACTAAATTTATCTCAAAAGCAATTTTCAATTATATAAATGTTCATAACAATTACAAGTATTTTATTTTATTTCGTTTTCAATTCTCCAATTATAACAATCTAAACCTACCTCCAATGTATAACCTCAAGTACTGTTTGCTTGACCTATAACAAAATACATCCCACTTCATAAACTTATTTATTTCCCACGTCGGTAAAATATTTGAGACTACGAGAAAACAGTATTCAAAACCTAATGTACAGTATTGTACTTTAATAATATTTGCAATATTTTTAGTTAAATTGCTTTAAACTTGGTATTTTAGAGATGAATGCTGCAAAGAATTAGTTGTAAGTGTAATAAACATGTTAATACATGGTTAAAACAAAGTATAATAATATTATAATAATAATAATATAAATATATATATATATTAATCACGGTTTACAACAACCATTGGTTCATATATACAGGTGACCGAAAACAAACCGGACGTTTTTAAAATTACCTATACTTATTTTTTATGTGCCTTTATGTTGTGAATAAGAAGTTACCACCGAAACGTGAAATGAGCCTACCTAGAAACGTACGACGCACAGCAACCATTGCATCTCAAGAAGTATGTGCAGTGGTGCTATCTTGCGGGAAATAAACATTGTTTTTGTTGAGTAAACAATGTTTAATTTAAATGAAAACAAGCCTTATCCAAGATAATGACTATTTTACTTTCTTGTTCTTCAAGCTACTTGCATACGTACGCAAAAACCTGTCTCGTTCAATCTCGTTCCATTACCATCTGAGTCACGCACAACTTGTAGGGATGAAATATTGTCTTTTTGCAAAGTTGTTCTCACTGATTCACGAGTTTGTCCTAATTCATCTGCATGTGTTTTTGTCGACAGAATTTGGCTACAAATCAAAGCCTAAATAAACATTTCAATGTTTTGCAGACATAATGTATTTGTATTCTTACATAATATTTATAATTTTTGTTTCAATTAATTTTAGGAATGCTATTATATATATATATATATATATATATATATATATATATATATATATATACATTTTAACATTAGATTTATGGAATTCGGTACACTGAACCATCATACATTGGGGCGGAGCCCTGTGGATTTGTCTACACCAAACTTAACACGCACCAACCTGGAAGTATGTTAAACAAACCCATTAAATTCCATCAACTTCTGTATAGCGGTTTAGACATCCATAAGATATATCCATGTATACATCAGTTTTTGAACCACGCTTAGCCTCTGGGGCAGAGCTCTGTGGATGGATCTACACCAAAAATCACACGAACCAGTCTAGGAATATGTTGAACAATCTGTTCAGCGTTTTAGGCGTCCATAAAATACATACAACACACATACAAATATACAACGTTTTTGCCATCCTAGGCCTCTGGGGCTGAGTAGTGTGGTTGTACCTACACCACACTTGACACGAACACTCTTGGAAATATGTTAAACAATTCCTCCGAATTTCATTAACATGTGTTCAGAGGTTTAGGCTTTCATAACACATATTCATACACACGTATATACATACCTCGATTTTTAAACCATCCTACGGTTTTTGGGCGGAGCCCTGTGGATGGATCTACACCAAACGTAACACAATCCATCTTGGGAATACGTTATACAATCCCTCCAAATTATACAACCCTCTGTTTAGCAGGACACACGTCCATAAGACACGTACATACATACATCGGTTTTTCTAGCATCCTAAGCCTCTGGGGGCGAAGCCCTCTAGATCCCTCTACACCAAATTTCACAAAATCCATCCTGAAAATATGTTAAACAATCTCTCCAAATATCATTAACATGTTCAGTAGACCAAGCGTTCAAAAGATACATACATACTTACATCGGTTTTTGAGCCATCCTAAGCCTCTAAGGCGGAACCCTGCGGATGGATCTTCACCAAACTTCACAGGAACTATTCTGGAAACATTTTAAATAAACCCTCCAAGTTTCATCAACTTCTGTTCAGCAGTTTAGGCATTTATAACATACACACATACATATATACACACATTTATTATTAAAGATAGTTATAGATTAACATCATTATCTATTAGTAATGTTAGGTAAAACATACAACGATATTGTCCGTAAATAAATTTTTATTTATGCCTTGTAAAATATTGCTTTCAAAAAAATGTGTATTTTAAATTTTTTTTTTTTTTTTTTTTTTTTTTTAACCCGGGTCTGAGCCCCCAAAACCCGCCCAGCCCTCGTGGCAGCCAACCTCTAGCGAGCTACCTCCGTCTCACATGCGCATGCGGTTAGTCTAAAATGTTCCTATTACAGCGAATTCTAGACGGTCGAAAGCTAAACTAAGAGTACAGATGTTGAATGGATAGGTGGCGCTGTAATCAATAATGCACAATTATTTTATATTTATAAAGTAATCACGCATAACTTTTCATTATATTACCAAATTTATGTCAGGAAATAGTTTCAGTTATATAATTGTTTAATAAAACGTAGTGGTATTTCATTTTCCTATGTTTTGGAATCTTTAGTTTTAACAATCAAAATCTACCTCTCACGGTAAAGTTCAAATACTTTTTCCTGTCATCGATTTTGAACGTCCTGTAATAACATGGTATACTTGGTGAGTTTCTTGCTTCTATGATGAAGACTAATGATTCTAATTTTTGGAAACCTCAGCCGGAAGGTTGGGGTCTTAATTTTTCATAAATACATTGGAAGAAGCAAATGCGTATGTGCTTAATACGCCAAAACATTCCACAGCGATCTATAGCGAAATTTGAAAAGACATAGATAGAGCACACTTCAAAGACTTTTGAAGTGCTGCACAAAACACCTTCAATTAAAGTATAAGAATATTTTATTTATTTTCCGCGATAGTAACATATCCAAAACACCATGTGTAGCATTGTACTTTGATGGTTTGCAATCGTTCATTCATTAAATTGTTGGTATTTTAGTAGTTCAAACCTGCAAGATATTTGTTGAAGGTGTATTGAATATGTTAATGCGTAGTTAAAACAAAGTATATATATATATATATATATATATATATATATATATATATATATATATATATATATATATATAATACGTTTTCTTGTTTAATAATTTAAAACAACATAGGTTATTCAAATACAAGAATATTTATTTATTATTTAAAGTAAAAGCTTTGGATATAAATTGATAAATATTCTTGTATTTGAATAACCTAGTTGTTATAATATATATATTAATTATGGTTCACAGCAACCATTAGTTACTGTTTCATATATACAAGTGACCGTAAACAAACCGGACGTTTTTAAAATTACCATTACTTATTTATTAGGTTGTTAGTTAGAAGTTGTGTTACGTTCAAATATTTATCTACACTTGCCATTTCCGCCCCAAAGGTAAAACTCACAATACCTCAAATTTGGCGACCTTCTTGGTCACGAGGTTTCACGGAAACATGAAATGAGCCCACCTGGAAACTTGCGACGCACAGCGGCCATTGCGACTTTTTTTTACCCAGGTCAGAGTACCCAAACCCACGATCGTGGCACCCAACCTCTAGCGAGCTACCTCCATCTCACATGTATCCGAGCGTTTAGTATCCCGCTAGTGAAAGAAACGGGATTATTTACCCATTTACCAAGCTCTTAAGCCCTTCCCATGGAGAATCAGGAGATAGTGAAATGAAACAGTATGGTAATTGTTGCGCTAACAGCGGGGTGAAAAAACCTGGCCAGAAAGAAACCCTGCTAGAAGAAATCCCGCAACGGATCATGCAGGAAACCTGGGGGGCTTGAATCACCATATACTAAGGAATAAGGTGAGGTATTACCTTACAAATAACTTGTTAGTGAGTCTATGGCACGAATAGCATGCTCCTTTTCTTCTGCTGCCTACGCGAAACTGAAAAAGCATGCAGTGGAAATTAGCACTTCCGTTTTGGGTGAGCTGCGACCCTGGGGATGAACCATTACTACATTTATTATAATAATGTATTGGCAAGGATGTGGTTAATGATATTTCTTTAAAACGTTATTTAGTTATATGACAAATACTTACATTTTCCTAAATTTTTACTTTTGTATATTTAGTACAATAATAAAACTTCTTTTGTAGTTGTACATGAATTGTAAACAATAATTCATAAATAACATGGAGTAAATAGTTGGTTTATATAGTCGAAGTAGCCACTATTTGCATCGTTAATTTGAAGAAACAAAACAACATATTACAAGAAATAAACTTTGACAGTATGTCACCAAATACTTTACTTAAATAGTGATATATTTTAGTCATGACAATGGTCACAAGACAAGTACAGTAGAACCGTCTACTGTAAGATGAATGAGACATATCTAGTTTTTCAATTATCATGCTATTTCGAAGCTAACATTAATTATTTTCTCTTGATTAACTTGCACACATAATAGATACGTTTGCAAGTTACTCGTCAGTGGAATACGTGTTTATTTTCAATCTCGGTAAAAAGAAAGTTATTTTTACATTTTTTTTCGCAAAAAGTGTAATTACTCATAGAGTGTAGGATGAACTGCTATAAAACGCTGTTATATTTTTTTACCAAAGGGTTTAACCTACCCAATAGTGTCTCGTTTCATAGGGTTTTCTTACATTAAAGTTTATTCATCTTTAAAAGCTAACCAAACAGATAGCATCATTTTCTTCTGTTTCTTCTTACAGAGAATATATCCAAAAGCCATAAGGTCACATCCTAAGCCCTAAGGTCAAATAGAATAAATCTGATTAGTGTGTGATAAATGCTTTAAAGAGAAAACGCTGTTCGGCTAAACAACTAAACATTCATTATATTCAACCGTCATATTAGAAACTGCGTTGCATTATCAACCTATTCTCCTTATGAAACGAACTCTATATATAAAAACAGTTATGTTTACATATTACAATTTATTGAATAGTAATTTGGTGTGATGTCTCTTCGAATTTTGCCATAGTTCACTGTAGAATGTTTTGGTGTATTAAGCGCACACAACTCAACATAACATTATTATATACAACGATTTACAGCTTTTGATTCTTCCAATGTATTTATGAAAAATTAGGACCTCAACCGTACGGCTGAGGTTTCCAAAAATTAGAAATATTTTCACCTAAAAACACAGACTCTACATACTTACTCTAGGACCATGTATCATAGGAGGTTCAAAACCGTTGACATCAAAAAGTATTTGAGCTTTTACGTGAGAGGTAGATTTTGATTTTTAAAGCTAAAGATTCAAAAATAAAGGAAAATAAAATACATCTAAGTTTTACTAAACAATTATATAACTGAAACTACTTCTTAAAATAAATTTGGTAATATAATGAAAAGTTATGCGAGATTACTTTAAAAATATAAAATAATTGTGCATTATTACAGCGCCACCTATCCATTTACTATCTTTGCTCTTAGTTTAGCTTTCGGCCGTCTAGAATACGCTGTAATATGCACATTTTAGATTTAACAATACACATTATTTTTGAAAACAATATTTTACAAGGCATAAAAACAAATTTATTTACGGCCAATATCGTTGTATGCTTCACCTACCTTACTAATAGTTAATGTTGTTAATCTATATCTCTCCATATATCTATAAAAATGAATGTTTGTGTTTATGTAGGTATGTATGTAGTAAGTAACAGTCATGCACATAGTAAGTAACTTCAATGGCTTAGTAAGTAACGATGTTGTACATAGTAGATAACACTGGTGTGCGCACGATACTAAAATATACACAAACACAAGTAGAGAAATAAAGGATTACCATATATGAATTATTTTTCAACTCAAACTCCTTCATTTCTTCTTACTAGTGGATGTAACTGGTAAAACCCCCTAAACGTTAGTCTACTTTAGAGTCACGTGTTCTAATATCTCTGTTTTCCCTATGAAACTAACTCTATATATAAAGAATGTTATATTTACAAATTAGACAATTTATTGAGTATTATTTTTCATTAACTTTTCATTTTAAAAATACCTCTTTATTTTTCTTTTCATGATTTTTTCCATTGAAATTTAAATGCTTTTTCGCAAAACGTGTAATTACTCATATAGTGTAGGATGAACTGCTATAAAACGCTGTTATACTTTTCTATCAAAGGGTTTATTCTACCCAATAGTGCCTCGTTTCATAGGGTTTTCTTACATTAAAGTTTATTCATCTTTAAAAGCTAACCAAACATATTGCATCATTTTCTTCTCTTTCTTCTTACACAGAAAAGTTCCAAAGGCCATCAATCTAAGCTCTAAGGTAAAGGCAATGAATCTGATTAGTGGGTGATAATAGCTTTATAGAGAAAACTCTGTTCGGTTGTGAGTTATTATCAGGCTCACCTTGTATCCTTTTGCAACCTATCGCCGAATTATTAAGGCCATTTTCAACCTATAACCTCCAAGGTCACTTGCAACCTATAACCGTCTCTAAAAGAACTCTTACAATCTACAACCTCCTATATAAGGCTACTTGTAACTATAACCGCCGTTAAAAGATCTTTTGCAACCTATAACCGCCTTTATAAGGCCGCTTGCAACATATAACCGCCTTTATAAGAAATCTTGCAACCTATAACCGCCTCTATAAGGAATATTCCAACCGATAATAACCGTATAAAGCTTCTTCCAATCTATAACCGCCTATATTATATTCTTGAAATTAGGTTTAAATTATTTTTTAATCCCAGCAATATAACGTGGAAAATCTTTAGACATTAAGTAAGTTATATTAATGTGGGATATATAATATATATATTTATTTCAGTAGGCTTATAACCGAAACAGTATAACAAAAAGTAGGTACATTTACTAGCATTTAATTACGTAATTTACTTTATATGACGTTTCGACGTTAGTAATTATGGGAAATCTTATCTGAAAGATTCAAAGATATTGATCCGAATTAATATTCATTTATGAATAAAATATTGCTTTGCTCCAGAAATTTCATGGGGACTGATTTACTTACGGAATAAAATATATAGATTCTGAGTTACAGTGCATTCTAGACGGTTAAAGGCGGAACTAAAAGTAAAGATTTTGATTAAAGTACTTGGCACTGTAAACAATTTTTCAAGATTAATTAATATTTTCATAGTGATGTAGCATAACGTTTACTAAATTGCCAACGTTTTCTCGAGGTAATTTCAATAAGAGAATAATTTAATAATACGTACAGCTATTTTATTTTTATTTGTTTTTAATTGTTCTTAGATGAGGACCCTGGATGAGTCACTGGAAAGTGACGTAGAAGGTGGACTAGAGCTTCAGTCAATTACATCATTAAGGCACTGACAATTTTGTATAAGTGTTTTATTTTGCATTTCACCTCTGGTAGAACCATTAATGGGGCCACATTTAGCCTTGAAGACACATAATTGTACTGTTCAGCCAGCCAGAGTACTTTTGAGAAGTGTAATAGGTACCAAACTCAAATCGATTTAAATTTATTATAAGCCAAGCCAAGTTATATGCGTTTATAACAACTTGAAGCAACTGTGGCGTAAATGTTTATATTAAATAAAAACAACCTCTTACCACAAATTCAACAATTTTTTTTTAACGTTATGTACATTTCGATTACAAAGTAATTCTTTGGAAGAAATGTACATAGGGTTAAATATAAATTGTTCAATTTGTGGTAAGAGGGTTTTCTTTGTTTAATATTTTATGCGTTTAACTAAAAATTTGAAACCACTAAAGTACCTATTTTTAGTAGATGATGAGGTGTACACTCACAATTTTGATAAATAAAAACACGGTTAATTCGTTAGTCAAAGAAATCGAATTATTAGAAATTTGGCAGCGTTTCAACTATTAAATTGTCGTCCTTATTCAGGCCTACACGTATAATAGACAGAATTATCATCATCGTCATACAAATACACAACAAAATTAACATAAAATCAAAAATATTACAATAAGTTATTAATACTAATAAAATAACATAACAACACAAATAAAGTAAATAAATGAAAAACACTATAAAACGTGATAGTTAATGATATTAAAAATTATAAACCATTGAATAAAATGATTTTAAAAAATTCCCAAACATATAACAGTAATACAACCTGTAAAAATAAATCATTACTAAACATCTGGTGCATCAACCTTCAAGAGTTTTTAAGCTTTATGACTAAAGGATTATAAAAACTGGCCAATTTATTAGTTTCCTATTTAACATTAATAGAATTTTTATGCATCTTTATATGGAGCATTTCAAACAAAATTCGTCTCCTCCAATTACGTTCCGTGTCCAAAGTCCTAGGATATTGGATATCAAACGAATGATTATGTTCATTGATGTGATCGTAAAACACCGAGGAAAGATGAAAACATTTTTTTTACTCTTTTCTTCATGTTCTAAAGGACGAATATGCAATTCACATTCAGTTTCCCCAACATAGGAAGCATCCCAGTCATTACAATTAACCTTATATACAACATTATTCGTCTTATCCTTACCTCTTCTAACAATACCAGACACATTATTAGAAATAATCGGAACGCTGATAACATTATATGTTCTTAGCTTTTTAGAAAACTTGTTAATGAAACCCTTCACATAAGGAAGCCTTACATATGTGTTAACCTCATCACCTTTACCTCCGATACTGTCATAATCCAAATAAGAGTTTTGAAAATATTCTTTTGTTAATACGAAATTTAATAAATCGATAATTGTAACCACTAAGTAATAAATATTCTTGTACAAGTTTAAAATTTCTATGATGAAAGGAAGAATGAGATACGTCAAAAACTGTATCAACAAGATAGTATATCACTCCACGTTTCTGTGACATCGGATGATTTGAGTTAAAACTAAGCAATCTGGTCGAAAAAGTAGGTTATGACACCAGTCTGTGATGAGTTTACCATTACGTGTAATAATCCGCAGTTCCATAAAATTAAGTTCATTTTCACTCACATTTTCACAAATAAACTGAAACCTTTCAAAACTATGAAATTCGTCAAGTTATTCCTGAACTTTAGCAATAAGACCCATAGTTTATAGATCGTCTACATAACGCCCAAAAAAAAATAGGTTTAAAACTTAAATTAGCCAATCAAACCAATCTAAAGCCTATCAGAAAAAGTAGCTTTATTATCGGTAACCTGTGTATTAGGAAGTGAGGGGGACACTCGTCATACTAGATTACGACAAACACAGTCACATGTGAAGCATTACTCTTTCTTAATTACATTCTTTACTAGCATAAACAAACGTATACACTGGCATCCATTCTGATTATTTTACAATTTGGATAGAATTTTCCTTTTAATTAAAGTGTTATGTCTGGATAGCGTTGCGCCGTGCGTCAGCGCATTCTACACGGTTAAAAGATAAGCTAAAAGCAAATATGTTAAATGAAGTAGGTGGCGCTGTAAACAATTTCTCAAAATTATTTTATATTTTCAAATTTATCGCCCATAATTTTTCATTTTATTATTAAATTTATCTCAAAAGGAATTTTCAATTATATAAAAGTCCAATAAAATCTACAAGGATTATATATTGTTTCGTTTTTCATTCTCTAGTTTAACCATTTAATCCTACCTCTCGTGTATAAGCTCAAATATTATTTGCTGACTTCAGTTTTGTACGTCCTATGATATATAGGCTCTTACACTGGCTACGTACAGGGAGTACAGTTCATTATATGGCTGTAAAGAAGATTCTAATTTTTGGAAACCTCAGCAGGATGGTTGGGGTATAAGTTTTTCATAATTACATTGGATGAAGCAAGTGCCGTAAAGTTTTGTATATGATAATGTTATGTTGAATTGTGTGCGCTTCATACACTAAGATGCTCTACAGCGATATATAACTAAATTTGATAAGACATACATCACACTTTAAAGACTTTTGAAGTATTGTAGAAAAGACTTTTAATTGAAATACAACAGTATTTTATTTATTTTCCGCGGCAGTAACATGTCTGCGAATACGAGAAAACAGCTTTTTATCGATCGAAGACACCATGTATAGAGTAAGCTACTTTTTAATGATTTACAATTAATTACTTATTACAGTGATTTATATTTACCAAATGGAGATTTTTCATCTTTAAAGTTTAGATTTAATCATTTATCAGCTTTTGTTAAAGGAATCGAGCGTTTTTGTTATGTTTTAGGGGTAACCAAATTTATTTTTTGTAATATAAATAAAGTTTTTAAGTACTTATTATAATAATATATTACACCGTAATAAACATGCCTAGACTATTAGATCTTTTGTATTTACTAATCTATTTTATCAATTTTTATGTCAATAATTTTCACAATGTTTGAGTTGAAAAATACCTTATATATGGTAATCCATTTCTTCTCTACTTGTTTTTCTGTATATTTTAGTATCGTGCACACACCAGAGTTACCTACTATGTACAGCATTGTTACTTATAAAGCCCATGTCAGTAACTATGTTCATGAATGTTACTTAGTAGGTACAGGACTGTTACTAACTATGTACAGCATTGTTACTTATAAAGCCCATAGCAGTTACTATGTTCAAGATTGCTACATAGTAAGTATATGACTGTTACCTACTACGTACAACATTGTTACTTATTAAGCCCATGGCAGTTACTATGTCCATGATTGTTACTTAGTAAGTACAGGACTGTCACCTACTATGTACAACATTGTTACTTATAAAGCCCATGGCAGTTACTATGTTCATGATTGTTACTTAGTAAGTACAGGACTGTAACCTACTATGTAAAGCATTGTTACCCTTAAAGCCCATGGCAGCTACTATGTTCATGATTGTTACTTAGTAAGTACAGGGCTGTTACCTACTATGTACAGCATTGTTACTTATAAAGCAAATGGCAGTTACTATGTTCATGATTATTACTTAGTAAATACAGGACTGTTACCTACTATGTACAGCATTGTTACTTATAAAGCCCATGGCAGTTACTTACTATGTTCATGATTGTTACTTGGTGAGTACATGACTGTTACCTACTATATACAGCATTGTTACTTATAAAGCCCATGGCAGTTACTTACTATGTTCATGACTGTTACTTAATGAGTACATGACTGTTACCTACTATGTACAGCATTGTTACTTATAGAGCCCATGGCAGTTACTTACTATGTTCATGATTGTTACTTAGTAAGTACACGACTGTTACCTACTATGTACAGCATTGTTACTTACTAAGGCCGTGGCAGTTACTTACTACGTTCATGATTGTTACTTAGAAAGTACAGGACTATTACCCACTATGTACAGCATTGATACTTACTAAGCCCGTGGCAGTTACTTACTACGTTCATGATTGTTACTTAGTAAGTACAGCACTATTACCAACTATGTACAGCATTGATATTTATAAAGCCCATGGCAAGTATTATGTTCATGATTGTATCTTAGTTAGTACATGAGGGTTACCTACTATGTACAGCATTGTTACTTATAAAGCCCATGGCAGTTACTTACTATGTTCATGATTGTTACTTAGTAAGTACATGACGGTTACCTAATATGTACAGCATTGCTACTTACAAAGCCCATGGCAGTTACTTACTATGTTCATGATTTTTACTTAGTGAGTACATGACTGTAACCTACTATGTACAGCATTGTTACTTATAAAGCCCATGGCAGTTACTATTTTCATTATTGTTACTTAGGAAGTACAGGACTGTTACATACTATGTACAGCATTGTCACATATAGAGCCCATTGCAGTTACTTCCTATGTTCATGATTGTTACTTAGTAAGTACAGCACTATTACAAACTATGTACAGCATTGTTACTTATAAAGCCCATAGCAGTTACTATGTTCATGCTTGTTTCTTAGTAAGTACATGACGGTTACCTACTATGTACAGCATTGTTACTTATAAAGCCCATGGCAGGTACTTACTATGTTCATGATTATTACTTAGTGAGTACATGACTGTTACCTACTATGTACAGCATTATTACTTATACAGCACATGGCAGTTGCTTACTATGTTCATGATTGTTACTTAGTAAGTAGCTCACTATTACCTACTATGTACAGCATTGTTACTTATAAAGCCCATGGCAGTTACTTTGTTCCTGTTCGTTACTTAGTAAGTACATGACGGTTACCTACTATGTACAGCATTGTTACTTACAAAGCACATGGCAGTTACTTACTATGTTCATGATTGTAACTTAGTAAGTACTTGACGGTTACCTACTATGTATAGCATTGTTACTTACAAAGCCTATGGCAGTTACTTACTATGTTCATGATTTTTACTTAGTGAGTACATGACTGTAACCTACTATGTACAGCATTGTTATTTATAAAGCCCATGGCAAGTACTATGTTCATGATTGTTACTTAGTAAGTACATGACTGTTACCTACTATGTACAGCATTGTTACTTACTAAGCCCGTGGCAGTTACTTACTACGTTCATGATTGTTACTTAGTAAGTACTGGACTATTACCTACTATGTACAGCATTGTTACTTATAGAGCCCATGGCAGTTACTTACTATGTACATGATTGTTACTTAGTAAGTACACGACTGTTACCTACTATGTACAGCATTGTAACTTATAAAGCTCATGGCAGTTACTTACTATGTTCATGATTTTTACTTAATATGTACAGCACTATTACCTACTATGTACATCATTGTTACTTATAAAGCCCATAGCAGTTACTATGTTCATGCTTGTTTCTTAGTAAGTACATGACGGTTACCTACTATGTACAGCATTGTTACTTATAAAGCAAATGGCAGTTACTATGTTCATGATTATTACTTAGTAAATACAGGACTGTTACCTACTATGTACAGCATTGTTACTTATAAAGCCCATGGCAGTTACTTACTATGTTCATGATTGTTACTTGGTGAGTACATGACTGTTACCTACTATATACAGCATTGTTACTTATAAAGCCCATGGCAGTTACTTACTATGTTCATGACTGTTACTTAATGAGTACATGACTGTTACCTACTATGTACAGCATTGTTACTTATAGAGCCCATGGCAGTTACTTACTATGTTCATGATTGTTACTTAGTAAGTACACGACTGTTACCTACTATGTACAGCATTGTTACTTACTAAGGCCGTGGCAGTTACTTACTACGTTCATGATTGTTACTTAGAAAGTACAGGACTATTACCTACTATGTACAGCATTGATACTTACTAAGCCCGTGGCAGTTACTTACTACGTTCATGATTGTTACTTAGTAAGTACAGCACTATTACCAACTATGTACAGCATTGATATTTATAAAGCCCATGGCAAGTATTATGTTCATGATTGTATCTTAGTTAGTACATGAGGGTTACCTACTATGTACAGCATTGTTACTTATAAAGCCCATGGCAGTTACTTACTATGTTCATGATTGTTACTTAGTAAGTACATGACGGTTACCTAATATGTACAGCATTGCTACTTACAAAGCCCATGGCAGTTACTTACTATGTTCATGATTTTTACTTAGTGAGTACATGACTGTAACCTACTATGTACAGCATTGTTACTTATAAAGCCCATGGCAGTTACTATTTTCATTATTGTTACTTAGGAAGTACAGGACTGTTACATACTATGTACAGCATTGTCACATATAGAGCCCATTGCAGTTACTTCAATGTTCATGATTGTTACTTAGTAAGTACAGCACTATTACAAACTATGTACAGCATTGTTACTTATAAAGCCCATAGCAGTTACTATGTTCATACTTGTTTCTTAGTAAGTACATGACGGTTAGCTACTATGTACAGCATTGTTACTTATAAAGCCCATGGCAAGTACTATGTTCATGATTGTTACTTAGTAAGTACATGACTGTTACCTACTATGTACAGCATTGTTACTTACTAAGCCCGTGGCAGTTACTTACTACGTTCATGATTGTTACTTAGTAAGTACTGGACTATTACCTACTATGTACAGCATTGTTACTTATAGAGCCCATGGCAGTTACTTACTATGTTCATGATTGTTACTTAGTAAGTACACGACTGTTACAAACTATGTACAGCATTGTAACTTATAAAGCTCATGGCAGTTACTTACTATGTTCATGATTGTTACTTAATATGTACAGCACTATTACCTACTATGTACATCATTGTTACTTATAAAGACCATAGCAGTTACTATGTTCATGCTTGTTTCTTAGTAAGTACATGACGGTTACCTACTATGTACAGCATTGTTACTTATACAGCCCATGGCAGTTACTTACTATGTTCATGATTGTTACTTAGTGAGTACATGACTGATACCTACTATGTACAGCGTTGTTACTTATACAGCCCATGGCAGTTACTTACTATGTTCATGATTGTTATTTAGTAAGTACAATACTATTACCTACTATGTACAGCATTGTTACTTATAAAGCCCATGGCAGTTACTTACTATGTTCATGATTGTTACTTAGTAAGTACATGACGGTTACCTACTATGTACAGCATTGTCACATATAGAGCCCATTGCAGTTACTTCCTATGTTCATGATTGTTACTTAGTAAGTACAGCACTATTACAAACTATGTACAGCATTGTTACTTATAAAGCCCATAGCAGTTACTATGTTCATGCTTGTTTCTTAGTAAGTACATGACGGTTACCTACTATGTACAGCATTGTAATTATAAATCCCATGGCAGGTACTTACTATGTTCATGATTATTACTTAGTAAGTACATGACTGTTACCTACTATGTACAGCATTGTTACTTATAAAGCCCATGGCAGTTACTTTGTTAATGTTTGTTACTTAGTAAGTACATGACGGTTACCTACTATGTACAGCATTCTTACTTACAAAGCACATGGCAGTTACTTACTATGTTCATGATTTTTACTTAGTGAGTACATGGCTGTAACCTACAATGTACAGCATTGTTATTTATAACGTCCATGGCAAGTACTATGTTCGTGATTGTTACTTATTAAGTACATGACTGTTACCTACTATGTACAGCATTGTTACTTACTAAGCCCTTGGCAGTTACTTACTACGTTCATGATTGTTACTTAGTAAGTACAGCACTATTACCTACTATGTACAGCATAGTTCCTTATAAAGCCCATAGCAGTTACTATGTTCATGCTTGTTTCTTAGTAAGTACATGACGGTTAGCTACTATGTACAGCATTGTTACTTATACAGCCCATGGCAGTTACTTACTATGTTCATGATTGGTACTTAGTAAGTACAAGACGATTACCTACTATGTACAGCATTGTTACTTATAAAGCCCATGGCAGGTACTTACTATGTTCATGATTGTTACTTAGTGAGTACATGACTGATACCTACTATGTACACTGTTCTTACTTATGCAGCCCATGGCAGTTACTTACTATGTTCATGATTGTTACTTAGTAAGTACAATACTATTACCTACTATGCACAGCATTGTTACTTATAAAGCCCATGGCAGTTACTTTGTTCATGTTTGTTACTTAGTAAGTACAGGACTGTTACCTACTATGTACAGCATTGTTACCTATAAAGCCCATGCCAGTTACTATTTTCGTTATTGTTACTTAGTAAGTACAGGACTGTTACCTACTATGTACAGCATTGTTACTTATAGAGCCCATGGCAGTTACATCCTATGTTCATGATTGTTACTTAGTAAGTACATGACGGTTACCTACTACGTACAGCATTGTTACTTATAAAGCCCATGGCAGTTACTTACTATGTTCATGATTTTTACTTAGTGAGTACATGACTGTAACCTACTATGTACAGCATTGTTATTTATAAAGCCCATGGCAAGTACTATGTTCATGATTGTTACTTAGTAAGTACATGACTGTTACCTACTATGTACAGCATTGTTACTTATTAAACCCGTGGCAGTTACTTACTACGTTCATGATTGTTACTTAGTAAGTACAGGACTATTACCTACTATGTACAGCATTGTTACTTATAGAGCCCATGGCAGTTACTTACTATGTTCATGATTGTTACTTAGTAAGTACACGACTGTTACCTACGATGTACAGCATTGTTACTTATAAAGCTCATGGCAGTTACTTACAATGTTCATGGTTGTTACTTAATAACTACAGCACTATTACCTACTATGTACAGCATTGTTACTTATAAAGCCCATAGCAGTTACTATGTTCATGCTTGTTTCTTAGTAAGTACATGACGGTTACCTACTATGTACAGCATTGTTACTTATACAGCCCATGGCAGTTACTTACTATGTTCATGATTGTTACTTAGTAAGTACATGACGGTTACCTACTATGTACAGCATTGTTACTTATAAAGCCCATGGCAGGTACTTACTATGTTCATGATTGTTACTTAGTGAGTACATGACTGATACTTACTATGTACAGCGTTGTTACTTATGCAGCCCATGGCAGTTACTTACTATGTTCATGATTGTTATTTAGTAAGTACAATAATATTACCTACTATGTACAGCATTGTTACTTATATAGCCCATGGCAGTTACTTTGTTTATGTTTGTTACTAAGTAAGTACAGGACTGTTATCTACTGTGTACAGCATTGTTACTTATAGAGCCCATGGCAGTTAATTACTATGTTCATGTTTGTTACTAAGTAAGTACAGGACTGTTATCTACTGTGTACAGCATTGTTACTTATAAAGCCCATGGCAGTTACTATTTTCATTATTGTTACTTAGTAAGTACAGGACTGTTACCTACTATGTACAGCATTGTCACTTATAGAGCCCATGGCAGTTACTTCCTATGTTTATGATTGTCACTTAGTAACTACATGACTGTTACCTACTATGTACAGCATTGTTACTTATAAAGCCCATGGCAGTTACTTTGTTCATGTTTGTTACTAAGTAAGTACAGGACTGTTATCTACTGTGTACAGCATTGTTACTTATAAAGCCCATGGCAGTTACTATTTTCATTATTGTTACTTAGTAAATACAGGACTGTTACCTACTATGTACAGCATTGTCACTTATAGAGCCCATGGCAGTTACTTCCTATGTTTATGATTGTTACTTAGTAACTACTTGACTGTTACCTACTATTTACAGCATTGTTACTTATAAAGCCCATAGCAGTTACTATGTTCATGCTTGTTTCTTTGTAAGTACATGACGGTTACCTACTATGTACAGCATTGTTACTTATAAAGCCCATGGCAGGTACCTACTATGTACAGCATTGTTACTTATAAAGCCCATGGCAGTTACTTACTATGTTCATGATTGTAACTTAGTAAGTACATGACGTTTACCCACTATGTACAGAATTTCGCTTATAAAGCTCATGACATTTACTAACTATGTTCATGATTTTTAATTAGTGAGTACATGACTGTAACCTACTATGTACAGCATTGTTATTTATAAAGCCCATGGTAAGTATTATGTTCATGATTGTTTCTTAGTTAGCACATGACGGTTACCTACTATGTACAGCATTGTTACTTACAAAGCCCATGGCAGTTACTTACTATGTTCATGATTTTTACTTAGTGAGTACATGACTGTAACTTACTATGTACAGCATTGTTACTTATAAATCCCATGGCAGTTACTATTTTCATTATTGTTACTTAGTAAGTACAGGACTGTTACCTACTATGTACAGCATTGTCACATATAGAGCCCATTGCAGTTACTTCCTATGTTCATGATTGTTACTTAGTAAGTACAGCACTATTACAAACTATGTACAGCATTGTTACTTATAAAGCCCATAGCAGTTACTATGTTCATGCTTGTTTCTTAGTAAGTACATGACGGTTACCTACTATGTACAGCATTGTTACTTATAAAGCCCATGACAGGTACTTACTATGTTCATGATTTTTACTTAGTGAGTACATGACTGATACCTACTATGTACAGCGTTCTTACTTGTGCAGCCCATGGCAGTTACTTACTATGTTCATGATTTTTAATTAGTGAGTACATGACTGTAACCTACTATGTACAGCATTGTTATTTATAAAGCCCATGGCAGGTACTTACTATGTTCATGATTGTTACTTAGTGAGTACATGACTGATACCTACTATGTACAGCGTTCTTACTTATGCAGCCCATGGCAGTTACTTCCTATGTTTATGATTGTTACTTAGTAACTACATGACTGTTACCTACTATGTACAGCATTGTTACTTATAAAGCCCATGGCCGTTACTTTGTTCATGTTTGTTACTAAGTAAGTACAGGACTGTTATCTACTGTGTAAAGCATTGTTACTTATAAAGCCCATGGCAGTTACTATTTTCATTATTGTTACTTAGTAAGTACAGGACTGTTACCTACTATATACAACATTGTCACTTATAGAGCCCATGGCAGTTACTTCCTATGTTTATGATTGTTACTTAGTAACTACATGACTGTTACCTACTATGTACAGCATTGTTACTTATAAAGCCCATAGCAGTTACTATGTTCATGCTTGTTTCTTAGTAAGTACGTGGCGGTTACCTACTATGTACAGCATTGTTACTTATAAAGCCCATGGCAGGTACTTACTATGTTCATGATTGTTACTTAGTGAGTACATGACTGATACCTACTATGTACAGCGTTCTTACTTATGCAGCCCATGGCAGTTACTTACTATGTTCATGATTTTTAATTAGTGTGTACATGACTGTAACCTACTATGTACAGCATTGTTATTTATAAAGCCCATGGCAGGTACTTACTATGTTCATGATTGTTACTTAGTGAGTACATGACTGATACCTACTATGTACAGCGTTCTTACTTATGCAGCCCATGGCAGTTACTTACTATGTTCATGATTTTTAATTAGTGAGTACATGACTGTAACCTACTATGTACAGCATTGTTATTTATAAAGCCCATGGCAGGTACTTACTATGTTCATGATTTTTACTTAGTGAGTACATGACTGATACCTACTATGTACAGCGTTCTTACTTATGCAGCCCATGGCAGTTACTTCCTATGTTTATGATTGTTACTTAGTAACTACATGACTGTTACCTACTATGTACAGCATTGTTACTTATAAAGCCCATGGCAGTTACTTTGTTCATGTTTGTTACTAAGTAAGTACAGGACTGTTATCTACTGTGTACAGCATTGTTACTTATAAAGCCCATGGCAGTTACTATTTTCATTATTGTTACTTAGTAAGTACAGGACTGTTACCTACTATATACAACATTGTCACTTATAGAGCCCATGGCAGTTACTTCCTATGTTTATGATTGTTACTTAGTAACTACATGACTGTTACCTACTATGTACAGCATTGTTACTTATAAAGCCCATAGCAGTTACTATGTTCATGCTTGTTTCTTAGTAAGTACATGGCGGTTACCTACTATGTACAGCATTGTTACTTATAAAGCCCATGGCAGGTACTTACTATGTTCATGATTGTTACTTAGTGAGTACATGACTGATACCTACTATGTACAGCGTTCTTACTTATGCAGCCCATGGCAGTTACTTCCTATGTTTATGATTGTTACTTAGTAACTACATGACTGTTACCTACTATGTACAGCATTGTTACTTATAAAGCCCATGGCAGTTACTTTGTTCATGTTTGTTACTAAGTAAGTACAGGACTGTTATCTACTGTGTACAGCATTGTTACTTATAAAGCCCATGGCAGTTACTATTTTCATTATTGTTACTTAGTAAGTACAGGACTGTTACCTACTATGTACAGCATTGTCACTTATAGAGCCCATGGCAGTTACTTCCTATGTTTATGATTGTTACTTAGTAACTACATGACTGTTACCTACTATGTACAGCATTGTTACTTATAAAGCCCATAGCAGTTACTATGTTCATGCTTGTTTCTTAGTAAGTACATGGCGGTTACCTACTATGTACAGCATTGTTACTTATAAAGCCCATGGCAGTTACTTACTATGTTCATGATTGTAACTTAGTAAGTACATGACGGTTACCTACTATGTACAGCATTGTTACTTATAAAGCCCATGGCAGGTACCTACTATGTACAGCATTGTTACTTATAAAGCCCATGACAGTTACTTACTATGTTCATGATTGTAACTTAGTAAGTACATGATGTTTACCCACTATGTACAGCATTGTCGCTTATAAAGCTCATGGCAGTTACTTACTATGTTCATGATTTTTAATTAGTGAGTACATGACTGTAACCTACTATGTACAGCATTGTTATTTATAAAGCCCAAGGCAAGTATTATGTTCATGATTGTTTCTTAGATAGTACATGACGGTTACCTACTATGTACAGCATTGTTACTTACAAAGCCCATGGCAGTTACTTACTATGTTCATGATTGTTACTTAGTAAGTACATGACGGTTACCTACTATGTACAGCATTGTTACTTACAAATCCCATGGCAGTTACTTACTATGTTCATGATTTTTACTTAGTGAGTACATGACTGTAACTTACTATGTACAGCATTGTTACTTATAAAGCCCATGGCAGTTACTATTTTCATTATTGTTACTTAGTAAGTACAGGACTGTTACCTACTATTTACAGCATTGTCACATATAGAGCCCATTGCAGTTACTTCCTATGTTCATGATTGTTACTTAGTAAGTACAGCACTATTACAAACTATGTACAGCATTTTTACTTATAAAGCCCATAGCAGTTACTATGTTCATGTTTGTTTCTTAGTAAGTACATGACGGTTACCTACTATGTACAGCATTGTTACTTATAAAGCCCATGGCAGGTACTTACTATGTTCATGATTGTTACTTAGTGAGTACATGACTGATACCTACTATGTACAGCGTTCTTACTTATGCAGCCCATGGCAGTTACTTACTATGTTCATGATTGTTACTTAGTAAGTGCAATACTATTACCTACTATGTACAGCATTGTTACTTATAAAGCCCATGGCAGTTACTTTGTTCATGTTTGTTACTTAGTAAGTACAGGACTGTTACCTACTATGTATAGCATTGTTACCTATAAAGCCCATGCCAGTTACTATTTTCATTATTGTTACTTAGTAAGTACAGGACTGTTACCTACTATGTACAGCATTGTTACTTATAGAGCCTATGGCAGTTACTTCCTATGTTCATGATTGTTACTTAGTAAGTACAGCACTATTACCAACTATGTACAGCATTGTTACTTATAAAGCCCAAAGCAGTTACTATGTGTCATGATTGTAACTTAGTAAGTACATGACGGTTACCTACTATGTACAGCATTGTTACCTATAAAGCCCATGGCAGTTACATACTATGTTCATGATTGTTACTTAGTAAGTACACGACTGTTACCTACTATGTACAGCATTGTTACTTATAGAGCCCATGGCAGTTACATACTATGTTCATGATTGTTACTTAGTAAGTACACGACTGTTACCTACTATGTACAGCATTGTTACTTATAAAGCTCATGGCAGTTACTTACTATGTTCATGATTGTTACTTAATAAGTACAGCACTATTACCTACTATGTACAGCATTGTTACTTATAAAGCCCATAGCAGTTACTATGTTCATGCTTGTTTCTTAGTAAGTACATGACGGTTACCTACTATGTAGAGCATTGTTACTTATACAGCCCATGGCAGTTACTTACTATGTTCATGATTGTTACTTAGTAAGTACATGACGGTTACCTACTATGTACAGCATTGTTACTTATAAAGCCCATGGCAGGTACTTACTATGTTCATGATTGTTACTTAGTGAGTACATGACTGATACCTACTATGTACAGCGTTGTTACTTATACAGCCCATGGCAGTTACTTACTATGTTCATGATTGTTACTTAGTAAGTACAATACTTTACAAACTATGTACAGCATTGTTACTTATAAAGCCCATAGCAGTTACTATGTTCATGCTTGTTTTTTAGTAAGTACATGACGGTTACCTACTATGTACAGCATTGTTACTTATAAAGCCCATGGCAGTTGCTTACTATGTTCATGATTGTTAGTTAGTAAGTACAGCACTATTACCTACTATGTACAGCATTGTTACTTATAAAGCCCATGGCAGTTACTTTGTTCATGTTTGTTACTTAGTAAGTACATGACGGTTACCTACTATGTACAGCATTGTTACTTACAAAGCACATGGCAGTTACTTACTATGTTCATGATTTTTACTTAGTGAGTACATGACTGTAACCTACAATGTACAGCATTGTTATTTATAAAGTCCGTGGCAAGTGCTATGTTCATGATTGTTACTTAGTAAGTACATGACTGTTACCTACTATGTACAGCATTGTTACTTACTAAGCCCGTGGCAGTTACTTACTACGTTCATGATTGTTACTTAGTAAGTACAGCACTATTACCTACTATGTACAGCATTGTTACTTATAAAGCCCATAGCAGTTACTATGTTCATGCTTGTTTCTTAGTAAGTACATGACGGTTACCTACTATGTACAGCATTGTTACTTATACAGCCCATGGCAGTTACTTACTATGTTCATGATTTTTACTTAGTAAGTACATGACGGTTACCTACTATGTACAGCATTGTTACTTATAAAGCCTATGGCAGGTACTTACTATGTTCATGATTGTTACTTAGTGAGTACATGACTGATACCTACTATGTACAGCGTTGTTACTTATACAGCCCATGGCAGTTACTTACTATGTTGATGATTGTTATTTAGTAAGTACAATACTATTACCTACTATGTACAACATTGTTACTTATAAAGCCCATGGCAGTTACTTTGTTCATGTTTGTTACTAAGTAAGTACAGGACTGTTATCTACTGTGTACAGCATTGTTACTTATAAAGCCCATGGCAGTTACTATTTTCATTATTGTTACTTAGTATGTACATGACGGTTACCTACTATGTACAGCATTGTTACTTATAAAGCCCATGGCAGGTACTTACTATGTTGATGATTGTTACTTAGTGAGTACATGACTGTTACCTACTATGTACAGCATTGTTACTTATACAGCCCATTGCAGTTGCTTACTATGTCTATGATTGTTACTTAGTAAGCACAACACTATTACCTACTATGCCCAGCATTGTTACTTATAAAGCCCATGGCAGTTACTTATTATGTTCATGATTGTTTTTGGTGAGTACATGACTGTTACCTACTATATACAGCATTGTTACTTATACAGCCCATGGCAGTTACTTACTATGTTCATGATTGTTACTTACTAAGTACAATACTATTACCTACTATGTACAGCATTGTTTCTTATAAAGCCCATGGCAGTTACTTTGTTCATGTTTGTTACTAAGTAAGTACAGGACTTTTATTTACTGTGTACAGCATTGTTACTTATAAAGCCAATGGCAGTTACTTACTATGTTCATGATTGTTACTTAGTAAGTACAAGACTGTTACCTACTATGTACAGCATTGTTACTTACTAAGCCCGTGGCAGTTACTTACTACGTTCATGATTGTTACTTAGTAAGTACAGGACTATTACCTACTATGTACAGCATTGTTACTTATAGAGCCCATTGCAGTTACTTACTAAGTTCATGATTGTTATTTAGAAAGTACAGGACAGTTACCTACTATGTACAGCATTGTTACTTACTAAGCCCGTGGCAGTTACTTACTATGTTCATAATTGTTACTTACTAAGCCAATGGCAGTTACTTAATATGTTCATGATTGTTACTTACTAAACCCATTGCAGTTACCTACTATGTTCACTATTGTTGCTTAGTAAGTACAGGATTGTTACCTACTATGTACATCATTGTTACTTATAAAGCCCATGGCAGTTTCCTAATATGTACAGCATTGTTACTTACTAAGACCGTGGCAGTTACCTACTAAGTTCATGATTGTTACTTAGAAAGTACAGGACAGTTACCTACTATGTACAGCATTGTTACTTACTAAGCCCATGGCAGTTACCTACTATGTGCATGATTGTTACTTAATAGGCCAGTGGCAATTACTTACTATTACTATAGAATGAAAAGAAACTCAAATAAAATTTGTCTTTGTTGATTCAAGTAGGAAAAATTATTCTCTTTAAAAAATTTGATAAATGTATTACTTTTTTTAAATAATAACATAAAATACAGAATAAAAAACCTAATGTTACTTACTTTACTTTACTTTATCCAATGCCTGCCCTTGGCAAAAAAGCCATTCGGCGTCGAGCCTCCCAGTAGAGACGAGACAACTGTGGAAATATGATCGCCAGTAGGCACAGTGTCGCCGTAGCAGATTTAGCGTTACCCAGGGTGCACCTAGAGGAGGCCTTCTACATTTACACCCCCCCCCCCCCCCACTAATGTCACAATGGTGTTACAATTTTCCTTTAGCGTTTATATTCGGCCTATATTGTAATGGCCAATAAACTTGGTGCTACGTTGTACAATACAGAATAATACAACCTTTACCAACCAAATAAATTGTTATTTACTGCCGTGTAAGCCCCTGGCGTGCACACTCGGCACCTTTACCTTGGGGAGTAAAATAGCGCGATACAAAACGTCATACGTGACGTGCGTAAAAATGTACACATGCGGAGCAAAGTAGGTTGTACGAGCATATTCACCTGTAAAATATGGTTTTCCTGTATTTATATAACAGCTGTTTCTTTCATAATTTATGGTAATGTTAAAACATTTTTAAATCTAATTTCTATCAATAAAATAAATTTAATTTAGTAATTTAATTTAGTTTATAAACTATTTATGTTTTCAATTATTTAATTAGGTGAATAAAGTACTTATAAGGTGGACAATTTTTAACTACGTTTGAGATATAAAATGTTGTAAATCTTTACACACACGATTAACGAAGCCTGAAAACCTCTGCCAGGTTGTAGCAATGTAACTTAAGGGGCTCAGCAATCTCTGAAAATGCATGAAATGTTTTAAAGATACATTTGTTTAGAAATAATGTAGATTTAACCTAGTAAACTTATAACGGAATCATGACGATAGTTAGAACAAGTAGTTTAATTTGAACACTGAGCTTCGTACATAGGTAAACATGTACAATGTTATAAATCTCTCTTTCTCTCTCTCTCTTTCTCTCTCTCTCTCTCTCTCTCTATGTCTCTGTCTCCCTCAATTTCTCTATCTCTTTTTGTGTATGTGTGTGGTTACAGAGAGAGAAATAAAACGTGTGTGTGAGTGACAGAAAGAATGTATCTCTAATATTAGGATGATATTAGGTTATTACGAGTTTAATCAAAGCGGAAACCAATACATGTCTACATGTATCTGGTCTCTGGAACTTCACTCAGCTGTATGCCGTCAATTTAGTTTTAATCTATTCATCACTTACCTTCTTGACAGTATATAATATTAGTTATCATTTACTAGGAGAAATAATTTAAAAATACCACTACCAATTATTTGTAAAGGTTTTCCGGTCATAATAAATGTTTTAACTTATTAAACTTCAATTTGAATTCATAAGAGTAATGTAAGGTTTACTTATAATTACTAGGCGAAGATATGATTTTAAATTGAGTTTCAAAGGGACGATATTCTTAAGACCTAAATGCGTGTGACTTCTACTATCTGAAAAGAAAGGAATCCCTGCTTTCACATAATACGTAAGGGACAAAACAAAAACACTTTTCGATTTTGCATTGGAAATTCAAAAGATACAGTTACAATAATGAAATAACTAATAGGCCTATGTATTAATTTCCCGACTTCAACTAAACATTCATTTTACTCAACCCTCATATTAGAAATACCGTTGCATGTATATCTTATTCTCCTTATGAAACTACCTCTATATATAAAGACAGTTATTTTTACATATTTAAACAATTTATTGAGTATTATTTTTTATTAAATTTTCATTTTAAAAATACCTCTTTAATTTTCTTTTCATGAATTTTTCCATTGAAATTTAAATTCTTTTTCGCAAAACGTGTAACTAAGCATAGAGTTCTTGTATGCATCGAGTGTAGGAGGAGCTGCTATAAAACGCTGTTATATTTTTCTATCAAAGTATTTAATCTACGTAATAGGGTTTTCTTACATTAAAGTTTACACATCTTTGGAAAGCTAACCAAACAGATTGCGTCATTTGCTTCCGTTTTTTTTTCTTACAAAAAAAAAAAGTTCCAAAGACCATCCTCCTAAGCCCCAAGGTCTTGCCACGGCATATCTCCCCTTTGACTACGCGGGGGCTCTACCAACACAAGAGCTGAGGAGGCTGGTCGAGCACTGCGGGGCTGTGGATGAGGAGCTGCTGGTGGGGATGGATGCTAACTCCCATCACACTTCGTGGGGAAGTACAGGTACCAACACTAGAGGTGAGGAACTTTTAGCTTATCTTAGCTCTAAGAATTTACTAGTCTTAAATCAGGGGGAAGAGCCGACGTTTGTCACTAGGGCCAGACAGGAGGTCCTGGACATTACGGTGGCATCGAACCAGACGGCTAGGTATGTACTAAACTGGCATGTGTCGGATGAACCATCTTCTTCTGACCACAGACATATTAGGTATGATATCTCTCTAAATCCAACCATGCTTCGGCCAACCAGGGATCCAAGAAGAACAGACTGGGACTCCTACAGGAGGGACCTGGGTGTTCGGATTGAGGAGGCTGGATTGGAGTATGGTGGGATGAGAGGCTAGAAGACTCTGCCGCATTGGTTGGCGAGGCTATAGTAGAATCCTTTACTGATAACTGCCCTCTTAGTGAGGGGAGAAAAGTAGGGGATCCGTCATGGTGGAGCAAGAAGCTAGCCAAACTTCGGAAGACCACCATGAGACTCTTTAATAGAGCAAAAAAGAACGGGGAGTGGGACCAGTATAGGAAAACACTAACCGAATACAACAGGGCAATTAGAGAAGCACGCAGGAAGTCCTGGAAGGAGTTTTGTCAAGAGATTGACAAAACTCGGGAAGGGGCACGACTGCATAAAGTGCTATCTAAGGACCCAGTTAACCCGGTGGGGATGCTAAGAACCCCACTGGGAAATATAACAAAAACTGCAGGGGAAACTGTGGAAGAATTAATCAGAACACATTTCCCTTCCAGTACCCTGAGGAAACTTGGGGGAGCAGACACTGAACCAGTTGCCAAACTCTCCACAAGACGTGGTAAGAGGGAGGACTGGGAAGTGGCAAGGAGGATAGTAACTCCACAAAGGGTAAGATGGGCTATTGGCACATTTAAACCCTACAAATCTCCAGGTCCAGATGGGATCTATCCTGTGCTGCTGCAGCAGGGAATGGATTTGCTGGTACTGGTACTTACTAAATTATACAGGCTGAGCATTGCTTTAGGGCATGTGCCGGCAGCCTGGAAAGCTAGTAAGGTGGTCTTTATACCTAAGCCCACCGGTAACCAATCGGAAGGGAAAGGATACAGACCTATTACACTCATGTCCTTTGTTCTTAAGGGACTTAAAAAACTGGTTGATAGGCATATTAGGGGGGGGGTGCTTTGGCCATAAAACCTTTGCATTGGAACCAGTATGCTTATCAAGCGGGGAAATCCTGCGAGGGAGCTCTCCATCAAGTGGTTGGTAGGATTGAGCAAATGATCGCCAAGTAAGGTTGTGCCATAGGTGCCTTCCTCGACATTGAAGGGGCTTTCAATAACCCCTCAGTGGAAACGATGGTAAGTGGTGCAAGACGTCATGGAGTGGATGCAACCACTTGTGGTTGGATAAGTTCCATGTTAACAAACAGAAGCATTTCTGTAGAGGTGGCAGGGGAGGTCAGAAGGGCGGAGACAAGTCTGGGCTGTGCACAGGGGGGGGGGTTCTCTCTCCTCTGTTGTGGTGCCTAGTGGTTGACAACCTTATTGAACTCCTGAATGAACAGGGGTACTTCTGTCTAGGATATGCGGACGACATAGTTGTTTTGATCCTGGGCAGATTCTCTGATACAGTCCTTGAGGTCTGCAATCAGAAATCCTCTACGACTGATTGAAGAGTGGTGTAAAAAGGAGAACCTTAGGGTAAATCCAAAAAAGACTGCTCTCATTAACTTCACCAGACAGCGAAAAGATCTGACGACCAGGATGCCCCGCTTGTTTGGTGAGTACCTTGAGTTTGTGGGGGAGGTGAAGTACCTGGGAGTTACTCTGGACAGGAAAATCACCTGGAACCCACATCTTGAGAGGACAGTTAACAAGGCCAAAAGGGCACTGATGACTGTGAGAAGAATGGTGGGTAAGAAATGGGGACTGAAGCCATCAATGATGCACTGGGTGTATCTGAGGGTGATAAGACCTATGATTACCTATGGAGCTCTGGTGTGGTGGACAAAGGCCAACCAGGCACAGACAAGAGCTAAACTGAGCTCTATCCAGAGATTGGCCTGTCTGTGCACACTGGGAGCGATGTCAACTACACCAGGTGCAGCAATGGAAGTAATGCTTAACCTCCCTCCCCTTGAGCTTGTCCTTAGGGGAGAGGCGAGGCCGGCGGCATGGAGATTGCGCAACTCGAGCAACTGGGCTAACCTCCCAGATGTCTCGGGACATATGAGTATCGAGTGCGTGGTCAAAGAACCCGTTTTGGAAATGGGCAGCGACCACATTACTCGAATATATGCACCTGACCAGGTCCCCCAAACTATGATGGAATGGTCAGGGACACTAACATCAGGAGCTCAGATCTGGTACACAGATGGCTCCAGGATGGACTTTGGCACTGGAGCGGGGGTGTATTGTAAAAACCCAAGGGTAGAACTAGTTTTTTCCTTGGGGAGGCATACCTCTGTATTTCAGGCCGAAGTATATGCTATAAATGCCTGTCTGTGAGAGATAGCAAGAAGGGAAACACACGGGACCCGGATTGCTATTTTCTCCGACAGTCAGGCAGCAATTAAGGCACTAAACGGACACGTGGTCACCTCGGCCATAGTCAGGGAGTGCCTAATTAACCTACAAGCTCTGGCAAGGCACAATCAAATCATGATAGGTTGGGTGCCAGGGCATAGGGGAATACTTGGAAATGAAGCCACAGATGCACTGGCCAGGGAGGGGTCTTCGACTCCCCTGATTGGACCGGAGCCTGCGGTAGGTATTTCCAAATCCATGGTCAAGATGGCAGTGCGAAGGTGGATGGCTGAAAGACACTGTGAGCACTGGATCAGGGCCGAAGGGATGAGACTCAGTAAGCTAACCCTTAGGAAACCTTCCTTGGGGCTGCAGAAGAGTCTCATCTATCTGTTTAGGCAGGAATTGAGGATAGCCACAGGTCTACTCACGGGACACTGTGGACTAAGGAAACATTTGCATAAAATGGGTATCTACAAAGATGAACCAGTGTACAGATTATGCGGGCAGGAACTGGAGACTGCCACACACATTATTTACAGATGTGAAGCACTTGCCGAGAGGCGCTTCAACCTCTTTGGTGATGGAACGGCTTTGGTGGATGCTGAAGGTAAAACTCTAGTCAGGAAACTCCTAAACCTGGTAAGAGGGAAGGGGCTATTTGACTAGATCAGGGAGGTAAGTACAATATACCTTAAGGTAGCAGTGCTTCGGGCAATTCAAACCCGCTCCCAAGTTAAAAAAAAAAAAAAAAAAAAAAGCCCCAAGGTCAAAGAGAATGAATCTGATTAGTGTGTGAGAAATGCTTTATTGAGAAAACTCTGTTCGGCTGTGAGTTAATATTAAAATCACCTCATATCCTTTGCAACGTATAACAGCTTTTATAGGCCCTCTCGCAACCTATAACCGCTTTAAGAAGGACTCTTGCAAACTATAACCACCTTTAAACTGCCACTTGCAACCTATAACTGCAATTTATAGGGTAGCTGGCATCCTATAGCCGCCTTTATAGGGTCTATTGCAACAAATAACCGCCGTATAAAGTTTCTTTAAACCTATAACCACCTACATGATATTATTATACATTATATAACATCAAAAAAAAGTAAACAATAAATAGGTTAGAACTAAATTGATGTTGAAAAGGATTTCTTGAAATTATGTTTAAATACTTTTTATTGCCAACAATATAACCTGGAAATGCTGTAGAATTTCAGTAAGCTATATTCATGCTAATAATGTATGTTACATTAAATTAAAAAACTATAAAATATGCAACAAGAAAACGTTTAATACAATCACACACATTCACACACAATCACACACACACACACACACACACACACACACACACACACACACATTCACACACAAACACACACACACACTCACTCACACACACACACACACACGCACACACACACACGCACACACACACACACACACACACACACACACACACACACACACACACACACACACATACATACACACACAAACAGACCACACACATATATATTTTTATACATAAAACAAATCATAAGTACATTTCCTAGGGCTTAATTGCGTAATTTAGTAAAGAATTATATGACATGTCGAAGTTAATAACTATTGGAAATTTTATCTGAAATATATAAAGATTTTGGTCGTAATTAAAATTCATTTATCACTAAAATATTGCTTTGCTCGAGATATATAATGGGGATAGTTTCACCTACGAAATTATTATTTTTTTTACCTGTGTCTGAGATACATAGATTCTGAGCTTCAGTGCATTCTAGACAGGTAAAGGCGGAACTAAAAGTGAAGATTTTGATTGAAGTAGGTTGGGCTTTTTTTAAATTATTTTATATTATAGTGATCTGAACGTTCACTAAATTACCAGCTTTATCTCGAGGTAATTTCAATAAGATAACAATTTAATAATACGTACACCTATTTCATTTTAATTTGTTTTTAACTCTTTTTAATTTTAACAATCTAAACTTATCTCCCTTGTATAAAGTCTAATACCTTTTTCTGACTTCGTCACAGATATACATAAATAGAAAATACATACTTATATTATTTACTAATTTTTGGAAACCTCAGCCGGGAGGTTGAGGTCTAATTGTTTCGTAATTACATACAACAGAAACAAATCGTAAGCTTTGAGAGACGCTGGGCTATCAACGTTTTATTGGCCCTAACGGACTGGTGGGTAATCCAGTAGACAAGGTTATTCATTATATTTGCTGACACCTTGGAACGGACGTTTTAACCAGTTTGCTTTCACTTTAACTCCACAGCCTCATCTAAGGTTCTGCAGTCACACAAATGAAGGCCGGGAAAGCTCCTAGAAAGGATACCAAATTCAATACAACAATAAAAAACCTTAGGAAAACCACGATCTCTTACATCACACATTTACAACACTATTCTCCGAACTCAACACTATTCTCCGAACTCAACACTTGCCGTATGCTTGCAAAGTAGCTAAAATTTTAAGCTTTCTTAACCCGGGAAAAGACTTACAAAAACCAGGATCATAACGGCCTAAAGGTTTGTTGAACACGATGAGCAAGTTATTTGAAAAAAAAACTCCTTCTAATACGGATCAACAAACGCAACAATACTAGTATTTTAAGGCAAGAGAAATTTAGCGTCAGAGCTATACACTAGACCACACATTAGCTAATGAAAGTGGTGGAGCACGCAACCAGGGGTTCCTATTAAAACCGATCCAGAGACATCGTCTTCTTGGACATCGATAAGGGATTTGATCGGGTCTGGAACAACGGCCTCATTGACAACTTACGTCAGTATTACTGCCCACATACCCCCTAATAGGTCCTACTTGACTATTCGAATGTTTAGAAATTGAGACCAAATTGCATCTGCATTACGAACCATTCTGGCCGGAATCCCACAAAGATCACGCATTGGGCCTGTCCATCTACATCAACGACATGGCGAGGGCCTAGATTTGCTGTCGACTTAGCGGTATCTGCTCACTCATGGAAACCACGACTCGTACATAGCAGGCTATAAACACTATCTTACAGCGTTAGGGTCCTGGATGAGTCACTGCAAATGGAAAGTGAAGAAGAAGGTGGCCTAGTGCTTCAGTCAATTACATCATTAAGGCACTGACAATTTTATATAAATGTTTTATTTTGCATTTCACCTCTGGTAGAACCAATAATGGGGCCACATTTAGCCTTGAAGACACATAATTTTGCTGTTCAGCCAACCTTAACACGAGATCTTTTAATTCTTCCTGTTCCATTTGAACATTAAAGCTTGAGAAGTTTAATGGGTAGCAAACTCAAATCGATTCAAATTTATGAAAAGCCAAGTTATATGCGTTGGGCAAAAAACATTTGAAACCATTAAAATAACTATTTTAAGTAGATGATAAGGTGTACATAAATGTTGTTAACTAAAAATACACGGTTGGTGCGTTAGTCAAAGAAATCGATTTATTAGGAATTTGGCAACGTTTCGACTACTAAATTCAGACCTTAAAAGTATAACAGAAAGAATTGACATCTACTTCATAAAAATACACAAGAAAATTAACTTAAAAATCAAATGTATTAAAATAAGTTATTAATATTAATAAATTAACAAAACAACACAAATAAATTAAATAATTAAAAAACACACCATAAAACGTGATATGCCATGATAATAATAACTATAAACCATTGATTAGCATTATTTAAAAAAATTCTCAAACATATAACAGTAATATAACCTGTAAAAATAAATCATAACCAAACATCTGGTACATCAACAACTAGAACCCTCGAGAGTGTTTATGACTATATAATTATAAATATTAGCCTATTTATTAGTGTCCTATTTAACATTATTAGAATTTTTATGCATGTTTATATGGAGCATTTCAAACAAAATTCGTCTCCTCCAATTACCTTCCGTGTCCAAAATCCTAGGATGTTGGAAATTAAAGGAACGATTATGTTCATTGATGTGATCGTAAAACACTGAGGAGAGATGCAAACCTTTTTTACTCTTGTTTTCTTGTTCTAAAAGACGAATATGCAATTACCCATTCAGTTTCCCCAACATAGGAAGCATCATATATATATATATATATATAAAACATTATTACAAGACAGAAAAGAATTAAGTTTTGAAAATATTCTTTTATTAATATGAAATTTAATAAATCGATAAGGATAATCATTAAGCAATAAACATATTTGTATAAGTTTCAAATTCCTATAATGATAGGAAGGAGGTAATAAGTCAAGAACTTTATCAACAAGAGAGGATACCAATCCAAGTTTCTGTGACATCGGATGATCTGAGTAAAAATTAAGCAATTTGTCCGAAAAAGTAGGTTTATGACACCAGTCTGTGACGAGTTTACCAACCCGTTTATGGTTTGATTTACAACTGAATATTACTATAAGTATGTGAAATCGACCAGAGGGAGATCTATATATATAAAATAAGTTTTCTTGTTTAATAATTTAAAACAACATAGGTTACTCAAATACAAGAATATTTATTAATTTATATCCAAAGCTTTTCGTTGGCAATCAGTACCAACATCATCAGGAATAATGTGGCATTATTGTAATTTTCATTCAAACGAAACCTATATATATATATATATATATATACATATATTGTACAAATTTTCAATTGTTAATAAAATACGTTTTTATTAATCTAATCAAGTTCCAAAACATTTTTTTCAACTATAGTTGATTTCAATTGATTATAAAAAATATTTTCTCACTTAATAATTCAATAACTGAATTTCAAAAATTTGAGCGTCTAGGTCGGTTTCGAACTGAGTATATTCCTGTTCAAAGTCTAGCGCTTTTTGACACTGAGCCAACTTTCTTTAGATAGAAATGGACATCTCAAATATCTTAATTAAAAACTCTTTTATTTTATAACCGTAAATTGTTGCCATGGACATCACGCAATATCATAAATAATGCTCTAAGATTAATAATGAACGAAAATAATATAATTAACAAAGAAACTTGGTTAACTTTATCGAACCTTGCTTCACAAACGGACAGTGCGAAAGGAAAGCGAAAAGAAAAAACAACACAATGCAAGCGACGAAATAAAAGAAAGTGTATAAATAGTAACAAATGAAAATAATAGTACAGTATATATTTAGTTCGTATTTTTAGACACTGAATTTAATTTGTTTACAAGCGTGAAAGTATTACTGTCAAACTAATTTTTTTTTTTTTTTTTGTACAATCACTTCAAACGTCTAACCTATATGCATGAAGAACATTTTATTATATAAGATAGTAATTAAATATTGCAGCGTGTTATATATTATTCATAACACACTTTTTTCAATTTCCGAATCACCTCCGGTTATTAATTAAGTGGTATTTATAAGAAATACCTCACGGCTCATTACACGAAAAAACAGTTTTACAATATTGAAGGCAGTTCAATGGTGGGTTGACTGTCACAGCGTTCGATCTGACAACACCGAATCACTAACCTACCAGAAATCAATTCCTATTCTACTTTAAATCAAAGTATAATAATCAGCAGTTCCAAAAATTAAGTTTATTTTCACACTCAATTTCTCAAATAAACTGAAGCCATTCATCGTAACTGTAAAGTTATTCCTGAACTTTAGCAATAAGAACAATAATGTATAGATCGTCTACATAACGCCCAAAATAAATTGGTTTAAAAATTAAATTATCCAATTAAAGCTGCTCAAGATCGCTAACAACAATATCACCAAATTTGGGGGATACTGGACTACCCATATGTGTGCCATAAACTTGCTTATAAAATGTATTATCAAATTGAAAAAATGTGTCTTCCATTAGAAATTCCACAACTTCAAGTAAACGATAAAGATAAATATCATTTTTACGTCAAATATAGTTACATCTTTTCTCAATAGCTTTTAATACTAACTTAGTGCTGACATTAGTAAAAAGTGACTATCATGTACTATAACGTTTTATAGTGTGTTTCTTAGTTATTTATATTTATTTGTATTCTTGTATTGTTAATTTATTATTATTAATAACTTATTGTATTGTTTTTTATTTTATATTAATTTTTTGTGTATTTTATGACGTAGATGTCAATTCTGTCTATTACACTTGTAGGCCTGAATGAGGACGACAATTTAGTCGTCGAAACTTTAACAAATTCCTAATAAATCGATTTCTTTTACTCTGGCATCAACCGTGTTTATATTTATTTTTAGTAGATTTAACATACACTTTATTAAATTCAAATACTTAAATGTATAGAAATTATATTAAATGAAAAAATAAAAAGATAAATTAATGTAAATGTTTTATTGTAAACTTTTAACTTCTCCTGTCGGTTTTATTATCATTAGACTTTAAACAAACACATATATAAAACTGCATGTAATATTTGTGTTTTAATAAAACGAAATATAATAATAATAATAATATATATATATATATATATATATATATATATATATATATATATATATATATATTAATATATATATGGTTTACAACAACCATTGGTTCATATATACAGGTGACCGAAAACAAACCGGACGTTTTTAAAATTACCTATACTTATTTTTTATGTGCCTTTATGTTGTGAATAAGAAGTTATCACCGAAACGTGAAATGAGCCTACCTAGAAACGTGCGACGCACAGCAACCATTGCATCTCAAGAAGTATGTGCAGTGGTGCTATCTTGCGGGAAAATCTTGCTATCTTGTTTTTGTTGAGTAAACAATGTTTAATTTAAATTTTTTTAAAAACTCTTATCCAAGATCATGACTATTTTACTTTCTTGTTCATCAATCTACTTGCATACGTACGCAAAAACGTGTCTCGTTCAATCTCGTTCCATTACCATCTGAGTCACTCACAACTTGTAGGGATGAAATATTAAGTCTTTTTGCAAAGTTGTTCTCACTGATTCACGAGTTTGTCCTAATTCATCTGCATGTCTTCTTGTCGACAGACTTTGGCTACAAATCAAAGCTTAAATAAACATTTCAATGTTTTGCAGACATAATGTATTTTTATTCTTACATAATATTTATATTTTTTGTTTGCGGAGCCCTGTGGATGGATCTACAAAAACCTTAACACGCACCATCCTGGGAGTATGTTAAACAAACCCATTAAATTCCATCAACTTCTGTATAGCGTTATAGGCATCCATAAGATATGTCCATGTATACATTAGTTTTTGAACCACGCTTAGCCTCTGAGGTGGAGCTCTGTGCATGAATCTACACCAATTTTCACACGAACCGGTCTAGGAATATGTTAAACAATCTGTTCAGCGTTTAAGGCGTCCATAAAATACATACAACACACATACAAATATACCACGTTTTTTGCCATCCTAGGCCTCTGGGGCTGAGTAGTGTGGATGTAACTACACCACACTTGACACGAACAGTCTTGGAAATATGTTAAACAATTCCTCCGAATTTCATTAACATGTGTTCAGAGGTTTAGGCTTTCATAACACATATTCATACACACGTATATACATACCTCGATTTTTAAACCATCCTACGGTTTTTGGGCTGGTCCCTGTGGATGGATCTACACCAAACGTAACACAATCCATCTTGGGAATATGTTATACAATCCCTCCAAATTGTACAACCCTCTGTTTAGCAGGACACACGTCCATAAGACACGTACATACATACATCGGTTTTTCTAGCATCCTAAGCCTCTGGGGGCAAAGCCCTCTAGATCCCACTACACCAAATTTCACAAAATCCATCCTGAAAATATGTTAAACAATCTCTCCAAATATCATTAACATGTTCAGTAGACTAAGCGTTCAAAAGATACATACATACTTACATCGGTTTTTGAGCCATCCTAAGCCTCTAAGGCGGAGCCCTGCGGATGGATCTTCACTAAACTTCACAGGAACTATTTTGGAAACATTTTAAATAAACCCTCCAAGTTTCATCAACTTCTGTTCAGCGGTTTAGGCGTTTATAACATACACACATGCATATATACACACATTCATTATTATAGATAGATATAGATTAACATCATTATCTATTAGTAATGTTAGGTAAAGCATACAAAGATATTGTCCGTAAATAAATTTTTATTTATGCCTTGTAAAATATTGCTTTCAAAAAAATGTGTATTTTAAATCTAAAATGTTCCTATTACAGCGAATTCTAGACGGTCGAAAGCTAAACTAAAAGTAAAGATGTTGAATGGATAGGTGGCGCTGTAATCAATAATGCACAATTATTTTATATTTATAAAGTAATCACGCATAACATTTCATTATATTACCAACTTTATGTCAGGAAATAGTTTCAGTTATATAATTGTTTTATAAAACGTAGAGGTATTTCATTTTCCTATGTTTTGGAATCTTTAGTTTTAACAATCAAAATCTACCTCTCACGGTAAAGATCAAATACTTTTTCCTGTCATCGATTTTGAACGTCCTGTAATGACATGGTACATTGAGTGTGTTTGTTGATTATATGTTGATAATTCTAATTTTTGGAAACCTCAGCCGGAAGGTTGGGGTCTTAATTTTTCATAAATACATTGGAAGAAGCAAAAGCGTGTGTGCTTAATACGCCAAATCATTCCACAGCGATCTATAGCGAAATTTGAAAAGACATAGCTGGAGCACACTTCAAAGACTTTTAAAATGCTGCACAAAACACCTTCAATTAAAGTATAAGAATATTTTATTTATTTTCCGCGATAGTAACATATCCAAAACACCATGTGTAGCATTGTACTTTGATGGTTTGCAATCGTTCATTCATTAAATTGTTAGTGTTTTAGTAGTTCAAACCTGCAAGATATTTGTTGAAGGTGTATTGAATATGCGTAGTTAAAACAAAGTATATATATATATATATATATATATATATATATATATATAATACGTTTTGTTGTTTAATAATTTAAAACAGCATAGGTTATTCAAATACAAGAATATTTATTATTTAAAGTAAAAGCTTTGGATATAAATTAATAAATATTCTTGTATTTGAATAACCTAGTTGTTTTAATATATATAAATATATATATATATATATATATATATATATATATATATATATATATTAATTATGGTTCACAGCAACCATTAGTTACTGTTTCATATATACAAGTGACCGAAAACAAACCGGACGTTTTTAAAATTACCATTACTTATTTATTAGGTTGTTAGTTAGAAGTTGTGTTACGTTCAAATATTTATCTACACTTGCCATTTCCGCCCCAAAGGTAAAACTCACAATACCTCAAATTTGGCGACCTTCTTGGTCACGAGGTTTCACCGAAACATGAAATGAGCCCACCTGGAAACTTGCGACGCACAGCGGCCATTGCGACGTTTTTTTACCCAGGTCAGAGCCCACAAACCAACTATCGTGGCACCCAACCTCTAGCGAGCTACCTCCGTCTCACATGTATCCGAGCGTTTAGTATACCTACCGCTAGTGAAAGAAACGCTATTATTTACCCATATACCAAGCTCTTAAGCCCTTCCCATGGAGAATCAGGAGATAGTGAAATGAAACAGTATGGTAATTGTTGCGCTAACAGCGGGGTGAAAAAACCTGGCCAGAAAGAAACCCTGCCAGAAGAAATCCCGCAACGGATCATGCAGGGAACCTGGGGGGCTTGAATCACCATATGCAAAGGAATAAGGTGAGGTATTACCTTACAAATAACTTGTTAGTGAGTCTATGACTGAAAAAGCATGCAGTGGAAATTAGCACTTTCGTTTTGGGTGAGCTGCGACCCTGGGGATGAGCCATTACTACATTTATTATAATAATGTATTGGCAAGGATGTGGTTAATGATATTTCTTTAAAACGTTATTTAGTTATATGACAAATACTTACATTTTCCTAAGTTTTTACTTTTGTATATTTAGTACAATAATAAAACATCTTTTTTAGTTGTACATGAATTGTAAACAATAATTCATAAATAACGTGGAGTAAATAGTTCGTTTATATAGTCGAAGTAGCCACTATTTACATCGTTAATTTGAAGAAACAAAACAACATATTACAAGAAATAAACTTTGACAGTATGTCACCAAATACGTTACTTAAATCGTGATATATTTTAGTCATGACAATGGTCACAAGTAAAGTACAGTAGAACCGTCTACTGTAAGATAAATGAGACATATCTAGTTTTTCAATTATCATGCTATTTCGAAGCTAACATTATTTATTTTCTCTTGATTAACTTGCACACATAATAGATACGTTTGCAAGTTACTCGTCAGTGGAATACATGTTTATTTTCAATCTCGGCTCCATAACCTTAGTTTTGTTGATAACCTGTGCTTGAAGTGTGTCCACTTGAGTAAAGCTTACTATGTCAAAGCCATCTGTCCATTCTTAATAGCTTTTCTTTGTTAAGTGTCACATTACATATCCTATCATAACATTGAGTCTATTGTTGTCCCTTATTTCTGAAATATCCCTTCATTTAGTATTTATATTCAACGTGTAGAAAATAGTTATTATTATTTAATTAGTCTTCAACAGGATGTACTAAAAAAAGTAATATAAACAACAAGTGTTTAAAATCAATTCTTGCTTAGGTCAACAACAAAATATTTTATTTTAGTGACTTTTAATAATTACAATTATTATAAAAAAAGGAACTTTCTCTATGCGTTAAAACTGCTTTTTCACAACATAACCTATAACATAAATCAGGTGTTTAATGAGATCACATGTTATCACTTATTTTAAGATAAATGCGACGAGTACCTATATTGCATATTTTGAGCTTTTGGAAATTTTTTTTTATAAGTTTTTAATAATTAAGCGCAGCCTTTTGTATTTATTTCCATAGATTAGATCTCCATGATATTGCAGCATACCATATCAGACAGGATACAAACACTAAAATAATTTTATTTCCGGTAAAACATACCCTTCCTTCGTTCAAATTGAATTTTTTTAAGCAACCTGCCCCCGAGAGAATACATTTTATCTCTTTTTCCAAACTCCAGGAGACCTACATGACACTTTATCAATCCCTCCTTTATTTCTTCTTACTATAAGATGTAACTGGTAAAACCCACTGAACGTAAGTCTGCTTTAGGGTCACGGATTTCAAATACCATGTCCCTCAACCTTAAAAGGTAAGTTTTATAACTTTAATCTTACCTATATTCAAAGATTCTTTACTTTTTTTTAACTTATGACTTTTATATTTTTACTTTTATTACTTATTGCTTGTTACACTTTTTATTACAGTAGTGTTATAGAACAATGTCTTATGATATCCATGTTTACGTCTTTTTCTTATTAACTATAATAGTCATATTTTCTATCTTATTAGTTATATTTATTATTCACTTTCTAAACTTAATTTTAATTTTGTTAAATTTATTTTATTAAATTTAGTTTTATAAGCCACAATTTTCGAAATAACCCTTTTAAACGAAATTTGCACAAATATTAAAACATTTAGAAAAGAGTAATCAATTATTACATTATCTATAAATATTCTAAGTCGCTTTCAACCCAGATTTTTTTGTAAATTGTTTTAGTTATTTTAAAAAATAATTTTATTTACACACAAATTATTATTTATACTTAAAAAAGACTTTTAAGCCCAATTGTTTACCTTACCGATTGTATCGTTCAATATTACGTAGGTAGACTGGCCGACTATCCAAATGTTTCTGCAAGAATACGTTACATTAAGGTTTACTGTTAAATTTTCAAAACAGATATTTATTTCATACAATATAAATAAAACCTTTGGACAATAATAATTTAAATTTAAATAAAGGTACATCTTTTCAAATTAACAGTTAATATCTTTCGAAATTATTCTATTAGACAACATTATGTCAGATGCATACTGTTATCCTTTGTATATTTACTCATTTTATCAAATTACTATGAGACCAGCACTTACCAACTAGCTGGTGCTAAACATCTGTTTTACTGGAAGCGTCTTTGAGAGAGGACCTTCATGCTTTCCTGGTGACCGAGGGGGGACATTCCTGGGCATGCCATCTTCCCGAGGGATCCAGCTACCAGCCGAAGGTTAGTTGTAGTCCTAATGACTACTTACAAAAGGTAATCGATTTATTTAATATTTTCTTTATAAAATAAAGAAAACGTTTATTTTTATTTTAAAATCAAAGAAAAGTCATGGTGATGCTAAACAGTATGACTATTCTCATCTACAGAGGGTAGAAAGGTGGGACTACAAGAAGGATCAAGAGCGACATGTGAAATCCTCTGGTAGAGAACATAGGGACGTCATGGGATTCATGTGCGCTTGAAATAAACCCTCTCTTTGCCGGGGTTTTAGGGTAGTTGCTACCCATTTATTCCCATTCTAATGGGTAAAGGGAAGATGGAACGTCGATTAAATTCATACTAATTTTTGTATGTGAAATATAGAAATATTTGTTTCTATAAGAAAATGTATATTTAAGAGCATAAAAATAAATTAATGTTTATTAGTACAAGGCTGAGTGCTTTATGAAACTTCACATCATTGCATTTCAAATTTTAAAATAGTTCATAAAAGTAAAATAAATAAATATTTTAGATTATTAGGATCGGCGTTCTAAATATTTTATCAATAGTAAGTACAACATAAACATTAGTTCAAGTATGGACTTACCTATTGATTCCCCGACTTCGACTAAACAATCATTTTACTCAACCGTCATATTAGAAACACCGTTGCACTATTATGTTATTCTCTTTATGAAACTAACTCTATATATAAAGAAAGTTATATTTACAAATTATACAATTTATTTCGTATTATTTTTAATTAAATTTTCATTTTAAAAATACCTCTTTAATTCTCTTTTCATGAATTTTTCATTTGAAATTTAAATGCTTTTTCGCAAAACGTGTAATTACCCATAGAGTGTAGGATGAACTACTATAAAACGCTGATATATTTTTCTATCAAATTGTTTAATCCACCCAAAAGCGTCTCGTTTCATAGGGTTTTCTTACATTAAATTTTATTCACCTTTAAAAGCTAACCAAACAGATTGCATCATTTTCTCCTGTTTCTTCTTATACAGAAAAGTTCCAAAGGCCATCATCCTAAGCCCTAAGGTCAAATAGAATGAATCTGATTAGTGTGTGATAAATACTTTAAAGAGAAAACGCTGTTCAACTAAACAACTAAACATTCATTATACTCAACCGTCATATTAAAAACTGCGTTGCATTATCAACCTATTCTCCTTATGAAACTAACTCTATAAATAAAAACAGTTATGTTTACATATTACAATTTATTGAATAATAATTTGGTGTGATGTCTCTTCGAATTTTGCCATAGTTCACTGTGGAATGTTTTGGTGTATTAAGCGCACACAATTCAACATAACATTATTATATACAACGATTTACAGCTTTTGATTCATCCAATGTATTTATGAAAAATTAAGACCCCAACCGTACGGCTGAGGTTTCCAAAAATTAGAAATATTTTCACCTTAAAACACAGACTCTACATACTTACTCTAGGACTATGTATCATAGGAGGCTCAAAACCGATGACATCAAAAAGTATTTGAGCTTTACCGTGAGAGGTAGATTTTTATTGTTAAATCTAAAGATTCCAAAACAAAGGAAAATAAAATACCTCTACGTTTTATTAAACAATTATATATCTGAAACTACTTCTAGACATAAATTTGGTAATATAATAAAAAGTAATGCGTGATTACTTTAAAAATATAAAATAATTCTGCATTATTGATTACAGCGCCACCTATCCATTCAACATCTTTACTCTTAGTTTAGCTTTCGACTGTCTATAATACGCTCTAATAGGAACATTTTACATTTAAAACACACATTTTTTTTGAAAGCAATATTCTACAAGCAATAAAAACAAAATTATATACGGCCAATATCGTTGTATGCTTCACCTAACATTACTAATAGTTAATGTTGTTAATCTATATCTCTCTATATATCTATAAAAATGAATGTTTGTGTTTATGTATGTATATATGTAGTAAGTAACAGTCATGCACATCGTAAGTAACTTCAATGGTTTAGTGAGTAACAATCATGCACATAGTAAGTAACTTCAATGTCTTAGTGAGTAACAGTCATGCACATAGTAAGTAACTGCAATGGCTTAATAAGTAACAATGTTGTACATAGTAGGTAAGACTGGTATGTGCACAATACTAAAATATATTACAATAAAAATATTGAAAAGAACCCCAATACCACAAAAATAATCAAAAATAACAAATAAGACAAGTTACTTAAGATTAAACCCTTATGTACATTTCGATGACCATGTCATCATCATCAGAGGGTCTTGTTACAAAACACAATCTAGCACACAAGAAGTTACAAACTAGAATGATACCAATCGTTCTCCGCGGTCGCTATATATAGGCGTGAGGTAAGCTCCGCCCCCTCTCCGCCCTCGACCGACAAATAACGATCGGCCATCAGGAACCAAATAGGTTATGTCAAAAATTACATTATAATAATACATATGTAATAAAAACTACAGCAATAACAATTAATAAACTAAAAGTAATTAGATTAAAACATCGTAATTTGAAGAAAGCTATTTAAGTAAAGTATATAATGGTGAGTAAGGAATAGGTCCTTTATCTGCATTTATTAATTTACAATTTGATTTGACTATAAAAACACTTTCATAACTATTAAGTAACTTTTTTGAGTTTATACATTTAGCTAAAATAACATTTTTATCTAAATCATGCTGATTACTAAGGACATGTTCTGCTACACTTGATTTTTCAGGTCTTTCATATTTAATATGGGCAAGATGTTCTTTAAATCCGGTTACAATTTTTCTTTTAGTTTGACCTATATACATCTCGTTACAAGTACTACAAATTATCTTATAAATACCTGATTTTTCCAACATTGGAATTTTATCTTTCGGGTTACACAATAAATGCTTGAGTTTATTTTGAGTTTTATAGGCTATCTTAACATTTACCTTTTTAAAAATAGAGTCTAACCCTTTTGTTAAAATATTATCGAAAGGTAAACTAATAAAAGTACATTTTTTAACTTCTTTTTGAAGAGTGGTAGTTGTGTTCAAAACATATTTTAATCTTTGTTTTCTAACAATATTATCTATAATTTTGGTATCAAAATCGTTATATCTAGCCACTCCTTTGATATAATTAATTTCCTTATAAAAACGTCTAGGACTAAGTGGTACATTGATAGCTCTGTTAACCAAACTGTTAAATGCTGCTATTTTATGTGTATAACAATGGTTGGAACTATTTAAAATATATCTGTTATTGTTAGTAGGTTTCCTGTAAATATCAAATTCAATTTTTTCATGATTTTTAATACACAGAATATCTAAAAATGGTAAACGATTATTAGTTTCTAATTCATAAGTAAACTTAATGGAACTATGTATACTATTAAGTTGGTTTACAAAAACATCAACATTACATTTACTGCTATCAAAGATCGCAAAAACATCGTCAACATATCTTAACCAAATCCTAGGAAAATAAGTATTACTATTCTTTAAATTTTCTTCAAATCTGCTCATAAAAAGCTCAGCAATGAAAGGAGACAAACTGTTACCCATAGCAGTTCCATCACATTGTTTATAAAATTCATTATTAAATTTAAAGAAATTTTGGTACATACATATTTCAGTTAATTTGACATATTCGTTTATTTTAATAGGTTCGATGTTGTTTTCTTTTAAAAAATCTTCAACAAACAATATAGTTTCTTTAACAGGAATGCTAGGAAACAACGAACTTACATCAAAAGATACCATAATATCAGTACTACTAAGTTTTATATTCTCAACCTTGTTGACAAATTCTATGTTATTTTTAATAGGAAACATACCACGTTTTTCTTTTAAAGAAGTAAATTTATAGGCTAACCATTTTGATAAAAGGTAGGTTGGGGAATCAATCCCAGAAACTATAGGTCTCATTGCTTTCTATTCCTTGTGGATTTTTGGAAGGCAATATAACCTAGGTATAACAGGATTAGAAATTTTAAATTTATAAATATCTTTCTTAGGAATGACTAAACTACAATTCTTAATAGTATCGTTTGTAACTTGAACAAACTTATTTAGTGGGTTTTTAACAATTTTCTGATAAGGGCCTTCTTCTAACATTTTAGTTACTCTATTGACATAATCGTTCTTATCTAAAACTACAATTGTATTACCCTTATCAGCTTTTAAATAATAACAATCTTTGTTACAAAGACCTTTAACTAACTCAAAATTATTTTTAACATTAGCCGGTTTATTGGCCATACGAATATTATTTTCCATTTTAATTTTACAGGCGTGTCTTATGTAATTTTTATCTGACTCTTTTAAATTAGAAATACTACTTTCTATATTAGCTACTATATCAACTACAGTTTTGTTAGTGTAATTACAATGTGCAAAATTTAACCCTTTACTTAATAAATTAATTTCTTCTCTATTAAAAGTTTGGCTAGATTCATTACGAACTAGCGGACAGGTAGGGTTTTTATTATTATTACCTATTTCATCCAAATTTAAATGTTTACTAATTGCTACAAATTTCTTATCCAGATTTTTTACCTTACAATCAATTTTATGCTTATTTATTACATACATTTTTCTACAAAAATTATTCCAAACAATAGCGTTAATATCCTTTGCTAATTTGAGGTGTAAATTGTACTTTTTCAATTCTAAATTAGCTAATTTACTATAAAGATATTTAATTTCTAATTTTAACCATTTGAGTTTCGCAAATTCGATAACTCTCTTGGTACGTGAATTATTAAGATTAATGCGGAAACCGTTTATAAATTTAGGAAAAACTTTAAAACGTTGACATTTCTTCAAAAAACCGATATCTACTTGTAATGAACTTAATTTTCAACTTAACTTACTAAAAAGGTTTTGCTCAGTTGACCGGGAAGCCATGATAATACACAATATCAAGAGCACAGTGGTACAATATATTACAATAAAAATATTGAAAAGAACCCCAATACCACAAAAATAATCAAAAATAACAAATAAGACAAGTTACTTAAGATTAAACCCTTATGTACATTTCGATGACCATGTCATCATCATCAGAGGGTCTTGTTACAAAGCACAATCTAGCACACAAGAAGTTACAAACTAGAATGATACCAATCGTTCTCCGCGGTCGCTATATATAGGCGTGAGGTAAGCTCCGCCCCCTCTCCGCCCTCGACCGACAAATAACGATCGGCCATCAGGAACCAAATAGGTTATGTCAAAAATTACATTATAATAATACATATGTAATAAAAACTACAGCAATAACAATTAATAAACTAAAAGTAATTAGATTAAAACATCGTAATTTGAAGAAAGCTATTTAAGTAAAGTATATAATGGTGAGTAAGGAATAGGTCCTTTATCTGCATTTATTAATTTACAATTTGATTTGACTATAAAAACACTTTCATAACTATTAAGTAACTTTTTTGAGTTTATACATTTAGCTAAAATAACATTTTTATCTAAATCATGCTGATTACTAAGGACATGTTCTGCTACACTTAATTTTTCAGGTCTTTCATATTTAATATGGGCAAGATGTTCTTTAAATCTGGTTACAATTTTTCTTTTAGTTTGACCTATATACATCTCGTTACAACTACTACAAATTATCTTATAAATACCTGATTTTTCCAACATTGGAATTTTATCTTTCGGGTTACACAATATATGCTTGAGTTTATTTTGAGTTTTATAGGCTATCTTAACATTTACCTTTTTAAAAATAGAGTCTAACCCTTTTGTTAAAATATTATCGAAAGGTAAACTAATTATGCACATAGTAAGTAACTTCAATGGCTTAGTGAGTAACAGTCATCCACATAGTAAGTAACTGCAATGGCTTAATAAGTAACAATGTTGTACATAGTAGGTAAGACTGGTGTGTGCACAATACTAAAATATACACAAACACAAGTAGAGATATAAGGGATTACCATATATGAATTATTTTTCAGCTCAAACTCCTTTATTTCTTCTTACTAGGGGGTGTAACTGGTAAAACCCCCTGAACGTAAGTCTACTTTAGGGTCACGTGTTCTAATTACGTTATTCTCCCTATGAAACTAACTCTATATATAAAGACAGTTATTTTTACATATTAGTCAATTTATTGAGTACTATTTTTAATTAAATTTTTCTACATGATTTTTTCCATTGAAATTTAAATGCTTATTCGCAAAACGTGTAATTACTCATAGAGTGTAGGATGGACTGCTATAAAACGCTGTTATATTTTTCTATCAAAGGGTTTATTCTACCCAATAGTGTCTCGTTTCATAGGGTTTTCTTACATTAAAATTTATTCATCTTTAAAAGCTAACCAAACATATTGCATCATTTTCTTCGGTTTCTTCTTACACAGAAAAGTTCCAAAGGCCATCAATCTAGTTCCTAAGGACAAAGACAATGAATCTGATTAGTGGGTGATAATAGCTTTATAGATAAATCGCTGTTCGGCTGTGAGTTAATATTAGGCTCACCTTGTATCCTTTTGCAGCCAATCACCGAATTAATAAGGCCATTTTCAATCTATAACCACCAAGGCCACTTGCAACCTATAACCGCTTTTAAAAAAACTCTTGCAGCCGATAACCGCTTTTAAACCGCCACTTGAACCTATCACCGAATTTATAAGGCCTATTTTAAACTATAACTGCCTGTATAGGGCCGCTTGCGACCTATAACCGCCATTATAAGAAGTCTTGCATCCTACAACCACCTATATAAGGCTACTTGCAACCTATAACCGCCGTTTAAAGATCTTTTGCAACCTATACCCGCCTTTATAAGGCCGCTTGCAACATATAACCGCCTCTATAGGGACTCTTGCAAACTATAACCGCCTTTAAACCGCCACTTGAACCTATCACCGAATTTATAATGCCTATTTAAACCATAACTCCCTGTATAAGGCCACTTGTGACCTATAACCGCCATTATAAGAACTCTTGCAACCTATAACTGCCTCTATGAAGAATATTCAAACCTATAATAACCGTATAAAAATTTTTCCAATCTCTAACCGCCTATATTATATTCTTGAAATTATGTTTAAATTATTTTTTAATCCCAGCAATATAACGTGGAAAATCTTTAGACATTAAGTAAGTTATATTAAAGTAGGATATATAATATATATATTTCAGTAGGCTTATAACCGAAACAGTAAGACAAAAAGTAAGTACATTTACTAGCATTTAATTACGTAATTTACTTTATATGACGTTTCGACGTTAGTAATTATGGGAAGTCTTATCTGAAAGATACAAAGATATTGATCCGATTTGAAAATTCATTTATGAATAAAATATTGCTTTGCTCCAGAAATTTCATTGGGGACTGATTTACTTACGGAATTTAATATATAGATTCTGAGTTACAGTGCATTCTAGACGGTTAAAGGCGGAACTAAAAGTAAAGATTTTGATTGAAGTAGGTGGTGCTGTAAACGATTTTTCAAAATTAATTAATATTTTCAGCGTGATATAGCATAACGTTTACTAAATTGCCAACGTTTTCTCGAGGTAATTTCAATAAGAGAATAATTTATTATTACGTACACCTATTTTATTTTAATTTGTTATTAATTGTTTTTAGATGAGAATCCTGGATGAGTCACTGGAAAGTGAAGAAGAAGGTGGAATAGTGCTTCAGTCAATTACATCGTTAAGGCACTGACAATATTGTATAAGTGTTTTATTTTGCATTTCACCTCTGGTAGAACCATTAATGGAGCCACATTTAGCCTTGAAGACACATAACTGTACTGTTCAGTTACCAAACTCAAATCGATTTTAATTTGTTAAAAGCCAAGCCAAGTTATTTGCGTTTATAACAACTTGAAGCAACTGTGGCGTAAATGTTTGTATTAAATAAAAACAACCTCTTACCACAAATTCAACAATTTTTATTTAACCTTATGTACATTTCGATTACAAAGTAATTCTTTGGAAGAAATGTACATAGGGTTAAATATAAATTGTTGAATTTGTGGTAAGAGGGTTTTTATTATTAATTATTTTATACGTTTAACTAAAAATTTGAAACCATTAAAGTACCTATTTTTAGTAGATGATGAGGTGAACACTCACAATTTTGATAAATAAAAACACGGTTAATTCGTTAGTCAAAGAAATCGAATTATTAAAAATTTGGCAACGTTTCAACTACTAAATTGTCGTCCTTATTCAGGCCTACACGTATAATAGACAGAATTAATACTAATATATTAACAAAACAACACAAATAAAGTAAATAAATGAAAACACTATAAAACGTGATAGTTAATGATTTTCAAATTTATCGCCCATAATTTTTCATTTATTAAATTTATCTCAAAAGGAAATTTCAATTATATAAAAGTACAATAAAATCTACAAGTACTATATATTGTTTCGTTTTCATTCTCTAGTTTTAACCATTTAATCCTACCTATCGTGTATATTCTCAAATATTATTTACTGACTGGCTACGTACAGGGAGTACAGTTCATTATATGGCTGTAAAGAAGCTTCTAATTTTTGGAAACCTCAGCAGGAAGGTTGGTGTATAAGTTTTTCATAATTACATTGGATGAAGCAAGTGCCGTAAAGTTTTGTATATGATAATGTTATGTTGAATTGTGTGCGCTTCATACACTAAGATGCTCTACAGCGATATATAACTAAATTTGATAAGACATACATCACACTTTAAAGACTTCTGAAGTATTGTACAAAACACTTTTAAATGAAATACAAAAATATTTTATTTCTTCTTCGCGGCAGTAACATATTTGCGAATACGAGATAACAGCTTTTTATCGAACGAAGACAACATGTATAGAGTAAGCTATTTTTAATGATTTACAATTAATTACTTATTACAGTGATTTATATTTACCAAATAGATATTTTTCATCTTTAAATTTTAGATTTAATCATTTATCACCTTTTGTTAAAGGAATCGGGCGTTATTGTTATGTTTTAGGGGTAACCAAATTTAATTTTTGTAATTTAAATATAGTTTTGAAGTATTTATTATTAAAATATATTACACCGTAATAAACATGCCTAGACTATTAGATCTTTTGTATTTACTAATCTTTTTTATCAATTTTTATGTCAATAATTTTCACAATGTTTGAGTTGAAAAATACCTCATATATGGTAATCCATTACTTCTCTACTTGTTTTTGTGTATATTCTAGTATCGTGCACACACCAGTGTTACATACTATGTACAGCATTGTTACTTACTAAACCTGTGGCAGATACTTTTTATGTTCATGATTGTTACTTACTAAACCCATTGCAGTTACTTACTATGTTCATGATTGTTACTTACTAAACCCATTGCAGTTACCTACTATGTTCATGATTGTTACTAACTAAGCCAATGGCAGTTACTTACTATGTTCATGATTGTTACTTACTAAACCCATTGCAGTTACTTACTATGTTCATGATTGTTGCTTACTAAGCCAATGGCAGTTACTTACTATGTTCATGATTGTTACTTACTAAACCCATTGCAGTTACTTACTATGTTCATGATTGTTGCTTACTAAGCCAATGGCAGTAACTTACTATGTTCATGATTGTTACTTACTAAGCCCATTGCAGTTACTTACTATGTTCAAGATTGTTGCTTACTAAGCCAATGTCAGTTACTTACTATGTTCATGATTGTTACTTAGTAATCCAATTGCAGTTACTTATTATGTTCACGATTGTTGCTTAGTAAGTACAACATTGTTACCTACTATGTACAGCATTGTTACTTACTAAGCCCGTGGCAGTTACTTAGTATGTTCATGATTGTTACTTACTAAGCAATGGCAGTTACTTACTACTTGCATAATTGTTAATTACTAAGCCAATGGCTGTTACTTACTATATGCATGATTGTTACTTACTAAGCCCATGGCAGTTAATTTCTACGTGCATAATTGTTACTTACTAAGCCAATGGCAGTTACATACTATGTTCATGATTGTTACTTACTAAGAAAATGGCAGTTACTTACTATGTTCATGATTGTTACTTAGAAAGTAGCGGACTGTTACCTACTATGTACAGCATTGTAACTTACTAAGCCCGTAGCAGTTACTTAGTATGTTCATGATTGTTACTTACTAAGCAATGGCAGTTACTTACTACGTGCATAATTGTTTCTTACTAAGCGAATGGAAGTTACTTACTATATGCATGATTGTTACTTACTAAACCCATGGCAGTTACTTACTATGTTATTGATTGTTGCTTACTAAGCCAATGACAGTTACTTACTATGTTCATGATTGTTACTTACTAAACGATTTGCAGTTACTTACTATGTTCATGATTGTTGCTTACTAAGCCAATGGCAGTTACTTAGTATGTTCATAATTGTTACTTACTAAGCAATGGCAGTTACTTACTACGTGCATAATTGTTACTTACTAAGCCAATGGCAGTTACTATATGCATGATTGTTACTTACTAAACCCATGGCAGTTACTTACTATGTTCATGATTGTTGCTTACTAAGCCAATGGCAGTTACTTACTATGTTCATGATTGTTACTTACTAAACACATTGCAATTACTTACTATGTTCACGATTGTTGCATAGTAAGTACAAGATTGTTACCTACTATGTACAGCATTGTTACTTACTAAGCCCGTGGCAGTTACTTAGTATGTTCATGATTGTTACTTACTAAGCAATGGCAGTTACGTACTATATGCATGATTGTTACTTACTAAACCCATGGCAGTTACTTACTACGTGCATAATTGTTACTTACTAAGCCAATGGCAGTTACTTACTATGTTATTGATTGTTACTTACTAAGCCAATGGCAGTTACTTACTACGTGCATAATTGTTACTTACTCTAACCCATTGCAGTTACTTACTATGTTCACTATTGTTGCTTAGTAAGTACAGGATTGTTACCTACTATGTACAGCATTGTTACTTATAAAGCCCATGGCAGTTATTATTTTCATTATTGTTACTTAGTCAGTACAAGACTGTTACCTACTATGTACAGCATTGTTACTTACTAAGCCCATGGCAGTTACTTACTATGTGCATGATTGTTACTTACTAAGCCCGTGGCAGTTACTTACTAGAATCATGATTGTTACTTGGTAAGTACAGGACTTTTACCTACTATGTACAGCATTGTTACTTACTAAGCCCATGGCAGTTACTTACTATGTGCATGATTGTTACTTACTAAGCCCGTGGCAGTTACTTACTATGTTCATGATTGTTACTTACTAAGCCCATGGCAGTTACTTACTATGTTCTTGATTGTTACTTACTAAACCCGTGGCATTTACTTACTATGTGCATAATTGTTACTTAATAAGCCAATCGCAGTTATATACTATGTGCATGATTGTTACTTAATAAGCACAAGGCAGTTACTTACTATGTGCATGATTGTTATTTACTAAGCCCATGGCACTTACTTACTAGGATCATGATTGTTGCTTAGTAAGTTCAGGATTGTTACCTACTATGTACAGCATTGTTACTTATTAGGCCCATGGCAGTTATCTACTATGTGCATGATTGTTACTTAATAGGCCCATGGCAATTACTTACTAGTACTATAGAATGGAAAGAAACTCAAATAAAATTTGTCTCTAATGATTCAAGTGGGAAAAAATTATTATTAAGTTATATGCGTTGGCCAAAACATTTGAATCCACTAAAATAACTATTTTTAGTAGATGATGAGGTGTACACTCACAAATGTTGTTAACTAAAAAACACGGTTGGTGTGTTAGTCACAGAAATCGATTTATTAGGAATTTGGCAATGTTTCGACTACTAAATTCAGGCCTACAAGTATAACAGACAGAATTGACATCTACTTCATAGAAATACACAACAAAATTAACTAAAACAAATATATATTAAAATAAGTTATTAATATTAATAAATTAACAAAACAACACAAATAAATTAAATAATTAAGAAACACACCATAAAACGTGATATGCCATGATAATAATAACTATAAACCATTGATTAGAATTATTTTAAAATATTCTCAAACATATAACAGTAATACAACCTGTAAAAATAAATCATAACCAAATATCTGGTACATCAACAACTAGAACCCTCGAGAGTGTTTATGACTATATAATTATAAATACTGGCCGATTTATTAGTGTCCTATTTAATATTATTAGAATTTTTATGCATCTTTATTTGGAGCAAAACAAAATTCGTCTCCTCCAATTACTTTCCGTGTCCAAAATCCTAGGATGTTGGAAATTAAAGGAACGGTTATGTTCGATGATGCGATCGTAAAACACCGAGGAGAGATGCAAACCTTTTTTACTCTTGTTTTCTTGTTCTAAAAGACGAATATGCAATTACCCATTCAGTTTCCCCAACATAGGAAGCATCATATATATATATATATATATATATAACATTATTACAAGACGGAAAAGAATTAAGTTTTGAAAATATTCTTTTATTAATATGAAATTTAATAAATCGATAAGGATAATCATTAAGCAATAAACATATTTGTATAAGTTTCAAATTCCTATAATGATAGGAAGGAGGTAATAAGTCAAGAGCTTTATCAACAAGAGAGGATACCATTCCACGTTTCTGTGACATCGGATGATCTGAGTAAAAATTAAGCAATCTGTCCGAAAAAGTAGGTTTATGACACCAGTCTGTGACGAGTTTACCAACCCGTTTATGGTTTGATTTACAACTGAATAGGATTATAAGTATGTGAAAGCGACCGGAGGGATATAAATATATATATATATATATATATATATATATATATATATATATATATATATAATACATTTCTTGTTAAATAATTTAAAACAACATAGGTTATTCAAATACAAGAATATTTATTAATTTATATCCAAAGCTTTTCGTTTGCAAACAGTACCAACATCATCAGGAATGAAAATTACAATAATGTGGCATTTTTAATGAATATTCTTGTATTTGAATAACCTATTTTGTTTTAATATATATATATATATATATATATATATATATATATATATATATTCTACAAATTTTCAATCGTTAATAAAATACGTTTTTATTAATCTAATCAAGTTCCAATACATTTTTGTAAACTTTAGTTGATTTCAATTGATTATAATAAATATTTTCTCACATATTTATTCAATAATTGAATTTCAAAAATTTGAGGCTCTAGGTCGGTTTCGAACTGAGTATCTTCCTGTTCAAAGTCTAGCGCTTTTTGGCACTGAACCAACTTTCTTTAGATAGAAATGAACATCTCAAATATCTTAATTAAAAACTTCCATTTTATAACCGTAAATTGTTGCCATGGACACCACGCAATATCATAAATAATGCTCTAGGATTAATAATGAACGAAAATAATAAAATTAACAAAGAAACTTGGTTAACTTTATAGAACCTTGCTTCACAAACGGACAGAGCGAAAGGAAAGCGAAAAGAAACTACAACACAATGCAAGCGACGAAATAAAAGAAAGTGTATAAATAGTAACAAATGAAAATAATAGTACAGTATATATTTAGTTCGTATTTTTAGACACTGAATTTAATTTGTTTACAAGCGTGAAAGTATTACTGTCAAACTAATTTTTTATTTTTTTTTTGTACAATCACTTCAAACGTCTAACCTATATGCATGAAGAACATTTTATTATATAAGATAGTAATTAAATAATTGTAGCGTGTTATATTGAAGGCAGTTCTTATAAAAAGCATTAAATTCAGAATAAAAACCATGATTTTTTGGGGGGAAAAATCTGTAAGTTAATGAATAATTTTACCAACTAGCTACACTTGACGAAATTAGCCGCTCACAATGGTGGGTTGACTGTCACAGCGTTCGATCTGACAACACCGAATCTCTAACCTACCAGAAATCCATTCCTATTCTACTTTAAATCAAAGTAAAATAATCCGCAGTTCCAAAAACTTAAGCTTATTTTCACACTCAATTTCACAAATAAACTGAAGCTATTCATCTTAACTGTAAAGTTATTCCTGAACTTTAGCAATAAGAACAATAATGTATAGATCGTCTACATAACGCCCAAAATAAATTGGTTTAAAACTTAAATTGTCCAATTAAACCTGCTCAAGATCGCCAATTACAATATCACCAAATTTTGGGGGATACTGGACTACCCATACGGGTGCCATAAACTTGCTTATAAAATGTATTATCAAATTGAAAAAATGTGTTTTCCATTAGAAATTCCACAGCTTCAAGTAAACGATAAAGATGAATATCATTTTTACGTCAAATATAGTTACATCTTTTCTCAATAGCTTTTAATACAAACTTAGTGCTGACATTAGTAAAAAGTGACTATCATGGACTATGACGTTTTATAGTGTGTTTCTTAGTTATTTATATTTATTTGTATTCTTGTATTGTTAATTTAATACTATTAATAACTTATTGTATTGTTTTTATTTTATATTGATTTTTTGTGTATTTTTTGACGTAGATGTCAATTTTGACCATTATACTTGTAGGCCTGTATGAGGACGACAATTTAGTCGTCGAAACTTTAACAAATTCCTAATAAATAGATTTCTTTTACTCTCGCGTCAACCGTGTTTATATTTATTCTTAGTAGATTTAACATACACTTTATTAAATTCAAATCCTTAAATGTATAGAAATTATATTAAATGAAAAAATAAAGAGATAAATTAATGTAAATGTTTTATTGTAAACTTTTAACTTCTCCTGTCGGTTTTATTATCATTAGACTTTAAACAAACACATATATAAAACTGGATGTAATATTTGTGTTTTAATAAAACGAAAATTGAACTAGCCTACATTTTTAAACCCGAAGAAATAAGTCCCGCATATAATCTGTCAGTGACAGAATAGATACAATTTATTTTTATCTGTGACTAAGTATATCGATGATAACGAAAAATGATGTAGCTTATATAAACTATATATATAAAAATGTGATGTAGTTTTTTGTACGCTTCAAAAATTCAAAACATTCTGCAGTGATTGAGGTGAAATTTTAACAAGATATACAACTTGCGTCCAAGGTGAGTTTTGTGCATTTTTAACGTCAGTAACAAACCGGTGACCACGAGAAAAAAAGCTTTATTAACGGACAGCTATGTACCAGCAATAGTGCCAACTGCCGCAAGTCAGGGGGACACGTCATACTAGCAACGACAACCACAGGTTCATGTAAAACATTACTTGCTCCTAATTACATTGTTTACTAACATAAACAAACATACAAATAGCAACCCATTCAAATAATTATAGATTATTATAATTATAGATTAAATATTCACCTTAATTAAGGTATTATCATGTAGTGATAAAATTGCGCCAGCGCATTCTAGACGTTTGAAGGCTCAACTAAAAACAAAAGTGTCGAATAAAGTAGGGTGCGCTATAAACAATTTTTCAAAATTATTATATTTTTTCAAATTTATTACGCATAACTTTTCATTATATTACTAAATTTATCTCAAAAGGAATTTTCAATTATATGAACGTTCATAACAATTACAAATATTTTATTTTATTTCGTTTTCAATTCTCCAATTATAACAATCTAAACCTACCTCTAATGTATAACCTCAAGTACTGTTTGCTATCATCAGCGTTGTACGTTTTATGATATAATGCTCAGGGTATATAGGGTGTGTCAACATTGCTCCAGAAAAGACACTAATATTTGGACAGCTCAGACGGAAGGTTGGGGTATTTTTCATAGATACATTGGATGAAGCAAATGTCGTAAATTGTTGTATATAAAAATGTTATGTTGAATTGTGTGCGCTTCATACACCAAAACGTTCTACAGCGACCTATAACAAAATACATCCCACTTCATAAACTTATTTATTTCCCGCGTCGGTAAAATATTTGAGACTACGAGAAAACAGTATTCAAAACCCAATGTACAGTATTGTACTTTAATAATATTTGCAATCGTTCATTAGTTAAATTGCTTTAAACTTGGTATTTTAGAGATGAATGCTGCAAAGAATTAGTTGTTAGTGTAATGAACATGTTAATACATGGTTAAAACAAAGTATAATAATATTATAATATTAATAATATAAGTAGATATATATATATAAATCACGGTTTACAACAATCATTTTTTCATATATACAGGTGACCGAAAACAAACCGGACGTAAAATTACCTATACTTATTTTTTTATGTGTCTATATGTTGTGAATAAGAAGTTATCACCGAAACGTGAAATAAGCCTACCTATAAACGTACGACGCACAGCAACCATTGCATCTCAAGAAGTGTGTGCAGTGGTGCTATCTTGCGGGAAATAAAAATTGTTTTTGTTGAGTAAATAATGTTTAATTTAAATGAAAACAAGCCTTATCCAAGATCATGACTATTTTACTTTCTTGTTCTTCAAGCTACTTGCTTACGTACGCAAAAACCTGTCTCGTTCAATCTCGTTTCATTACCATCTGAGTCACGCACAACTTGTAGGGATGAAATATTAAGTCTTTTTGCAAAGTTGTTCTCACTGATTCACGAGTTTGTCCCAATTCATCTGCATGTCTTCTTGTCGACAGACTTTGGCTACAAATCAAAGCCTAAATTAACATTTCAATGTTTTGCATACATAATGTATTTTTATTCTTACATAATATTTATAATTTTTGCTTCAAATAATTTTAGGAATGCTATTATATATATATATATATATATATATATATTCTTGATATTTAACGTTATCCATTGTTTTTCCGTTGCACTGACTTTATGAAGTTAATATATTACTATTGTAAGTAATTTTATCCACCATTAAGTGCAATAATTTTACCTTGAGTGATGAGGCACCTTTCGGTCAATTGACCATTGTCGAATCACAATGGTCAATTGACCGAAAGGTGCCTCATCACTCAAGGTAAAATTATTGCACTTAATGGTGGATAAAATTACTTACAATAGTAATATATTAACTTCATATATATATATATATATATATATATATATATATATATATATATATATATATATATATACATTTTAACATTAGATTTATGGAATTCGGTACACAGAACCATCATACATTGGGGCGGAGCCCTGTGGATGGATCTACACCAAACTTAACACGCACCATCCTGGGAGTATGTTAAACAAACCCATTAAATTCCATCAACTTCTGTATAGCGGTTTAGGCATCCATAAGATATATCCATGTATACATCAGTTTTTGAACCACGCTTAGCCTTTGGGGCAGAGCTCTGTGGATGGATCTACACGAAACTTCACACGAACTAGTCTAGGAATATGTTGAACAATCTGTTCAGCGTTTTAGGCGTCCATAAAATACATACAACACACATACAAATATACAACGTTTTTGCCATCCTAGGCCTCTGGGGCTGAGTAGTGTGGTTGTACCTACACCACACTTAACACGAACAGTCTTGGAAATATGTTAAACAATTCCTTCGAATTTCATTAACATGTATTCAGAGGTTTAGGCTTTCATAAGACATATTCATACACACGTATGAATATACATACATACATCGATTTTTAAACCATCCTAAGGTTTTTGGGCGGAGCCCTGTGGATGGATCTACACCAAACGTAACACAATCCATCTTGGGAATACGTTATACAATCCCTCCAAATTGTACAACCCTCTGTTTAGCAGGACACACGTCCATAAGACACGTACATACATACATCGGTTTTTCTAGCATCCTAAGCCTATGGGGGCGAAGCCCTATAGATCCCTCTACACCAAATTTCACAAAATCCATCCTTAAAATATGTTAAACAATCTCTCCAAATATCATTAACATGTTCAGTAGACTATGCGTTCAAAAGATACATACATACTTACATCGGTTTTTGAGCCATCCTAAGCCTCTAAGGCGGAGCCCTGCGGATGGATCTTCACCAAACTTCACAGGAACTATTCTGGAAACATTTTAAATAAACCCTCCAAATTTCATCAACTTCTTTTCAGCGGTTTGTGCGTTTATAACATACACACATACATATATACACACATTCACTATTATAGATAGATATAGACTAACATCATTAACTATTAGTAATGTTAGGTAAATAAATTTTTATTTATGCCTTGTAAAATAATGCTTTCAAAAAAATGTGTATTTTAAATCTAAAATGTTCCTATTACAGCGAATTCTAGACGGTCGAAAGCTAAACTAAGAGTAAAGATGTTGAATGGATAGGTGGCGCTGTAATCAATAATGCACAATTATTTTATATTTATAAAGTAATCACGCATAACTTTTCATTATATTACCAAATTTATGTCAGGAAATAGTTTCAGTTATATAATTGTTTAATAACACGTAGAGGTATTTCATTTTCCTATGTTTTGGAATCTTTAGTTTTAACAATCAAAATCTACCTCTCACGGTAAAGCTCAAATGCTTTTTCCTGTCATCGGTTTTGAACGTCCTGTAATGACATGGTATATTGAGTACGTTTGTTGCTTATATGATGATGATGATTAATGATTCTAATTTTTGGAAACCTCAGCCGGAAGGTTGGGGTCTTAATTTTTCATAAATACATTGGAAGAAGCAAATGTGTGCTTAATACGCCAAAACATTCCACAACGATCTATAGCGAAATTTGAAAAGACATAGATAGAGCACACTTCAAAGACTTTTAAAGTGCTGCACAAAACACCTTCAATTAAAGTATAAAAATATTTTATTTATTTTCCCCGACTGTCCAAAACAACATGTGTAGCATTGTACTTTGATGGTTTCCAATCGTTCATTCATTAAATTGTTGATATTTTAGTAGTTCAAACCTGCAAGATATTTGTTGAAGGTGTATTGAATATGTTAATGCGTAGTTAAAACAAAGTATATATATATATATATATATATATATATATATATATATATATATATATATATATATATATATATATAATACGTTTTCTTGTTTATTAATTTAAAACAACATAGGTTATTCAAATACAAGAATATTTATTTATTATTTAAAGTAAAAGCTTTGGATATAAATTAATAAATATTCTTGTATTTGAATAACCTAGTTGTTTTAATATATATAAATATATATATATATATATATATTAATTATGATTCACAGCGACCATTAGTTACTGTTTCATATATACAAGTGACCGAAAACAAACCGGACGTTTTTAAAATTACCATTACTTATTTATTAGGTTGTTAGTTAGAAGTTGTGTTACGTTAAAATATTTATCTACACTTGCCATTTCCGCCCCAAAGGTAAAACTTACAATACCTCAAATTTGGCGACCTTCTTGGTCACGAGGTTTCACCGAAACATGAAATGAGCCCACCTGGAAACTTGCGACGCACAGCGGCCATTGCGACGTTTTTTTACCCAGGTCAGAGCCCCCAAACCAACTATCGTGGCACCCAACCTCTAGCGAGCTACCTCCGTCTCACATGTATCCGAGTGTTTAGTATCCCTACCGCTAGTGAAAGAAACGGTATTATTTACCCATATACCAAGCTCTTAAGCCCTTCCCATGGAGAATCAGGAGATAGTGAAATGAAACAGTATGGTAATTGTTGTGCTAACAGCGGGGTGAAAAAACCTGGCCAAAAAGAAACCCTGCTAGAAGAAATCCCGCAACGGATCATGCAGGAAACCTGGGGGGCTTGAATCACCATATGCTAAGGAATAAGGTGAGGTATTACCTTACAAATAACTTGTTAGTGAGTCTATGACACGAATAGCATGCTCCTTTTCTTCTGCTGCCTACGCGAAACTGAAAAAGCATGCAGTGGAAATTAGCACTTTCGTTTTGGGTGAGCTGCGACCCTGGGGATGAGCCATTACTACATTTATTATAATAATGTATTGGCAAGGATGTGGTTAATGATATTTCTTTAAAATGTTATTTAGTTATATGACAAATACTTACATTTTCCTAAGTTTTTACTTTTGTATATTTAGTACAATAATAAAACTTCTTTTGTAGTTGTATATGAATTCTAAACAATAATTCATCAATAACATGGAGTAAATAGTTGGTTTATATAGTCGAAGCAGCCACTATTTGCATCGTTAATTTGAAGAAACAAAACAACATATTACAAGAAATAAACATTGACAGTATGTCACCAAATACGTTACTTAAATAGTGATATATTTTAGTCATGACAATGGTCACAAGTCAAGTACAGTAGAACCGTCTACTGTAAGATAAATGAGACATATCTAGTTTTTCAATTATCATGCTATTTCGAAGCTACATTATTTATTTTCTCTTGATTAACTTGCACACATAATAGATACGTTTGCAAGTTACTCGTCAGTGGAATACATGTTTATTTTCAATCTCGGCTCCATAACCTTAGTTTTGTTGATAACCTGTGCTTGAAGTGTGTCCACTTGAGTAAAGCTTACTATGTCAAAGCCATCTGTCAATGTTCTTAATAGCTTTCCTTTGTTAAGTGTCACATTACATGTCCTATCAAAACATTGAGTCTATTGTTGTCCCTTATTTCGGAAATATCCCTTCATTTAGTGTTTATATTCAACGTGTAGAAAATAGTTATTAATATTTAATTGGTCTTCAACTAGATATGTCTCATTTATCTTACAGTAGACGATTCTACTATACTTGACTTGTGACCATTGTCTTGACTAAAATATATCACTATTTAAGTAACGTATTTGGTAACATACTGTCAAAGTTTATTTCTTGTAATATGTTGTTTTGTTTCTTCAAATTAACGATGCAAATAGTGGCTACTTCGACTATATAAACCAACTATTTACTCCATGTTATTTATGAATTATTGTTTACAAATCATGTACAACTAAAAAAGAAGATTTATTATTGTACTAAATATACAAAAGTAAAAACTTAGGAAAATGTAAGTATTTGTCATATAACTAAATAACGTTTTAAGGAAATATCATTAACCACATCCTTGCCAATACATTATTGTAATAAATGTAGTAAAGGTTCATCCCCAGGGTCGCAGCTCACCCAAAACGGAAGTGCTAATTTCCACTGCATGCTTTTTCAGTTTCGCGTAGGCAGCAGAAGAAAAGGAGTATGCTATTCGTGCCATAGACTCACTAACAAGTTATTTGTAAGGCAAAATCAATTCTTGCTTAGGTCAACAACAAAATATTTTATTTTAGTGACTTTTAATAATTACAATTATTATAAATAAAGTAACTTTCTCTATGCGTTAAAACTGCTGTTTCACAACATAACCTATAACATAAATCAGGTGTTTAATGAGATCACATGTTATCACTTATTTTAAGATAAATGCGACGAGTACCTATATTGCATATTTTGAGCTTTTGGAAAAAAATTTTTTTATAAGTTTTTAATAATTAAGCGCAGCATTTTGTATTTATTTCCATAGATTAGATCTCCATGATATTACAACATACCATATCAGACAGGATACAAACACTCTAATAATTTTATTTCCGGTAAAACATACCCTTTCTTCGTTCAAATTGAATTTTTTTAAGCAACCTGCCCTCGAGAGAATACAATTTATCTCTTTTTCCAAACTCCAGGAGACCTACATGACACTTTATCAATCCCTCCTTTATTTCTTCTTACTAGGAGATGTAATTGGTAAAACCCCCTAAACGTAAACCTACTTTAGGGTCACTTGTTTTAATACCATATCCTTCAACATTAAAAAAGTAAGTTTTATAACCTTAATCTTACCTAAAATCAAAGATTCTTTACTTTTTCCTAACTTATGACTTTTATATTTTTACTTTTATTACTTATTGCTTGTTACACGTTTTATTACAGTAGTGTTATAGAATAATGTTTTATGATATCCATGTTTACGTATTTTTCTTATTAACTATAAATGATATACTGTGCAAAAAGAATATTGTATACCAATAAAAATGAAAATTTAAACAATCTTCTTGAAATATAATTTTGAGGGCTTTTATAACATATCCACTCTAGGTTTTATCAGAAAGAAATAAATTTCATTCCATTCTAATTTAAATGTCAGAAAAAACTCCCCTGCGCCACGTTTCATTTAGACAATGAACAATTGCACGTCTTGTTCTCCATAGAGGCAACATTGTGCATTTTTCTTTTACTGCCCATGGTAAAGCGAAATCAGGATTTACCTTGCTATTGTTTCCTTACTTTTTATGTACTTCATCAGGCGTTGTTCAATTAGTCATATTTTTTATCTTATTAGTTATATTTCTTAATCACTTTTTATATTTAATTTTGTTAGATTTATTTTAATAAATTTAGTTTTATGAACCACAATTTTAAAATCAACTCTTTTAAACGAAATTTGCACAAATATTAAAACATTTAGAAAAGACTAATCAATTATTACATTATCTATACATATTCTAAATAGCTTGTAACCCTGACGTTTTTGTAAATTCTTTTAGTTATTTTTAAAAATAATTTAATTTACACACAAATTATTATTTATACTTAAAAAAGACTTTTCAGGCAATTGTTTACCTTACCGATTGTATCTTTCAATTTTACGTAGGTAGACTGGCTGACTATCCAAATTTTTCTGCAAAAATACGTTACATTAAGGTTTTTCTTTTAAATTTTCAAAACAGATATTTATTTCATACAATATAAATAAAATCTTTGGACAATAATAATTTAAATTTAATTAAAGGTACATCTCTTCAAATTAACAGTTAATATCTTTCGAAATTATTCTATTAGACAACATTATGTCAGATGCATACTGATATCCTTTGTATATTTATTTATTTTATCAAATTACTATGAGACCAGCACTTACCAACTAGCTGATGCTAAACAGCTAGCTCGAAGCGTGTACGGTTATTAAATTTTTGGTGATGGTAAACAGTATGACTATTCTCATCTACAGAGGGTAGAAAGGTGGGACTACAAGAAGGATTAAGAGCGACATGTGAAATCCTCTGGTAGAGAACATAGGGACGTCATGGGATTCATGTGCTCTTGAAATAAACCCTCTCTTTGCCGGGGTTTTAGCGTAGTTGCCACCCATTTATTCCCATTCTAATGGGTAAAGGGAAGATGGAACGTCGATTAAATTCATACTAATTTTTGTATGTGAAATATAGAAATATTTGTTTCTATAAGAAAATTTATATTTAAAAGCATAAAAATAAATTAATGTTTATTAGTACGAGGCTGAGTGCTTTATGAAACTTCACATCGTTGCATTTCAAATTTTAAAATAGTTCATAAAAGAAAAATAAATAAATATTTTAGATTATTAGGATCGGCGTTCTAAAAATTTTATCAATAGTAAGTACAACATAAACATTAGTTCAAGTATCGACTTACCTATTGATCCCCCGACTTCGACTAAACAATCATTTTACTCAACCGTCATATTAGAAACACCGTTGCACTATTATGTTATTCTCTTTATGAAACTAACTCTATATATAAAGACAGTTATATTTACAAATTAGACAATTTATTGCGTATTATTTTTAATTAAATTTTCATTTTAAAAATACCTCTTTAATTATCTTTTCATGAATTTTTCATTTGAAATTTAAACGCTTTTTCGCAAAACGTGTAATTACGCATAGAGTGTAGGATGAACTATTATAAAACGATGATATATTTTTCTATTAAATTGTTTAATCCACCCAATAGCGTCTCGTTTCATAGGGTTTTCTTACATTAAAGTTTATTCACCTTTAAAAGCTAACCAAACAGATTGCATCATTTTCTTCTGTTTCTTCTTATACAGAAAAGTTCCAAAGGCCATCATCCTAAGCCCTAAGGTCAAATAGAATGAATCTGATTAGTGTGTGATAAATGCTTTAAAGAGAAAACGCTGTTCAACTAAACAACTAAACATTCATTATACTCAACCGTCATATTAGAAACTGCGTTGCATTATCAACCTATTCTCTTTATGAAACTAACTCTATATATAAAAACAGTTATGTTTACATATTACAATTTATTGAATAGTAATTTGGCGTGATGTCTCTTCGAATATTGCCATAGTTTACTGTAGAATGTTTTGGTGTATTAAGCGCACACAATTCAACATAACATTATTATATACAACGATTTACAGCTTTTGATTCATCCAATGTATTTATGAAAAATTAAGACCCCAACCGTACGGCTGAGGTTTCCAAAAATTAGAAATATTTTCACCTTAAAACACAGACTCTACATACTTACTCTAGGACTATGTATCATAGGAGGCTCAAAACCGATGACATCAAAAAGTATTTGAGCTTTACCGTGAAAAGTAGATTTTTATTGTTAAAACTAAAGATTCCAAAACAAAGGAAAATAAAATACCTCTACGTGTTATTAAACAATTATATAACTGAAACTATTTCCTGACATAAATTTGGTAATATAATGAAAAGTAATGCGTGATTACTTTAAAAATATAAAATAATTGTGCATTATTGATTACAGCGCCACCTATCCATTAAACATCTTTACTCTTAGTTTAGCTTTAGACTGTCTAGAATACGCTGTAACAGGAACATTTTACATTTAAAACACACATTTTTTTTGAAAGCAATATTCTACAAGGTATAAAAACAAAATTATTTACGGCCAATATCGTTGTATGCTTCACCTAACATTACTAATAGTTAATGATGTTAATCTATATCTCTATATATATCTATAAAAATGAATGTTTGTGTTTATGTATGTATATATGTAGTAAGTAACAGTCATGCACATCGTAAGTAACTTCAATGGTTTAGTGAGTAACAATTATGCACATAGTAAGTAACTTCAATGGCTTAGTGAGTAACAGTCATGCACATAGTAAGTAACTGCAATGGCTTAGTAAGTAACAATGTTGTACATAGTAGGTAAGACTGGTGTGTGCACAATACTAAAATATACACAAACACAAGTAGAGATATAAGGGATTACCATATATGAATTATTTTTCAGCTCAAACTCCTTTATTTCTTCTTACTAGGGGGTGTAACTGGTAAAACCCTCTGAACGTAAGTCTACTTTAGGGTCATGTGTTCTATTTACGTTATTCTCCCTATGAAACTAACTATATATATAAAGACAGTTATTTTAACATATTAGTCAATTTATTGAGTACTATTTTTAATTAAATTTTTATTTTAAAAATACCTCTTTTCGTGATTTTTTCCATTGAAATTTAAATGCTTATTCGCAAAACGTGTAATTACTCATAGAGTGTAGGATGGACTGCTATAAAACGTTGTTATATTTTTCTATCAAAGGGTTTATTCTACCCAATAGTGTCTCGTTTCATGGGGTTTTCTTACATTAAAATTTATTCATCTTTAAAAGCTAACCAAACATATTGCATCATTTTCTTCGGTTTCTTCTTACACAGAAAAGTTCCAAAGGCCATCAATCTAGTTCCTAAGGACAAAGACAATAAATCTGATTAGTGGGTGATAATACCTTTATAGAGAAATCGCTGTTCGGCTGTGAGTTATTATTAGGCTCAACTTGTATCCTTTTGCAGCCAATCACCGAATTAATAAGGCCATTTTCAACCTATAACCACCAAGGCCACTTGCAAACTATAACCGCTTTTTAAATAACTCTTGCAGCCGATAACCGCTTTTAAACCGCCACTTGAACCTATCACCGAATTTATAAGGCCTATTTTAAACTATAACTGCCTGTATAGGGCCGCTTGCGACCTATAACCGCCATTATAAGAAGTCTTGCATCCTACAACCACCTATATAAGGCTACTTGCAACCTATAACCGCCGTTTAAAGATCTTTTGCAACCTATACCCGCCTTTATAAGGCCGCTTGCAACATATAACCGCCTCTATAGGGACTCTTGCAAACTATAACCGCCTTTAAACCGCCACTTGAACCTATCACCGAATTTATAATGCCTATTTAAACCATAACTGCCTGTATAAGGCCACTTGTGACCTATAACCGCCATTATAAGAACTCTTGCAACCTATAACTGCCTCTATGAAGAATATTCAAACCTATAATAACCGTATAAAGCTTTTTCCAATCTCTAACCGCCTATATTATATCCTTGAAATTATGTTTAAATTATTTTTTAATCCCAGCAATATAACGTGGAAAATCTTTAGACATTAAGTAAGTTATATTAAAGTAGGATATATAATATATATATTTTAGTAGGCTTATAACCGAAACAGTAAGACAAAAAGTAAGTTCATTTACTAGCATTTAATTACGTAATTTACTTTATATGACGTTTTGACGTTAGTAATTATGGGAAATCTTATCTGAAAGATACAAAGATATTGATCCGATTTAAAAATTCATTTATGAATAAAATATTGCTTTGCTCCAGAAATTTCATTGGGGACTGATTTACTTACGGAATTTAATATATAGATTCTGAGTTACAGTGCATTCTAGACGGTTAAAGGCGGAACTAAAAGTAAAGATTTTGATTGAAGTAGGTGGCGCTGTAAACGATTTTTCAAAATTAATTAATATTTTCATAGTGATATAGCATAACGTTTACTAAATTGCCAACGTTTTCTCGAGGTAATTTCAATAAGAGAATAATTTATTAATACATACAGCTATTTTATTTTAATTTGTTATTAATTGTTCTTAGATGAGGATCCTGGATGAGTCACTGGAAAGTGAAGAAGAAGGTGGAATAGTGCTTCAGACAATTACATCATTAAGGCACTGACAATATTGTATAAGTGATTTATTTTGCATTTCACCTCTGGTAGAACCATTAATGGGGCCACATTTAGCCTTGAAGACACATAATTGTACTGTTCAGCCACCCAGAGTTCTTTGAATTTTTCCTGTTCTATTTAAGCCTTAAAGCTTGAGAAGTGTAATAGGTACCAAACTCAAATCGATTTTAATTTATTAAAAGCCAAGCCAAGTTATTTGCGTTTATAACAACTTGAAGCAACTGTGGCGTAAATGTTTGTATTAAATAAAAACAACCTCTTACCACAATTTCAACAATTTTTATTTAACCTTATGTACATTTCGATTACAAAGTAATTCTTTGGAAGAAATGTACATAGGGTTAAATATAAATTGTTGAATTTGTGGTAAGAGGGTTTTTTATTTAATATTTTATGCTTTTAACTAAAAATTTGAAACCACTAAAGTACTTATTTTTAGTAGATGACGTACACTCAAAATTTTGATAAAAACTCGGTTAATTCGTTAGTCAAAGAAATCGAATTATTAGAAATTTGGCAACGTTTCTACTACTAAATTGTCGTCCTTATTCAGGCCTACACGTATAATAGACAGAATTATCATCAACGTCATACAAATGCACAACAAAATTAACATAAAATCAAAAATATTACAAAAGGATATTAATACTAATAAATTAACAAAGCAACACAATAAATTAAATAAATAAAAAACACTTTAAAACGTGATAGTTAATGATATTAAAAATTATAAACCATTGAATAAAATGATTTTAAAAAATTCCCAAACATATAACAGTAATACAACCTGTAAAAATAAATCATTACTAAACATCTGGTGCATCAACCCTCGAGAGTTTTTAAGCTTTATGATTAAAGGATTATAAAAACTGGCCAATTTATTAGTGTCCTATTTAACATTAAAAGAATTTTTATGCATCTTTATATGGAGCATTTCAAACTAAATTCGTCTCCTCCAATTACTTTCCGTGTCCAAAATCCTAGGATATTGGATATCAAACGAGTGATTATGTTCATTGATGTGATCGTAAAACACCGAAGAGAGATTGAAACCTTTTTTTTACTCTTTTCTTCATGTTCTAAAGGACGAATATGCAATTCACATTCAGTTTCCCCAACATAGGAAGCATCCCAGTCATTACAATTAACCTTATATACAACATTATTCGTATTCCAAATACTGTATCAGTCTTATCCTTACCTCTTCTAACAATACCAGACACATTATTAGAAATAATCGGAACGCTGATAACATTATATCTTCTTAGCTTTTTAGAAAACTTGTTAATGAAACCCTTCACATAAGGAAGCTTTACATATGTGTTAACCTCATCACCCTTACCTCTGATACTGTCAGAAGCCGAAAAAGAGTTTTGAAAATATTTTTTGTTAATACGAAATTTAATAAATCGATAATTGTAACCACTAAGTAATAAATATTCTTGTACAAGTTTCAAATTTCTATGATGAAAGGAAGGATGTGATACGTCAAGAATTTTAGCAACAAAAGAGTATATCATTCCACGTTTCTGTGACATCGGATGATTTGAGTTAAAACTAAGCAATCTGGCCGAAAAAGTAGGTTTATGACACCAGTCTGTGGTGAGTTTACCATCCCGTGTAATAATCCGCAGTTTCATAAAATTAAGTTGATTTTCACTCTCAATTTCACAAATAAACTGAAACCTTTCGACGTAATGAAATTCGTCAAGTTATACATAAATAGAAAATACATACTTATATTATTTAATGATTTTTGGAAACCTCAGCCGGGAGGTTAAGGTCTAATTGTTTCGTAATTACATACGACAGAAACAAATAGTAAGTCTTGGAGAGACGCTGGGCTATCAACTTTTTATTGGCCCTAACGGACTGGTGGGTAATCCAGTAGACAAGGTTATTCATTATATTTGCTGACACCTTGGAACGGACGTTTCAACCAGTTTTTCTTCACTTTAACTCTACAGCCTCATCTAAGGCTCTGCAGTCACACTAAGGAAGGCCGGGAAAGCTCCTAGAAAGGATACAAAATTCAAAAAACCTTAGGAAAACAACGATCTCTTACATCACACATTTACAACACTATTCTCCAAACTCAACACTATTCTCCGAACTCAACACTATTTTCCGAACTCAACACTTGCCGTATGCTTGCAAAGTAGCTAAAATTTTAAGTCTTCTTAACCCGGGAAAAGACGTACATAAAACAGGATCATAACGGTCAAAAGGTTTGTTGAACACGATGAGCAAGTTATTTGAAAAACTCCTAATACGGATCAACAAACACAACAATACTAACATTTTGTGGCAACAGAAATTAAGCGTCAGAGCTATACACTAGACTACACATTAACTAATGAGAGTGGTGGAGCACGAAACCAGGCGTTCCTATTAAAACCGATCCAGAGACATCGTCTTCTTCGACATCGATGAGGGATTTGATCGGCTCTGGAACAACGGCCTCATTGACAACTTACGTCAGCATTATTGCCCACATACCCCTATACGGTCCTACTTGACTATTTGAAAAATTTAGAAATGTAGACAAAATTTGCATCTACACTACGAACATTCTGGCCGGAATCCCACAGTGATCACGCATTTGGACTGTCCATCTACATCAACGATATAGCGAGGGCTGTCGACTCAGCTGTATCCGCTCACTCATGGAAACCACGACTCGTACATAGCAGGCTATAACCACTATCTTACAGCATTATGGTCCTGGAAGAGTCACTGGAAAGTGAAGAAGAAGGTGGCCTATTGCTTCAGTCAATTACATCATTAAATCACTGACAATTTTGTATAAATATTTTATTTTGCATTTCACCTCTGGTAGAATCAATAATGGGGCCACATTTAGCCTTGAACACACATAATTTTACAGTTCAGCCAACCTTAATAAGAGCTCTTTGAATTCTTCCTGTTCCATTTGAACATTAAAGCTTGAGAAGTTTAATGGGTAGCAAACTCAAATCGATTCAAATTTATGGAAAGCCAAGTTATATGCGTTGGGCAAAAAATTTGAAACCACTAAAATAACTATTTTCAGTAGATGATGAGGTATACACTCACAAATGTTGTTAACTAAAAAACACGGTTGGTGCGTTAGTCAAAGAAATCGATTTATTAGGAATTTGGCAACGTTTTAGCAATTTAGCATCCCAATATATGGTACAATTAACACTATATACAACATTACTACAAGACGGAAAAGAGTTAAGTTTTGAAAATATTCTTTTATTAATATGAAATTTAATAAATCGATAAGGATAATCATTAAGCAATAAACATATTTGTATACGTTTCAAATTCCTATAATGATAGGAAGGAGGTAATAAGTCAAGAACTTTATCAACAAGAGAGGATACCATTCCACGTTTCTGTGACATCGGATGATCTGAGTAAAAATTAAGCAATCTGTCCGAAAAAGTAGGTTTATGACACAAGTCTTTATGAGTTTACCAACCCGTTTATGGTTTGATTTACAACTGGATTATACGTATGTGAAATCGACCGGAGGGATATATATATATATATATAATATATATAATACATTTTTTTGTTTGATAATTTAAAACGACATAGGTTATTCAAATACAAGAATATTTATTAATTTATATCCAAAGCTTTTCGTTGGCAATAATATGGCATTATTGTAATTTTCATTCCTGATGATGTTGGTACTGTTTGCCAACGAAAAGCTTTGGATATAAATTAATAAATATTCTTGTATTTGAATAACCTATGTTGTTTAAATATATATATATATATATATATATATATATATATATATATATTGTACAAATTTTCAATCGTTAATACAATACGTTTTTATTATTCTAATCAAGTTCCAATACATTTTTTTAAACTATAGTTGATTTCAATTGATTATAATAAATATTTTCTCACATAATTATTCAGTAATTGAATTTCAAAAATTTGAGGCTCTAGGTCGGTTTCGAACTGAGTATCTTCCTTCTCAAAGTCTAGCGCTTTCTGGCACTGAGTCAACATTCTTTAGATAGAAATGAACATCTCAAATATCTTAATTAAAAACTTCCATTTTATAACCGTAAATTGTTGCCATGGACACCACGCAATATCATAAATAATGCTCTAGGATTAATAATGAACGAAAATAATAAAATTAACAAAGAAACTTGGTTAACGTTATCGAACCTTGCTTCACAAACGGGCAATGCGAAAGGAAAGCGAAAAGAAACTACAATACAATGCGAGCGACGAAATAAAAGAAACTGTATAAATAGTAACAAATGAAAATAATAGTACAGTAACTTATATATTTAGTTCGTATTTTTAGACACTGAATTTAATTAGTTTACAAGCGTGAAAGTATTACTGTCAAACTATTTTTTTATTTTTTTGTACAATCACTTCAAACGTCTAACCTATATACATGAAGAACATTTTATTATATAAGACAGTAATTAAATAATTGTAGTGTGTTATATATTTATCATAACATACTTTTTTCAATTTCCGAATCACCTCCGTTAATTAAGTAAGTGGTAATTATAAGAAATACTTCACGGCTCATTACGCGAAAAAACAGTTTTACAATATTGAAGGCCGTTCTTATAAAAAGCATTAAATTCAGAATAAAAACCATGATTTTTTTGGGGGGAAAATCTGTAAGTTAATGAATAATTTTACCAACTAGCTACACTTGACGAAATTAGCCGCTCACAATGGTGGGTTGACTGTCACAGCGTTCGATCTGACAACACCGAATCTCTAACCTACCACAAATCCATTCCTATTCTACTTTAAATCAAAGTATAATAATCCGCAGTTCCAAAAAATTAAGTTTATTTTCACAATCAATTTCACAAATAAACTGAAGCCATTCATCGTAACTGTAAAGTTATTCCTGAACTTTAGCAATAAGAACAATAATGTATAGATCGTCTATATAACGCCCAAAATAAATTGGTTTAAAACTTATATTATCCAATTAAACCTGCTCAAGATCGCCAATAACAATATCACCAAATTTGGGGGATACTGGACTACCCATAGGGGTGCCATAAACTTGCTTATAAAATGTATTATCAAATTGAAAAAATGTGTCTTCCATTAGAAATTCCACAACTTCAAGTAAACGATAAAGATAAATATCATTTTTACGTCAAATATAGTTACATCTTTTCTCAATAGCTTTTAATACTAACTTAGTGCTGACATTAGTAAAAAGTGACTATCATGTACTATAACGTTTTATAGTGTGTTTCTTAGTTATTTATATTTATTTGTATTCTTGTATTGTTAATTTATTATTATTAATAACTTATTGTATTGTTTTTTATTTTATATTAATTTTTTGTGTATTATACTTGTAGGCCTGAATGAGGACGACAATTTAGTCGTCGAAACTTTAACAAATTCCTAATAAATCGATTTCTTTTACTCTGGCATCAACCGTGTTTATATTTATTTTTAGTAGATTTAACATACACTTTATTAAATTCAAATACTTAAATGTATAGAAATTATATTAAATGAAAAAATAAAGAGATAAATTAATGTAAATGTTTTATTGTAAACTTTTAACTTCTCCTGTCGGTTTTAATATCATTAGACTTTAAACAAACACATATATAAAACTGCGTGTAATATTTGTGTTTTAATAAAACGAAAATTAAACTAGCATATATTTTTAAACCCGAAGAAATAAGTCCCGCATATGATCTGTCAGTGACAGAATAGATACAATTTATTTTTATCTGTGACTAAGTATATCGATGATAACGAAAAATGATGTAGCTTATATAAACTATATATATAAAAATGTGATGTAGTTTTTTGTACGCTTCAAAAATTCAAAATGTTCTGCAGTGATTGAGGTGAAATTTTAACAGGATATACAACTTGCGTCCAAGGTGAGTTTTGTGCATTTTTAACGTCAGTAACAAACCGGTGACCACGAGAAAAAAAGCTTTATTAACGGACAGCTATGTACCAGCAATAGTGCCAACTGCCGCAAGTCAGGGGGACACGTCATACTAGCTACGACAACCACAGTCTCATGTAAAACATTACTTGCTCCTAATTACATTGTTTACTAACATAAACAAACATACAAATAGCAACCCATTCAAATAATTTTAGATTATTATAATTATAGATTAAATATTCACCTTAATTAAGGTATTATCATGTAGTGATAAAATTGCGCCAGCACATTCTAGGCGTTTGAAGGCTCAACTAAAAACAAAAGTGTCGAATAAAGTAGGGTGCGCTGTAAACAATTTTTAAAAAATTATTATATTTTTTTCAAATTTATTACGCATAAATTTTCATTATATTACTAAATTTATCTCAAAAGGAATTTTCAATTATATAAAGGTTCATAACAATTACAAGTATTTTATTTTATTTCGTTTTCAATTCTCGAATTATAACAATCTAAACCTACCTCTAATGTATAAGCTCAAGTACTGTTTGTTTTCATCTGCGTTGTACGTTTTATGATATAATGCTCAGGGTATATAGGGTATGTCAACATTGCTCCAGAAAAGACACTAATTTTTGGGCAGCTCAGACGGAAGATTGGGGTGTATATTTTTCATAAATACATTGGATGAAGCAAATGTCGTAAATTGTTGTATATAAAAATGTTATGTTGAATTGTGTGCGTTTCATACACCAAAACGTTCTACAGCGACCTATAACAAAATACATTCCACTTCATAAACTTATTTATTTCCCGCGTCAGTAAAATATTTGAGACTACGAGAAAACAGCATTTTATCCATTCAAATCCCAATGTACAGTATTGTACTTTAATAATATTTGCAATCGTTCATTAGTTAAATTGCTTTAAACATGGTATTTTAGAGATGAATGCTGCAAAGAATTAGTTGTAAGTGTAATAAACATGTTAATACATGGTTAAACAAAGTGTATATATATATTAATCACGAGTTACAACAACCATTGGTTCATATATATAGATGATCGAAAACAAACCGGACGTTTTTAAAATTAACTATACTTATTTTTTATGTGCCTTTATGTTGTGAATAAGAAGTTGTCACCGAAACGTGAAATGAGCCTACCTAGAAACGTACGACACACAGCAACCATTGCATCTCAAGAAGTGTGTGCAGTGGTGCTATCTTGCGGGAAATAAACATTGTTTTTGTTGTGTAAACAATGTTTAATTTAAATGAAAACAAGCCTTATCCAAGATCATGACTATTTTACTTTCTTGTTCTTCAATCTACTTGCATACGTACGCAAAAACCTGTCTCGTTCAATCTCCTTCCATTACCATCTGAGTCACGCAAACCTTGTAGGGATGAAATATTAAGACTTTTTCCAAAGTTGTTCTCACTGATTCACGAGTTTGTCCTAATTCATCTGCATGTCTTCTTGTCGACAGAATTTGGCTACAAATCAAAGCCTAAATAAACATTTCAATGTTTTGCAGACATAATGTATTTTTATTCTTACATAATATTTATAATTTTTGTTTGCGGAGCCCTGTGGATGGATCTAAACCAAACTTAACACGCACCATCCTGTGAGTATGTTAAACAAACCCATTAAATTCCATCAACTTCTGTATAGCGGTTTAGGCATCCATAAGATATGTCCATGTATACATTAGTTTTTGAACCACGCTTAGCCTCTGAGGCGGAGCTCTGTGGATGAATCTACACCAAATTTCACACGAACCGGTCTAGGAATATGTTAAACAATCTGTTCAGCGTTTTAGGCGTCCATAAAATATATACAATACACATACAAATATACAACGTTTTTTGCCATCCTAGGCCCCTGGGGCTGAGTAGTGTGGATGTACCTACACCACACTTGACACGAACAGCTTGGAAATATGTTGAACAATTCCTCCGAATTTCATTAACATGTGTTCAGAGGTTTAAGCTTTTATAAGACATATTCATACACACGTATATACACACCTCGATTTTTAAACCATCCTAAGGTTTGTGGGCGGAGCCCTGTGGATGGATCTACACCAAACGTAACACAATCCATCTTGGGAATACGTTATACAATCCCTCCAAATTATATAACCCTCTGTTTAGCAGGACAGACGTCCATAAGACACGTACATATATACATCAGTTTTTCTAGCATCCTAAGTCTCTGGGGGCGAAGCCCTCTAGATCCCTCTACACCAAACTTCCCAAAATCCATCCTGAAAATATGTTAACCAATCTCTCCAAATGTCATTAACATGTTCAGTAGACTAAGCGTTCAAAAGATACATACATACTAACATCGGTTTTTGAGCCATCCTAAGCCTCTAAGGCGGAGCCCTGCGGATGGATCTTCACCAAACTTCACAGGAACTATTCTGGAAACATTTTAAATAAACCCTCCAAGTTTCATCAACTTCTGTTCAGCGGTTTAGGCGTTTATGACATACACACATACATATATACACACATTCATTTTTAAAGATAGATATAGAATAACATCAATAACTATTAGTAATGTTAGGTAAAGCATACAACGATATTGTCCGTAAATAAATTTTTATTTATGCCTTGTAAAATATTGCTTTCAAAAAAAATGTGTATTTTAAATCTAAAATGTTCCTATTACAGCGTATTCTAGACGGTCAAAAGCTAAACTAAGAGTAAAGATGTTGAATGGATAGGTGGCGCTGTAATCAATAATGCACAATTATTTTATATTTTTAAAGTAATCACGCATAACTTTTCATTATATTACCAAATTTATGTCAGGAAGAAGTTTCAGTTATATAATTGTTTAATAAAACGTAGAGGTATTTCATTTTCCTATGTTTTGGAATCTTTAGTTTTAACAATCAAAATCTACCTCTCACGGTAAAGATCAAATACTTTTTCCTGTCATCGGTTTTGAACGTCCTGTAATAACATGGTATATTGAGTACGTTTGTTGTTTATATATATAATGATGATTAATGATTCTAATTTTTGGAAACCTCAGCCGGAAGGTTGGGGTCTTATTTTTTCATAAATACATTGGTAGAAGCAAATGGTTGTGTGCTTAATACGCCAAAACATTCCACAGCGATCTATAGCGAAATTTTAAATTTATATATATAATACGTTTTCCTGTTTAATAATTTAAAACAACATAGGTTATTCAAATACAAGAATATTTATTTATTATTTAAAGTAAAAGCTTTGGATATAAATTAATAAATATTCTTGTATTTGAATAACCTAGTTGTTTTAATATATATATTTATATATATATATATATATATATATATATATATATATATATATATAAAAATTATGGTTCACAGCAACCATTAGTTACTGTTTCATATATACAAGTGACCGAAAACAAACCGGACGTTTTTAAAATAACCATTACTTATGTATTAGGTTGTTAGTTAGAAGTTGTGTTACGTTAAAATATTTATCTACACTTGCCATTTCCGCCCAAAAGGTAAAACTCACAATACCTCAAATTTGGCGACCTTCTTGGTCACGAGGTTTCATCGAAACATGAAATGAGCCCACCTGGAAACTTGCGACGCACAGCGGCCATTGCGACGTTTTTTTACACAGGTCAGAGCCCCCAAACCCACTATCGTGGCACCCAACCTCTAGCGAGCTACCTCCGTCTCACATGTATCCGAGCGTTTAGTATCCCTACCGCTAGTGAAAGAAACGGTATTATTTACCCATATACCAAGCTCTTAAGCCCTTCCCATGGAGAATCAGGAGATAGTGAAATGAAACAGTATGGTAATTGTTGCGCTAACAGCGGGGTGAAAAAACCTGGCCAGAAAGAAACCCTGCCAGAAGAAATCCCGCAACGGATCATGCAGGGAACCTGGGGGGCTTGAATCACCATATGCAAAGGAATAAGGTGAGGTATTACCTTACAAATAACTTGTTAGTGAGTCTATGACACGAATAGCATGCTCCTTTTCTTCTGCTGCCTACGCGAAACTGAAAAAGCATGCAGTGGAAAATAGCACTTCCGTTTTGGGTGAGCTGCGACCCTGGGGATGAGCCATTACTACATTTATTATAATAATGTATTGGCAAGGATGTGGTTAATGATATTTCTATAAAACGTTAATTAGTTATATGACAAATAATTACATTTTCCTAAGTTTTTACTTTTGTATATTTAGTACAATAATAAAACTTCTTTTGTAGTTGTACATGAATTGTAAACAATAATTCATAAATAACATGGAGTAAATAGTTGGTTTATATAGTCGAAGTAGCCACTATTTACATCGTTAATTTGAAGAAACAAAACAACATATTACAAGAAATAAACTTTGACTGTATGTCACCAAATACGTTACTTAAATAGTGATATATTTTAGTCATGACAATGGTCCCAAGTCAAGTACAGTAGAACCGTCTACTGTAAGATAAATGAGACATGTCTAGTTTTTTAATTATCATGCTATTTCGAAGCTAACATTATTTATTTTTTCTTGATTAACTTGCACACATAATAGATACGTTTGCAAGTTACTCGTCAGTGGAATACATGTTTATTTTCAATCTCGGCTCCATAACCTTAGTGTAGTTGATAAACTGTGCTTGAAATGTGTCCACATGAGTAAAGCTTACTATATCAAAGCCATCTGTCAATGTTCTTAATAGCTTTTCTTTGTTAAGTGTCGGATTACATTTCCTATCAAATCATTGTGTCTATTGTTGTCCCTTATTTCGGAAATATCCCTTCATTTAGTATTTATAATCCATCTGTAGAAAATAGTTATTAATATTTAATTAGTCTTCAACAGGATTTACTAAAAAAAAAATATATAAAGAACAAGTTTTAATAATCAATTCTTGCTTAGGTCAACAACAAAATATTTTATTTTAGTGACTTTTAATAATTACAATTATTATAAATAAAGTAACTTTCTCTATGCGTTAAAACTGCTGTTTCACAACATAACCTATAACATAAATCAGGTGTTTAATGAGATCACATGTTATCACTTATTTTAAGATAAATGCGACGATTACCTATAATGCATATGTTGAGCTTTTGGAAAAAATTTTTTTTATAAGTTTTTAATAATTAAGCGCAGCCTTTTGTATTTATTTCCATAGATTAGATCTCCATGATATTGCAACATACCATATCAGACAGGATACAAACACTCAAAAATTTTATTTCCGGTAAAACATACCCTTACAATTCTAGCCCGTAAACACCTTCCTTCGTTCAAATTGAATTTTTTTAAGCAACCTGCCCCCGAGAGAATACAATTTATCTCTTTTTCCAAACTCCAGGAGACCTACATGACACTTTATCAATCCCTCCTTTATTTCTTCTTACTAGGAGATGTAACTGGTAAAACCCACTGAACGTAAGTCTGCTTTAGGAACACGGATTTAAAATACCATGTCCCTCAACCTTAAAAAGTAAGTTTTATAACTTTAATCTTACCTATATTCAAAGATTCTTTACTTTTTCCTAACTTATGACTTTTATATTTTTACTTTTATTACTTATTGCTTGTTACACTTTTTATTACTGTAGTGTTATAGAATAATGTTTTATGATATCCATGTTTACGTCTTTTTCTTATTACATATAAATGATATACTGTGCAAATAGAATATTGTATACCAATAAAAATGAAAATTTAAACAATCTTCTTGAAATATAATTTTGAGGGCTTTTATAATATATCCACTCTAGGTTTTATCAGAAAGAAAAAATTTCATTCCATTCTACTTTAAATGTCAGAAAATATTCCCCTGCGGCACGTTCCATTTAGACAATGAATAATTGCACGTCTTGTTCTCTATAGAAGCAACATTGCGCATTTTTCATTTACTGCCCATGGTGAAGCGAAATCAGGATTTACCTTGCTATTGTTTCTTTACTTTTTATGTACTTCATCAGGCGTTGTTCAATTAGTCATATTTTCTATCTTATTAGTTATATTTATTATTCACTTTCTAAATTTAATTTTGTTAAATTTATTTTATTAAATTTAGTTTTATAAACCACAATTTTCGAAATAACTCTTTTAAACGAAATTTGCACAAATATTAAAACATTTAGAAAAGAGTAATCAATTATTACATTATCTATAAATATTCTAAGTCGCTTATAACAAAGATTTTTTTGTAAATTGTTTTAGTTATTTTTAAAAATAATTTTATTTACACACAAATTATTATTTATACTTAAAAAAGACTTTTCAGGCAATTGTTTACCTTACCGAGTGTATCTTTCAATATTACGTAGGTAGACTGGCTGACTATTTAAATGTTTCTGCAAGAATACGTTACATTAAGGTTTACTGTTAAATTTTCAAAACAGATATTTATTTCATACAATATAAATAAAACCTTTGGACAATAATAATTTAAATTTAAATAAAGGTACATCTTTTCAAATTAACAGTTAATATCTTTCGAAATTATGCTATTAGACAACATTATGTCAGATGCATACTGTTATCCTTTGTATATTTACTTATTTTATCAAATTACTATGAGACCAGCACTTACCAACTAGCTGATGCTAAACAGCTGTTTTGCTCGAAGCGTGTACGGTTATTAAATTTTTTTTTACAATTAGCAAGCTAGGAAAAAGAGTCTTATAGAAAGAATCGTTGAGAGAGAACCTTCATGCGTTCCTGGTGACCGAGGGGGGACATTTCTGGGCATGCCATCTTCCCGAGGGATCCAGCTACCAGCCGAAGGTTAGTTGTAGTCCTAATGACTACATACAAAAGGTAATCGACCTTTTTTTTATTATTTTCTTTATAAAATAAAGAAAACCTTTATTTTATTTTAAAATAAAATAAAAGTAATGGTGATGGTAAACAGTATGACTATTCTCATCTACAGATGGTAGAAAGGTGGGACTACAAGAAGGATCAAGAGCGACATGTGAAATCCTCTGGTAGAGAACATAGGGACGTCATGGGATTCATGTGCGCTTGAAATAAACCCTCTCTTTGCCGGGGATTTAGGGTAGTTGCCACCCATTTATTGCCATTCTAATGGGTAAAGGGAAGTTGGAACGTCGATTAAATTCATACTAATTTTTGTATGTGAAATATAGAAATATTGGTTTCTATAAGAAAATGTATATTTAAGAGCATAAAAATAAATTAATGTTTATTAGTACGAGGCTGAGTGCTTTATGAAACTTCACATCATTGCATTTCAAATTTTAAAGTAGTTCATAAAAGTAAAATAAATAAATATTTTAGATTATTAGGATCGGCGTTCTAAATATTTTATCAATAGTAAGTACAGCATAAACATTAGTTCAAGTATCGACTCAAGTTTATTCACCTTTAAAAGCTAACCAAACAGATTGCATCATTTTCTCCTGTTTCTTCTTATACAGAAAAGTTCCAAAGGCCATCATCCTAAGCCCTAAGGTCAAATAGAATGAATCTGATTAGTGTGTGATAAATGCTTTAAAGAGAATACGCTGTTCAACTAAACAACTAAACATTCATTATACTCAACCGTCAAATTAGAAACTGCGTTGCATTATCAACCTATTCTCCTTATGAAACTAACTCTATATATAGAAACAGGTATGTTTACATATTACAATTTATTGAATAATAATTTGGTGTGATGTCTCTTCGAATTTTGCAATAGTTCACTGTAGAATGTTTTAGTGTATTAAGCGCACACAATTCAACATAACATTATTATATACAACGATTTACAGCTTTTGATTCATCCAATGTATTTATGAAAAATTAGGACCCCAACCGTACAGCTGAGGTTTCCAAAAATTAGAAATATTTTCACCTTAAAACACAGACTCTACATACTTACTCTAGGACTATGTATCACAGGAGGCTCAAAACCGATGACATCAAAAAGTATTTGAGCTTTACCGTGAGAGGTAGATTTTTATTGTTAAAACTAAAGATTCCAAAACAAAGGAAAATAAAATACCTCTACGTTTTATTAAACAATTATATAACTGAAACTACTTCTAGACATAAATTTGGTAATATAATAAAACGTAATGCGTGATTACTTTAAAAATATAAAAGAATTGTGCATTATTGATTACAGCGCCACCTATCTATTCAACATCTTTACTCTAAGTTTAGCTTTCGACTGTCTAGAATACGCTATAATAGGAACATTTTATATTTAAAAAACACATTTTTTTTGAAAGCAATATTCTACAAGCCATAAAAACAAAATTATTTACGGCCAATATCGTTGTATGCTTCACCTAACATTACTAATAGTTAATGATGTTAATCTATATCTCTATATATATCTATAAAAATGAATGTTTGTGTTTATGTATGTATGTATGTAGTAAGTAACAGTCATGCACATCGTAAGTAACTTCAATGGTTTAGTGAGTAACAATCATGCACATAGTAAGTAACTTCAATGGCTTAGTGAGTAACAGTCATGCACATAGTATTATTTACTGCAATGGCTTAGTAAGTAACAATGTTGTACATAGTAGGTAAGACTGGTGTGTGCACAATACTAAAATATACACAAACACAAGTAGAGATATAAGGGATTACCATATATGAATTATGTTTCAGCTCAAACTCCTTTATTTCTTCTTACTAGGGGTTGTAACTGGTAAAACCCCCTGAACGTAAGTCTACTTTAGGGTCACGTGTTCTAATTACGTTATTCTCCCTATGAAACTAACTCTATATATAAAGACAGTTATTTTTACATATTAGTCAATTTATTAAGTACTATTTTTAATTAAATTTTCATTTTAAAAATACCGCTTTTCGTGATTTTTTCCATTGAAATTTAAATCCTTATTCGCAAAACGTGTAATTACTCATAGAGTGTAGGATGGACTGCTATAAAACGCTGTTGTATTTTTCTATCAAATGGTTTATTCTACCCAATAGTGTCTCGTTTCATAGAGTTTTCTTACATTAAAATTTATTCATCTTTAAAAGCTAACCAAACATATTGCATCATTTTCTTCGGTTTCTTCTTACACAGAAAAGTTCCAAAGGTCATCAATCTAAGTCCTAAAGTCAAACACAATAAATCTGATTAGTGGGTGATAATAGCTTTATAGAGAAATCGCTGTTCGGCTGTGAGTTAATATTAGGCTCACCTTGTATCCTTTTGCAGCCAATCACCGAATTAATAAGGCCATTTTCAACCTATAACCACCAAGGCCACTTGCAAACTATAACCGCTTTTTAAAAAACTCTTGCAGCCGATAACCGCTTTTAAACCGCCACTTGAACCTATCACCGAATTTATAAGGCCTATTTTAAACTATAACTGCCTGTATAGGGCCGCTTGCGACCTATAACCGCCATTATAAGAACTCTTGCATTCTACAACCACCTATATAAGGCTACTTGCAACCTATAACCGCCGTTTAAAGATCTTTTGCAACCTATACCCGCCTTTATAAGGCCGCTTGTAACATATAACCGCCTCTATAGGGACTCTTGCAAACTATAACCGCCTTTAAACCGCCACTTGAACCTATCATCGAATTTATAATGCCTATTTAAACTATAACTGCCTGTATAAGGCCAATTGTGACCTATAACTGCCATTATAAGAACTCTTGCAACCTATAACTGCCTCTATGAGGAATATTTAAACCTATAATAACCCCATAAAGCTTCTTCCAATCTCTAACCGCCTATATTATATTCTTGAAATTATGTTTAAATTATTTTTTAATCCCAGCAATATAACGTGGAAAATCTTTAGACATTAAGTAAGTTATATTAAAGTAGGATATATAATATATATATTTTAGTAGGCTTATAACCGAAACAGTATGACAAAAAGTAAGTACATTTACTAGCATTTAATTACGTAATTTACTTTATATGACGTTTCGACGTTAGTAATTTTGGGGAAATCTTATCTGAAAGATACAAAGATATTGATCCGAATTAAAATTCATTTAAGAATAAAATATTGCTTTGCTCCAGAAATTTCATTGGGGACTGATTTACTTACGGAATTTAATATATAGATTCTGAGTTACAGTGCATTCTAGACGGTTAAAGGCGGAACTAAAAGTAAAGATTTTGATTGAAGTAGGTGGCGCTGTAAACGATTTTTCAAAATTAATTAATATTTTCATAGTGATATAGCATAACGTTTACTAAATTGCCAACGTTTTCTCGAGGTAATTTCAATAAGAGAATAATTTATTAATGCGTTAAGCTATTTTAATTTAATTTGTTATTAATTGTTTTTAGATGAGGATCCTGGATGAGTCACTTTAAAGTGAAGAAGAAGGTGGAATAGTGCTTCAGTCAATTACATCGTTAAGGCACTGACAATATTGTATAAGTGTTTAATTTTGCATTTCACCTCTGATAGAACCATTAATGGGACCACATTTAGCCTTGAAGACACATAACTGTACTGTTCAGCCATCCAGAGTTCTTTGAATTCTTCCTGTTCTATTTAAGCCTTAAAGCTTGAGAAGTGTAATAGGTAGACCTACCAAACTCAAATCGATTTTAATTTATTAAAAGATAAGCCAAGTTATTTGCGTTTATAACAACTTGAAGCAACTGTGGCGTAAATGTTTGTATTAAATAAAAACAACCTCTTACCACAAATTCAACAATTTTTATTTAACCTTACGTACATTTCGATTACAAAGTAATTCTTTGGAAGAAATGTACATAGGGTTAAATATAAATTGTTGAATTTGTGGTAAGAGGGTTTTTTTTATTACCGGTAATTATTTTATACGTTTAACTAATAATTTGAAATCACTAAAGTACCTATTTTTAGTAGATGATGAGGTGAACACTCACAATTTTGATAAATAAAAACACGGTTAATTCGTTAGTCAATGAAATCGAATTATTAAAAATTTGGCAACGTTTCAACTACTAAATTGTCGTCCTTATTCAGGCCTACACGTATAATAGACAAAATTAATACTAATATATTAACAAAACAACACAAATAAAGTAAATAAATGGAAACACTATAAAACGTGATAGTTAATGATTTTCAAATTTATCGCCCATAATTTTTCATTTATTAAATTTATCTCAAAACGAAATTTCAATTATATAAAAGTACAATAAAATCTACAAGTGTTATATATTGTTTCGTTTTTCATTCTCTGGTTTTAACCATTTAATCCTACCTCTCGTGTATAAGCTCAAATATTATTTACTGACTTCGGTTTTGAACGTCCTATGATATATAGGCTCTTACACTGGCTACGTACAGGGAGTACAGTTCATTATATGGTTGTAAAGAAGCTTCTAATTTTTGGAAACCTCAGCAGGAAGGTTGGTGTATAAGTTTCTCATAATTACATTGGATGAAGCAAGTGCCGTAAAGTTTTGTATATGATAATGTTATGTTGAATTGTGTGCGCTTCATACACTAAGACGCTCTACAGCGATATATAACTAAATTTGATAAGACATACATCACACTTTAAAGACTTTTGAAGTATTGTACAAAAGACTTTTAAATGAAATACAAAAGTATTTTATTTCTTCTTCGCGGCAGTAGCATATCTGCGAATACGAGATAACAGCTTTTTATCGAACGAAGACAACATGTATAGAGTAAGCTATTTTTAATGATTTACAATTAATTACTTATTACAGTGATTTATATTTACCAAATAGATATTTTTCATCTTTAAAGTTTAGATTTATCATTTATCACCTTTTGTTAAAGGAATCGGGCGTTATTGTTATGTTTTAGGGGTAACCAAATTTAATTTTTGTAATTTAAATATAGTTTTGAAGTATTTATTATTACAATATATTACACCGTAATAAACATGCCTAGACTATTAGATCTTTTGTATTTACTAATCTTTTTTATCAATTTTTACGTCAATAATTTTCACAATGTTTGAGTTGAAAAATACCTAATATATGGTAATCCATTACTTCTCTACTTGTTTTTGTGTATATTCTAGTATCGTGCACACACCAGTGTTACATACTATGTACAGCATTGTTACTTACTAAACCTGTGGCAGATACTTACTATGTTCATGATTGTTACTTACTAAACCCATTGCAGTTACTTACTATGTTCACGATTGTTGCTTCGTAAGTACAAGATTGTTACCTACTATGTACAGCATTGTTACTTACTAAGCCCGTGGCAGTTACTTAGTATGTTCATGATTGTTAATTACTAAGCAATGGCAGTTACTTACTACGTGCATAATTGTTACTTAATAAGCCAATGGAAGTTACTTACTATATGCATGATTGTTACTTACTAAGCCCATGGCAGTTACTTACTACGTGCATAATTGTTACTTACCAAGCCAATGGCAGTTACCTACAATGTTCATGATTGTTACTTACTAAGCAAATGGCAGTTACTTACTATGTTCATGATTGTTACTTACTAAACCCATTGCAGTTACTTACTATGTTCATGATTGTTACTTACTAAACCCATTGCAGTTACTTATTATGTTCATGATTGTTACTTACTAAGCCAATGGCAGTTACTTACTATGTTCATGATTGTTACTTACTAAGCCCATGGCAGTTACTTACTATGTTCTTGATTGTTACTTACTAAACCCGTGGCATTTACTTACTATGTGCATAATTGTTACTTACTAAGCCAATTGCAGTTACTTACTATGTGCATGATTGTTACTTAATAAGCACATGGCAGTTACTTACTATGTGCATGATTGTTACTTACTAAGCCCATGGCACTTACTTACTAGGATCATGATTGTTACTTAGTAAGTTCAGGTTTGTTACCTACTATGTACAGCATTGTTACTTATTAGGCCCATGGCAGTTACCTACTATGTACATGATTGTTACTTATTAGGCCCATGGCAATTACTTACTAGTCCTATAGAATGAAAAGAAACTCAAATAAAATTTGTCTTTAATAATTCCAAGTGGGAAAAAATTAATATTAAGTTATATGCGTTGGCCAAAACATTTGAATCCACTAAAATAACTATTTTTAGTAGATGATGAGGTGTACACTCACAAATGTTGTTAACTAAAAAACACGGTTGGTGCGTTAGTCACAGAAATCGATTTATTAGGAATTTGGCAATGTTTCGACTACTAAATTCAGACCTACAAGTATAACAGACAGAATTGACATCTACTTTATAGAAATACACAACAAAATTAACTTTAAAAAAATATATTAAAATAAGTTATTAATATTAATAAATTAACAAAACAACACAAATAAATTAAATAATTAAGAAACACACCATAAAACGTGATATGCCATGAAAATAATAACTATAAACCATTGATTAGAATTATTTTAAAATATTCTCAAACATATAACAGTAATACAACCTGTAAAAATAAATCATAACCAAACATCTGGTACATCAACAACTAGAACCCTCGAGAGTGTTTATGACTATATAATTATAAATACTGGCCGATTTATTAGTGTCCTATTATCATTATTAGAATTTTTATGTATCTTTATATAGAGCATTTCAAACAAAATTCGACTCCTCCAATTACTTTCCGTGTCCAAAATCCTAGGATGTTGGAAATTAAAGGAACGGTTATGTTCGATGATGCGATCGTAAAACACCGAGGAGAGATGCAAACCTTTTTTACTCTTGTTTTCTTGTTCTAAGAGACGAATATGCAATTACCCATTCAGTTTCCCCAACATAGGAAGCATCATATATATATATATATATATATATATATATATATATATATATATATATATATATATATAACATTATTACAAGACAGAAAAGAGTTAAGTTTTGAAAATATTCTTTTATTAATATGAAATTTAATAAATCGATAAGGATAATCATTAAGCAATAAACAAGCAAAATATTTTTAGTAGATTTAACATACACTTTATTAAATTCAAATACTTAAATGTATAGATATTATATTAAATGAAAAAATAAAGAGATAAATTAATGTAAATGTTTTATTGTAAACTTTTAACTTCTCCTGACGGTTTTATTATCATTAAACTTTAAATAAACACATATATAAAACTGCGTGTAATACTTGTGTTTTAATAAAACGAAAATTAAACTAGCATACATTTTTAAACCCGAAGAAATAAGTCCCGCATATGATCTGTCAGTGACAGAATAGATACAATTTATTTTTATCTGTGACTAAGTATATCGATGATAACGAAAAATGATGTAGCTTATATAAACTATATATATAAAAATGTGATGTAGTTTTTTGTACGCTTCAAAAATTCAAAACGTTCTGCAGTGATTGAGGTGAAATTTTAACAAGATATACAACTTGCGTCCAAGGTGAATTTTGTGCATTTTTAACGTCAGTAACAAACCGGTGATCACGAGAAAAAAAGCTTTATTAACGGACAGCTATGTACCAGCAATAGTGCCAACTGCCGCAAGTCAGGGGGACACGTCATACTAGCAACGACAACCACAGTCTCATGTAAAACATTACTTGCTCCTAATTACATTGTTTACTAACATAAACAAACATACAAATAGCAACCCATTCAAATAATTTTAGATTATTATAATTATAGATTAAATATTCACCTTAATTAAGGTATTATCATGTAGTGATAAAATTGCGCCAGCGCATTCTAGACGTTTGAAGGCTCAACTAAAAACAAAAGTGTCGAATAAAGTAGGGTGCGCTGTAAACAATTTTTCAAAATTATTATATTTCTTCAAATTTATTTTGCATAACTTTTCATTATATTACTCAATTTATCTCAAAAGGAATTTTCAATTATATAAACGTTCATAACAATTACAAGTATTTTATTTTATTTCGTTTTCAATTCTCCAATTATAACAATTTAAACCTACCTCTAATGTATAACCTCAAGTACTGTTTGCTTTCATCTGCGTTGTACGTTTTATGATATAATGCTCAGGGTATATAGGGTGTGTCAACATTGCTCCAGAAAAGACACTAATTTTTGGACAGCTCAGACGGAAGGTTGGGTTATTTTTCATAGATACATTGGATGAAGCGAATGTCGTAAATTGTTGTATATAAAAATGTTATGTTGAATTGTGTGCGCTTCATACACCAAAACGTTCTACAGCGACCTATAACAAAATACATCCCACTTCATAAAGTTATTTATTTCCCGCGTCAGTAAAATATTTGAGAATACGAGAAAACAGTATTCAAAACCCAATGTACAGTATTGTACTTTAATAATATTTGCAATCGTTCATTAGTTAAATTGCTTTAAACATGGTATTTTAGAGATGAATGCTGCAAAGAATTAGTTGTAAGTGTATATATATATATATATATATATATATATATATATATATATATATATATATATATATATATATATATATATTAATATATATATGGTTTACAACAACCATTGGTTCATATATACAGGTGACCGAAAACAAACCGGACGTTTTTAAAATTACCTATACTTATTTTTTATGTGCCTTTATGTTGTGAATAAGAAGTTATCACCGAAACGTGAAATGAGCCTACCTAGAAACGTGCGACGCACAACAACCATTGCATCTCAAGAAGTTTGTGCAGTGGTGCTATCTTGCGGGAAAATCTTGTTATCTTGTTTTTGTTGAGTAAACAATGTTTAATTTAAATTTTTTAAAAAACCCTTATCCAAGATCATGACTATTTTACTTTCTTGTTCATCAATCTACTTGCATACGTACGCAAAAACCTGTCTCGTTCAATCTCGTTCCATTACCATCTGAGTCACGCACAACTTGTAGGGATGAAATATTAAGTCTTTTTGCAAAGTTGTTCTCACTGATTCACGAGTTTGTCCTAATTCATCTGCATGTCTTCTTGTCGACAGACTTTGGCTACAAATCAAATCTTAAATAAACATTTCAATGTTTTGCAGACATAATGTATTTTTATTCTTACATAATATTTATAATTTTTGTTTGCGGAGCCCTGTGGATGGATCTACACCAAACTTAACACGCACCATCCTGGGAGTATGTTAAACAAACCCATTAAATTCCATCAACTTCTGTATAGCGGTTTAGGCATCCATAAGATATATCCATGTATACATCAGTTTTTGAACCACGCTTAGCCTCTGGGGCAGAGCTCTGTGGATGAATCTACACCAAATTTCACACGAACCAGTCTAGGAATATGTTGAACAATCTGTTCAGCGTTTTAGGCATCTATAAAATACATACAACACACACACAAATATACAACGTTTTTTTGCCATCCTAGGCCTCTGGGGCTGAGTAGTGTGGTTGTACCTACACCACACTTGACACGAACAGTCTTGGAAATATGTTAAACAATTCCTCCGAATTTCATTAACATGTGTTCAGAGGTTTAGGCTTTCAAAACACATATTCATACACACGTATATACATACCTCGATTTTTAAACCATCCTAAGGTTTTTGGGCGGAGCCGTGTTGATGGATCTACACCAAACGTAACACAATCCATCTTGGGAATACGTTATACAATCCCTCCAAATTGTATAACCCTCTGTTTAGCAGGACAGACGTCCATAAGACACGTACATCAGTTTTTCTAGCATCCTAGGCCTCTGGGGGCGAAGCCCTCTAGATCCCTCTACACCAAACTTCCCAAAATCCATCCTGAAAATATGTTAACCAATCTCTCCAAATGTCATTAACATGTTCAGTAGACTAAGCTTTCAAAAGATACATACATACTAACATCGGTTTTTGAGCCATCCTAAGCCTCTAAGGCGGAGCCCTGAGGATGGATCTTCACCAAACTTCACAGGAACTATTCTGGAAACATTTTAAATAAACCCTCCAAGTTTCATCAACTTCTGTTCAGCGGTTTAGACGTTTATGACATCCACACATACATATATACACACATTCATTTTTATAGATAGATATAGAATAACATCAATAACTATTAGTAATGTTAGGTAAAGCATACAACGATATTGTCCGTAAATAAATTTTTATTTATGCCTTGTAAAATATTGCTTTCAAAAAAAATGTGTATTTTAAATCTAAAATGTTCCTATTACAGCGTATTCTAGACGGTCGAAAGCTAAACTAAAAGTAAAGATGTTGAATGGATAGGTGGCGCTGTAATCAATAATGCACAATTATTTTATATTTATAAAGTAATCACGCATAACATTTCATTATATTACCAACTTTATGTCAGGAAATAGTTTCAGTTATATAATTGTTTAATAAAACGTAGAGGTATTTCATTTTCCTATGTTTTGGAATCTTTAGTTTTAACAATCAAAATCTACCTCTCACGGTAAAGATCAAATACTTTTTCCTGTCATCGATTTTGAACGTCCTGTAATAACATGGTACATTGAGTGTGTTTGTTGATTATATGTTGATTAATAATTCTAATTTTTGGTAACCTCAGCCGGAAGGTTGGGGTCTTAATTTTTTCATAAATACATTGGAAGAAGCAAAAGCGTGTGTGCTTAATACGCCAAAACATTCCACAGCGATCTATAGCGCAATTTGAAAAGACATAGATAGAGCACACTTCAAAGACTTTTAAAGTGCTGCACAAAACACCTTCAATTAAAGTATAAGAATATTTTATTTATTTTCCGCGATAGTAACATATCCAAAACACCATGTGTAGCATTGTACTTCGATGGTTTGCAATCGTTCATTCATTAAATTGTTGGTATTTTAGTAGTTCAAACCTGCAAGATAATTGTTGAAGTTGTATTGAATATGCGTAGTTAAAACAAAGTATATATATATATATATATATATATATATATATATATATATATATATTAATTATGGTTCACAGCAACCATTAGCTACTGTTTCATATATACAAGTGACCGAAAACAAACCGGACGTTTTTAAAATTACCATTACTTATTTATTAGGTTGTTAGTTAGAAGTTGTGTTACGTTAAAATATTTATCTACACTTGCCATTTCCGCCCCAAAGGTAAAACTCACAATACCTCAAATTTGGCGACCTTCTTGGTCACGAGGTTTCACCGAAACATGAAATGAGCCCACCTGGAAACTTGCGTCGCACAGCGGCCATTGCGACTTTTTTTTACACAGGTCAGAGCCCCCAAACCCACTATCGTGGCACCCAACCTCTAGCGAGCTACCTCCGTCTCACATGTATCCGAGCGTTTAGTATCCCTACCGCTAGTGAAAGAAACGGGATTATTTACCCATATACCAAGCTCTTAAGCCCTTCCCATGGAGAATCAGGAGATAGTGAAATGAAACAGTATGGTAATTGTTGCGCTAACAGCGGGGTGAAAAAACCTGGCCAGAAAGAAACCCTGCTAGAAGAAATCCCGCAACGGATCATGCAGGAAACCTGGGGGGCTTGAATCACCATATGCTAAGGAATAAGGTGAGGTATTACCTTACAAATAACTTGTTAGTTAGTCTATGACACGAATAGCATGCTCCTTTTCTTCTGCTCCCTACGAGAAACTGAAAAAGCATGCAGTGGAAATTAGCACTTCCGTTTTGAGTGAGCTGCTACCCTGGGGATGAGCCATTAGTACATTTATTATAATAATGTATTGGCAAGGATGTGGTTAATGATATTTCTTTAAAACGTTATTTAGTTATATGACAAATACTTACATTTTCCTAAGTTTTTACTTTTGTATATTTAGTACAATAATAAAACATCTTTTGTAGTTGTACATGAATTGTAAACAATAATTCATAAATAACATGGAGTAAATAGTTGGTTTATATAGTCGAAGTAGCCACTATTTACATCGTTAATTTGAAGAAACAAAACAACATATTACAAGAAATAAACTTTGACAGTATGTCACCAAATACGTTACTTAAATCGTGATATATTTTAGTCATGACAATGGTGACAAGTAAAGTACAGTAGAACCGTCTACTGTAAGATAAATGAGACATATCTAGTTTTTCAATTATTATGCTATTTCGAAGCTAACATTATTTATTTTTTCTTGATTAACTTGCACACATAATAGATACGTTTGCAAGTTACTCGTCAGTGGAATACATGTTTATTTTCAATCTCGGCTCCATAACCTTAGTTTTGTTGATATCCTGTGCTTGAAGTGTGTCCACTTGAGTAAAGCTTACTATGTCAAAGCCATCTGTCAATGTTCTTAATAGCTTTCCTTTGTTAAGTATCACATTACATATCCTATCATAACATTGAGTCTATTGTTGTCCCTTATTTCTGAAATATCCCTTCATTTAGTATTTATATTCAACGTGTAGAAAATAGTTATTATTATTTAATTAGTCTTCAACAGGATGTACTAAAAAAAGTAATATAAACAACAAGTGTTTAAAATCAATTCTTGCTTAGGTCAACAACAAAATATTTTATTTTAGTGACTTTTAATAATTACAATTATTATAAATAAAGTAACTTTCTATATGCGTTAAAACTGCTGTTTCACAACATAACCTATAACATAAATCAGGTGTTTAATGAGATCACATGTTATCACTTATTTTAAGATAAATGCGACGAGTACCTATATTGCATATTTTGAGCTTTTGGAAATTTTTTTTTATAAGTTTTTAATAATTAAGCGCAGCCTTTTGTATTTATTTCCATAGATTAGATCTCCATGATATTGCAACATACCATATCAGACAGGATACAAACACTCAAATAATTTTATTTCCTGTAAAACATACCCTTCCTTCGTTCAAATTGAATTTTTTTAAGCAACCTGCCCCCGAGAGAATACATTTTATCTCTTTTTCCAAACTCCAGGAGACCTACATGACACTTTATCAATCCCTCCTTTATTTCTTCTTACTAGGAGATGTAACTGGTAAAACCCACTGAACATAAGTCTGCTTTAGGGTCACGGAATTCAAATACCATGTTCCTCAACCTTAAAAAGTAAGTTTTATAACTTTAATCTTACCTATATTCAAAGATTCTTTACTTTTTCCTAACTTATGACTTTTATATTTTTACTTTTATTACTTATTGCTTGTTACACTTTTTATTACAGTAGTGTTATAGAACAATGTCTTATGATAGCCATGTTTACGTCTTTTTCTTATTAACTATAATAGTCATATTTTCTATCTTATTAGTTATATTTATTATTCACTTTCTAAACTTAATTTTAATTTTGTTAAATTTATTTTATTAAATTTAGTTTTATAAGCCACAATTTTCGAAATAACTCTTTTAAACGAAATTTGCACAAATATTAAAACATTTAGAAAAGAGTAATCAATTATTACATTATCTATAAATATTCTAAGTCGCTTATAACCGAGATTTTTTTGTAAATTGTTTTAGTTATTTTAAAAAATAATTTTATTTACACACAAATTATTATTTATACTTAAAAAAGACTTTTAAGGCCAATTGTTTACCTTACCGATTGTATCGTTCAATATTACGTAGGTAGACTGGCCGACTATCCAAACGTTTCTGCAAGAATACGTTACATTAAGGTTTACTGTTAAATTTTCAAAACAGATATTTATTTCATACAATATAAATAAAACCTTTGGACAATTATAATTTAATTTTAAATAAAGGTACATCTTTTCAAATTAACAGTTAATATCTTTCGAAATTATTCTATTAGACAACATTATGTCAGATGCATACTGATATCCTTTGTATATTTACTTATTTTATCAAATTACTATGAGACCAGCACTTACCAACTAGCTGGTGCTAAACATCTGTTTTACTGGAAGCGTCTTTGAGAGAGGACCTTCATGCTTTCCTGGTGACCGAGGGGGGACATTCCTGGGCATGCCATCTTCCCGAGGGATCCAGCTACCAGCCGAAGGTTAGTTGTAGTCCTAATGACTACTTACAAAAGGTAATCGATTTATTTAATATTTTCTTTATAAAATAAAGAAAACGTTTATTTTATTTTAAAATCAAAGAAAAGTCATGGTTGATGCTAAACAGTATGACTATTCTCATCTACATAGGGTAGAAAGGTGGGACTACAAGAAGGATCAAGAGCGACATGTGAAATCCTCTTGTAGAGAACATAGGGACGTCATGGTATTCATGTGCGCTTGAAATAAACCCTCTCTTTGCCGGGGTTTTAGGGTAGTTGCTACCCATTTATTCCCATTCTAATGGGTAAAGGGAAGATGGAACGACGATTAAATTCATACTAATTTTTGTATGTGAATTATAGAAATATTTGTTTCTATAAGAAAATGTATATTTAAGAGCATAAAAATAAATTAACGTTTATTAGTACGAGGCTGAGTGCTTTATGAAACTTCACATCATTGCATTTCAAATTTTAAAATAGTTCATAAAAGTAAAATAAATAAATATTTTAGATTATTAGGATCGGCGTTCTAAATATTTTATCAATAGTAAGTACAGCATAAACATTAGTTCAAGTATCGACTTACCTATTGATCCCCCGACTTCGACTAAACAATCATTTTGCTCAACCGTCATATTAGAAACACCGTTGCACTATTATGTTATTCTCTTTATGAAACTAACTCTATATATAAAGAAAATTATATTTACAAATTATACAATTTATTGCGTATTATTTTTAATTAAATTTTCATTTTAAAAATACCTCTTTAATTCTCTTTTCATGAATTTTTCATTTGAAATTTAAATGCTTTTTCGCAAAACGTGTAATTACCCATAGAGTGTAGGATGAACTACTATAAAACTTTGATATATTTTTCTATCAAATTGTTTAATCCACCCAAAAGCGTCTCGTTTCATAGGGTTTTCTTACATTAAAGTTTATTCACCTTTAAAAGCTAACCAAACAGATTGCATCATTTTCTCCTGTTTCTTCTTATACATAAAAGTTCCAAAGGCCATCATCCTAAGCCCTAAGGTCAAATAGAATGAATCTGATTAGTGTGTGATAAATACTTTAAAGAGAAAACGCTGTTCAACTAAACAACTAAACATTCATTATACTCAACCGTCATATTAAAAACTGCGTTGCATTATCAACCTGTTCTCCTTATGAAACTAACTCTATAAATAAAAACAGTTATATTTACATATTACAATTTATTGAATAATAATTTGGTGTGATGTCTCTTCGAATTTTGCCATAGTTCACTGTGGAATGTTTTGGTGTATTAGCGCACACAATTCAACTTAACATTATTATATACAACGATTTACAGCTTTTGATTCATCCAATGTATTTATGAAAAATTAGGACCCCAACCGTACGGCTGAGGTTTATAAAAATTAGAAATATTTTCACCTTAAAACACAGACTCTACATACTTACTCTAGGACTATGTATCATAGGAGGCTCAAAACCGATGACATCAAAAAGTATTTGAGCTTTTACGTGAGAGGTAGATTTTTATTGTTAAAACTAAAGATTCCAAAACAAAGAAAAATAAAATACCTCCACGTTTTATTAAACAATTATATAACTGAAACTACTTCTAGACATAAATTTGGTAATATAATAAAAAGTAATGCGTGATTACTTTAAAAATATAAAATAATTCTGCATTATTGATTACAGCTCCACCTATCCATTCAACATCTTTACTCTTAGTTTAGCTTTCGACTGTCTAGAATACGCTGTAATAGGAACATTTTACATTTAAAACACACATTTTTTTTGAAAGCAATATTCTACAAGCAATAAAAACAAAATTATATACGGCCAATATCGTTGTATGCTTCACCTAACATTACTAATAGTTAATGATGTTAATCTATATCTCTCTATATATCTATAAAAATGAATGTTTGTGTTTATGTATGTATATATGTAGTAAGTAACAGCCATGCACATCGTAAGTAACTTTAATGGTTTAGTGAGTAACAATTATGCACATAGTAAGTAACTTCAATGGCTTAGTGAGTAACAGTCATGCACATAGTAAGTAACAGCAATGGCTTAGTAAGTAACAATGTTGTACATAGTAGGTAAGACTGGTGTGTGCACAATACTAAAATATACACAAATACAAGTAGAGATATAAGGGATTACCTTATATGGATTATTTTTCAGCTCAAACTCCTATATTTCTTCTTACTAGGGGGTGTAACTGGTAAAACCCCCTGAACGTAAGTCTACTTTAGGGTCACGTGTTCTAGTTACGTTATTCTCCCTATGAAACTAACTCTATATATAAAGACAGTTATTTTTACATATTAGTCAATTTATTGAGTACTATTTTTAATTAAATTTTCATTTTAAAAATATTTCTTTTCATGATTATTTCCATTGAAATTTAAATGCTTATTCGCAAAACGTGTAATTACTCATAGAGTGTAGGATGGACTGCTATAAAACGTTGTTATATTTTTCTATCAAAGGGTTTATTCTACCCAATAGTGTCTCGTTTCATAGGGTTTTCTTACATTAAAATTTATTCATCTTTAAAAGCTAACCAAACATATTGCATCATTTTCTTCGGTTTCTTCTTACACAGAAAAGTTCCAAAGGTCATCAATCTAAGTCCTAAAGTCAAACACAATGAATCTGATTAGTGGGTGATAATAGCTTTATAGAGAGGCCATTTTCAACCTATAACCACCAAGGCCACTTGCAACCTATAACCGCTTTTAAAAAAACTCTTGCAGCCGATAACCGCTTTTAAACCGCCACTTGAACCTATCACCGAATTTATAAGGCCTATTTTAAACTATAACTGCCTGTATAGGGCCGCTTGCGACCTATAACCGCCATTATAAGAAGTCTTGCATCCTACAACCACCTATATAAGGCTACTTGCAACCTATAACCGCCGTTTAAAGATCTTTTGCAACCTATACCCGCCTTTATAAGGCCGCTTGCAACATATAACCGCCTCTATAGGGACTCTTGCAAACTATAACCGCCTTTAAACCGCCACTTGAACCTATCACCGAATTTATAATGCCTATTTAAACCATAACTGCCTGTATAAGGCCACTTGTGACCTATAACCGCCATTATAAGAACTCTTGCAACCTATAACTGCCTCTATCAAGAATATTCAAACCTATAATAACCGTATAAAGCTTTTTCCAATCTCTAACCGCCTATATTATATTCTTGAAATTATGTTTAAATTATTTTTTAATCCCAGCAATATAACGTGGAAAATCTTTAGACATTAAGTAAGTTATATTAAAGTAGGATATATAATATATATATTTCAGTAGGCTTATAACCGAAACAGTAAGACAAAAAGTAAGTACATTTACTAGCATTTAATTACGTAATTTACTTTATATGACGTTTCGACGTTAGTAATTATGGGAAATCTTATCTGAAAGATACAAAGATATTGATCCGGTTTAAAAATTCATTTATGAATAAAATATTGCTTTGCTCCAGAAATTTCATTGGGGACTGATTTACTTACGGAATTTAATTTTTTTTTTTTTTTTTTTTTTACCCGGGTCTGAGCCCCCAAAACCCGCCCAGCCCTCGTGGCAGCCAACCTCTAGCGAGCTACCTCCGTCTCACATGCGCATGCGGTTAGTATCCCTACCGCGAATGAAGGAAACGGGATTGATTGCCCATGTACCAAGCTCATAAGCTCTTTCCATGGAGAATCAGGAGATAGTGAAATGAAACAGTACGGTAAGTGTCGCGCTAAGAGCGGGATGAAAAAACCTGACAAGAAAGAAACCCTGCCAGGAAAAATCCCGCGACAGATCATGCAGGAACCCTGGGGGCTTGGATCACCTTATGCTAAGGAATAAGGAGAGGTATTACCTTGCAAATACCTTGTTAGTGAGTCTATGGCAGGAATGGCATGCACCTCTTCTTCTGCTGCCTACTCGAAACTGAAAAGGCATGCAATCAAATTATTACTTCCGTTGGGGCTAAGCTGCGGCCCTGGAGATGTGCTCCTGCGTCACCTGGAACATAACTGTGAAGCAGAATTTATTAGTATGTATATTTTATTTTGGTGGTATGGTGTGAGCTAGGCGGTCAGTAAGGACAGCGGCCGTCTGTGTGTGTCGTGGGTGGGGTCATATCTACCCAGTGAGGAAATGAGTGTTGATGTTGTATGTGCGTGAGCCTGTTTGTAGAACTTTGTTGCTAGGTGTCGGAGGTGTTGTTTGATGAAAGGCACTTTTAAGTCAGTGTGAAGCAGTGTTAATCTTGTACATCTAGGTGCCTTCGTGATTATTCGCAAAACCTTGTTTTGGAATAACTGTAGTCTGCGTGTGCGTGTGTTACCTGCATGGCCCCAGACGGGTGATGCGTAAGTGAGTATGCTGCGCAACATAGATACGTATATAGTAGTGGCCGCCCGTAGTGAAAGTGGGTTTGTTCTGTTAAGCATAGGATATAGTTGTGTTAATCTAATCGTTGCTTTTTTTAACGTGTTGGTAATGTGAGAGTCCCAAGTCAGGCCTCTGTCGAGTATGACTCCCAGATATTTGACCTGGTTCCCCCAGTGAATGTCCTCGCCTAATAGTTTTAGAGGTGTGTTGAGTTGGTGTGTCCTACGTTTGGAGAGAAGCAAAGCCTGGCACTTGGGAATTTAATATATAGATTCTGAGTTACAGTGCATTCTAGACGGTTAAAGGCGGAACTAAAAGTAAAGATTTTGATTGAAGTAGGTGGCGCTGTAAACGATTTTTCAAAATTAATTAATATTTTCAGAGTGATATAGCATAACGTTTACTAAATTGCCAACGTTTTCTCGGGGTAATTTCAATAAGAGAATAATTTATTAATACGTACAGCTATTTTATTTTAATTTGTTATTAATTGTTTTTAGATGAGAATCCTGGATGAGTCACTGGAAAGTGAAGAAGAAGGTGGAATAGTGCTTCAGTCAATTACATCGTTAAGGCACTGACAATATTGTATAAGTGTTTTATTTTGCATTTCACCTCTGGTAGAACCATTAATGGAGCCACATTTAGCCTTGAAGACACATAACTGTACTGTTCAGTTACCAAACTCAAATCGATTTTAATTTATTAAAAGCCAAGCCAAGGTGTTGGAGTCAGCTTTGGTAGATTAAACAGCTCCAGTATCGAATTCAATCAGCCTGTGCTTTGTCTAATCGATACCTCAATCTATGGTTTATCGTCGATAGTTTAAGACCACGTTGTCCCTTGGCGCGCGCCTAATCCCCACCCTAACACACAGTTTCCTGCCCAGTCTTTTGCTTGCCGTAGACAGACCAGCACGTCCGTTGCGGGTTTTAAACGTATTTGCTAACCTCGTGGACGTTAAGTTCGCCCCGCGCATGTCTAATTTTAAGTGTTTCGAGTTGTGCTTGTTTTATATGCTCGTTAACCGCGAAAGTGTACATTATTTAGTCCAAGTGCCGTGTTCGTATGCGCCTTAACCTCGCCGTTACAAGCCGTCACTATGGAGTCGCCCGCGCTTATTTAAATACTTATTCAACTGTGAATAACATTCGAATTGAACCCCGTTTATTAAGTTTTACAGCACGAGCCGTCTGACCATCACCACTTCACCCAGGGCCCTGCTGCAGAAGTCCAGAAGACATCAAACCTACCGTGCACGTAACCCCTTTGTTCAGCTTAGGGTAAGTGTTAATCAGTTCCAAATACTTTTAGCATAAACTTGTGCCTATTTTTCCCGAGGCTTAATTAGTGATAAACACTGTTTATTTGTCGATTAGGCATTTTTGCCGCCAGCCTTAATTTTATTCATGTACAATTTCAATCACAATAACGACCGCGACTATCTCTCTCTTTCGTCTTCTTTCTAATATTTTAGCGGAGCTGACGCCTCCATTTTGGTCCCGCCGTGCCGGATTTTGCATTTCAGCGATCTATAAACATTTAAAGTGCAAAGAACAAGTGTTAAAGTTCTCAGTAACCTCGAAACTTATTCAGTTTAATAGCGAGGCATTTGCTTTATAAATAAGTTTTATTAGTGATTTACAAGTGTTATTTATTGTGCGAACAATTTCGAAGCGTGTTAAATTTCACAGTAATAAGCTGAGTTGCAAGCATTGCGTAATCCTGTGTAATTTCCCGCATTTATTTCCTTGTCTAATTCAATACGCAGTAGTGACGTCACAAGCTGTAGCGTGCAGCCACATTCCGTTACTCAGCAGATTTATGGGACACCTGCGCAGATAAGGAACACTTGACTAAACAAGTTAGGCAAGATAGGCTCAATATTGATCCGTGAAAGCTACACTGTAGATTTATCCTGTTCAATAAGGAAAACTTGCAGCCGTTCTAATCTAATGCTTATGATTTGTAAAACGTTATGTCTTATATTAACTTTATTATACAGTCCACTTTTCGTAATTAAATGTACCATTGTGTAGTCATTAGGTTTGGTTTAAACATAATTGCAATTTAATTTAAATTTTGTTTTTTGTTAATTTAAATTTTGTCACGATGGCTAATAACAACGCATATTGCCTTGATAAGTTGAAGGCTATATGCAGTGATTTAGAGCAAGTAAACAGCTTGCTCGGTGATAGTGAAATGTCTGAGGGCATAGTGCAGGAAGTCAGGCGCCTTCATGTCGAATTTATCGAAACTTTTGACCGCGCGGAGCAGACTTTTGACAGTCAAGCTTCCGAATTTGTCAAGAATGTCTTTATAGCAAAACGTCAATTTCAGGACACCTATCTGCCCATGATAGTAAAATATCCTAACCTCGTTAAGACGGAGGTTACCTCGACCTCGCCTGTCAAATCAACACCGACTTCACCTAACCTTCCAAGTCTAACTTTGCCAAGCTTTTCGGGCCAGAGCGACGACTGGATAGATTTTATTACTACATACGACTCTATGATACATAATAATGAGACGCTTAGCAATATCCAACGTTTTCAATACTTAAAGTCCGTCTTAAAGGGAGATGCACTGGCCATCGTCACCGGACTTTCCATCTCCGAAGCAAATTACAACATTGCTTACAATGCGTTGCGTAACCGATACGCGAACCCGCGACGTCTCGCAGATCATTACTTTAACATAATTAAAGACTTTCAGCGCATCAATAATGCTTCACCCGCGGAACTAAATCGTTTCTTAACCGCGCACTCTAATGCCGTCTGTGCATTAAGAGCTATACCTCTCGAAGACTTAGCGGATTTCTTATTGTTCTCTATGGCAATTAATAATTTGGATGCCAAGACACGATTAAGTTTTGAAAGCCGACTAGGCACTAACCGCATGCCGACATATAAATTATTGAACGACTTTATAACTGAACAGGCTAGAGCCCTGGAGATGCTTAGCCAACCAGCTGCCGTGGTTGTAGCAAACGCCGGACGTGGTCAAAGACCCCGCGTGTTGGTGTCATCGATGAATAAACCCGGGTTTCAAGGGGCACTTGAACCAAATAATTACTTGTCTGAACCTAACCTCACTTTGGGTCACAGCCCTATATTTCAATCAGTAGCGTCAAATGACAATGGCCATCAGAATAAGGACGCCCAAGGTACTATTCAGTCCAAACGTGCTGCGTCAGTCACTATGCAACCGGTTAATCAACCACTGCAACCTAACTTGTTGCCTATTATGAGTGCGCCTAGAAAGTCAACATTTCGCAATCGCTCGCCACCGCTTAACCTCAATCAGTCTAACATGCCTACCACGCGTGTAGGTAAATGCTACTACTGCGGAGAAAGTCACTGCATCATTAATTGTCAACGATTTATTTCTCTTACAATAGCGGAACGCATTGACGCTATTTCAAAATTACAACGGTGTTATAATTGTCTCGGCTCTCATTATCAAGCTCAGTGTCAGTCTCGTCATCGTTGTAGACAATGCAGCCAAGCACATCACACACTGCTGCACAACGACGCACCGCCGCAGCAATGACTAGCCGCCCCACGACGCCTTAGGCCAACCGCTAGCCATCCAATCGATACTATAGCTCAACCTCGTTCTTTGTCATGCAACATTACCTCGCCTCTCGCCCTGTTGGGTACCGCGCAAGTCGTCCTACAGGACCATTATGGTCAACCTCGTTTTCTAAGAGCTATTATCGACCCCGGCAGTCAGATATCTGCCATTACGAAACAAGCTAGCGATATGTTGAGCCTGCCTACTCGAAGATCGAACCTGTCGTTGATTGGCGTCGCTGCCAAGTCTACACGTATTCACGAATACGTAACTTTAATTTTATTCTCACGACATGACGCGGGCGTCATGCTGACTACGGAAGCCGCTGTGCTCAACCATATAACTGACCCGCTGCCAGCTGATAAATTATCCTCTGCTTTAAGCGCTCAATATCAGCACTTACCGTTAGCTGATCCTCAGTTCGACCTACCTGCCCCTGTTGACATTATACTGGGCGCCGATGTCTTCACGCAAATAATTATCAACGGGCCTCGTACCATCATTCATGGCCAACCATCGGCACTTAACACACTTTTAGGTTGGGTCATTATGGGATCTGTACCTTACAGTACGCCACAACAACCACGCGTGTTTATTACCTCGCTCAAGTCTATCGACGAAAACATGCGACGATTTTGGGAAATCGAAGAGGTAAACGAGACTAACTTGTTGAGCCCTGATGAGCAGCTCTGCGAAAATTTATTTGCCACCACTACTGAACGTGACGCCACTGGGAGATATGTCGTAGCTTTGCCTTTTAAACCTGACGCCGTCGAACTTAAGTCAAACCGTAATGTCGCTCTTGCTAGTTATCATGCTCTGGAACGCCGTCTGAGCCGACAACCGGATGTCTCACAACAATATCATCAGTTCATGAAAGAATATATGACTTTAGGTCATATGTACCCTGCCGTTACGCTTTCGAATTATTTAATACCACATCATTGCGTCTTCAAGGCCGATAGTTCTACTACTAAATTACGAGTAGTTTTCAATGCTTCTGCGCCTGATTGCAACGCGCATTCTTTAAACCAGCAATTGCTGGCTGGCCTTAAGTTACAAAGGGACCTGTCCAACGTTATTATCTCGTTTCGATTGTTTGTTCACGCCGTCTGTGCGGATCTTAAAATGATGTACCGCCAAATTGCCGTACGCAAGGATGATCGTCGTCATCAGCACATTTTGTACAGGCCGACTCCTCATTCTCCACTGATGGAGTATGAACTAGCCACTGTCACTTACGGGCTTACCCCGTCTGCTTATTTAGCCCTACGTACACTCGAACAACTCGTCAAAGATGAGGGCGACTGTTACCCTGCTGCGTCGCACGCCATTCTTCATCAAACGTACGTTGATGATGTCGTCACTGGCGCCGATACGTCCGAGGACGCCCAGGAATTAATACGGCAACTTATTAGCATCTTCGCACTGGCAGGACTAGAGCTCAGGAAATGGTCTTCCAGCGATCCCGCGCTGCTGTCGACGCTGCCATCTTCTCACCTGGAGCACCCGTTGTTATTCCAAGACGACTCTACCGCTGTTAAAATATTGGGACTCCAATGGCATCCTGTTAATGACTCGTTTTCTTATCGTATTCAAAACTTTGTGTCGGTGCCTACGAAACGCACCATTCTCTCTTATGTCGCTCGCACCTTCGACCCACTGGGCTTCCTTACGCCTATCACATTTTGGATCAAGTCATTTTTGAAACAATTGTGGCTCGAAAGGTTATCATGGGATGAACCTTTGCCAACCGCGCTGCGCAGTCGTTGGGACAGCTTCATTGTCCACTTCGCTAAGTTAGCTGACATTCAAATACCTCGACATGTGGGCACACGTGATGCCAAACATCATTTATTAGGCTTCTGTGATGGGTCCGAAGCTGGTTACGCAGCCGCCATCTACTTGCGAACTGAATGGAACGGTTTAGTTTCCGTCAGCCTTCTAAAGGCTAAGAGCAGAGTGGCTCCCGTCAAAACACTCACTATACCTCGAATGGAGCTCTGCGGCGCCGTCTTACTGGCCAAGCTCTATAAGTCTGTTCAGCCTGCTGTGAATTTTGTGGCCGACAACACTACGCTTTTCTTCACCGACTCAGAAATTGTGCTGCATTGGCTTAGCACCCCGCCACATCTTTTGAAAACTTTCGTTGCCAACCGAGTTATTGAAATTACCTCGAACACTTCGACCAATCATTGGTACCACGTCTCAACTGTTGACAACCCCGCGGACGTTGCTTCCCGTGGGTGTCTACCCGCGCAGTTTGCTACACATCCACTGTGGTGGCACGGACCACCATGGGCGTCACAATGTACTACCTCTTGGCGTTTGTCTAAGCCAACTGGACCGAACCGCGACCTGACCGAGCTCAAGACCGAGCCTCAGGTGCTCTGCGCGACTGTCCAAGCGCCTAACCACTTATTGAACGTTATTGAGCGTCATTCCATTCTCACCACGCTGCATCATGTCTTCGCCTACGTGCTTCGTTTCGTTAACAATTGCCGCGTTAAGACCCAGTCTACCAGCCATTGTCACAACACTCGCTACAAAGCCAAGAACACCGTAGCCAAGATTTCATTCGCTGCACCTTCAGTACAAGAATTAAGGAACGCCAGAAATCTTTGCGTTAAGCTCATACAAGAGCTAGCCTTCAGCGAAACGTTGCAACGCCTACACCGCGGCGTCCCGATCAGTGCTCAACTTCGCCACCTAACGCCCTTTATCGACTCAGTGGGGCTACTTAGGGTGGGCGGACGTCTTAATCATGCTGATATACCATACGCAGCTAAGCATGCCATTTTACTGCCTAAGCGGCATCATTATGTCAACCTTGTATGCGATCATTATCACCGCCTCGCCTTACATGCTGGGCCGCGTACCACGCAAGCGATGATCAATGGTGAGTTCTGGATCGTTGCGCTACGTTCGTTGTTACGACAACGCATTCATGCTTGCATGCGATGCTTTAGACTGCAGTCGAAACCTCGGCCACCTATGATGGCAGCTTTACCGTCTGCTCGCGTCACTCCGTCGCCACCTTTCTGTAAGGTAGGCATTGACTTTGCTGGACCTTTCGACACTAAGGCCAACCATCTTCGTACGGCAAAGATCCTGAAAGCTTACTTATGCCTATTTGTTTGTAAGGCCACTAAGGCTGTACATTTGGAAGTAGTATCAGACCTCTCTACTGATGCTTTTCTCGCCGCGCTTCAGCGTTTTGTCGCAAGACGTGGTCTGCCTACAGACATTTATTCAGATAATGGCACCAATTTTGTCGGCGCCGCCAACCGCCTGCACGAGGTCTATAAGATGCTCGACCAATCCAAGTCAATCATCCAACGCAAGCTCGCCGCACAACGGGTTGAATGGCACTTCAACCCTCCAGCCGCACCACACTTCGGCGGACTTTGGGAAGCCGCCGTTAAATCCGTCAAAGGGCTCCTACGCCGTACTCTTGGCACTACGTTATTGAACCTCGAGGAGTTAGCTACGTTATTTATACGCATCGAAGCTATTCTCAACAGTCGACCCATTTTCGAGGTCTCGCCTGACCCCAGCGAAGGATCTTCGTTCCTTACGCCCGGACACTTTCTCATCGGCCGTCCCCTTCTAGCACTCCCTGAGGAATGTCATTTTGAACCCGCGCTCAAATCCAGATGGACTATGCTACAGCAGATGACCAATCGGTTTTGGAAAACCTGGTCTACCCAATACCTACACTCCCAGATTCAACGCTGTAAATGGAACAAAGACGCCTCACCCCTCCAGGAGGGTCAGCTTGTATTTATCACTGGAGAACATCCGAGCCCTCTTCATTGGCCAATGGGTCGGATCGTACGTCTTCACCCTGGACCCGACCGGATAACCCGCGTAGTCACCGTCAAGACCTCACATGGACAGTTAAAGCGACCTGTCCATAAGCTTGTAGGCTTTCCGCTACAACCTTAATCTCTTTACCGCTTCTTCAGCACCCGTGTGGTACAACCGCGTTTCCTCGAGTTCTTAATCTCACTCGACTTCTTCGCCTCTTCAGCAATTTTGTGCAACCTCGTTTCTTTAAGTATCTTCAACGCCATAGATTTCTTCGCTACATCTTCAGCACCTCGCTTCTTCCAGTCAACCCCGTTCACCGTCACCCAGTGGTTATCCAGGGTGGGCGGTAGTCTATTGTCTTCAGCACAGCTAATGGAGCTATTCACTTCATCTGCTCTTTTCTGCTATCTTCGTACCCCGACCATTTCTTCTTCGGCACCCTCGGTCTCCGGTGCTCTCTAGTTCTTCGCCCTCTACCCACCTGGCGGATTAAAAACATCCGTTTTTGGTGGGCGGAATGTTGGAGTCAGCTTTGGTAGATTAAACAGCTCCAGTATCGAATTCAATCAGCCTGTGCTTTGTCTAATCGATACCTCAATCTATGGTTTATCGTCGATAGTTTAAGACCACGTTGTCCCTTGGCGCGCGCCTAATCCCCACCCTAACACACAGTTTCCTGCCCAGTCTTTTGCTTGCCGTAGACAGACCAGCACGTCCGTTGCGGGTTTTAAACGTATTTGCTAACCTCGTGGACGTTAAGTTCGCCCCGCGCATGTCTAATTTTAAGTGTTTCGAGTTGTGCTTGTTTTATATGCTCGTTAACCGCGAAAGTGTACATTATTTAGTCCAAGTGCCGTGTTCGTATGCGCCTTAACCTCGCCGTTACAAGCCGTCACTATGGAGTCGCCCGCGCTTATTTAAATACTTATTCAACTGTGAATAACATTCGAATTGAACCCCGTTTATTAAGTTTTACAGCACGAGCCGTCTGACCATCACCACTTCACCCAGGGCCCTGCTGCAGAAGTCCAGAAGACATCAAACCTACCGTGCACGTAACCCCTTTGTTCAGCTTAGGGTAAGTGTTAATCAGTTCCAAATACTTTTAGCATAAACTTGTGCCTATTTTTCCCGAGGCTTAATTAGTGATAAACACTGTTTATTTGTCGATTAGGCATTTTTGCCGCCAGCCTTAATTTTATTCATGTACAATTTCAATCACAATAACGACCGCGACTATCTCTCTCTTTCGTCTTCTTTCTAATATTTTAGCGGAGCTGACGCCTCCACAAGGTATTTGCGTTTATAACAACTTGAAGCAACTGTGGCGTAAATGTTTGTATTAAATAAAAACAACCTCTTACAACAAATTCAACAATTTTTATTTAACCTTATGTACATTTCGATTACAAAGTAATTCTTTGGAAGAAATGTACATAGGGTTAAATATAAATTGTTGAATTTGTGGGAAGAGGGTTTTTTTTATTAATTATTTTATACGTTTAACTAAAAATTTGAAACCATTAAAGTACCTATTTTTAGTAGATGATGAGGTGAACACTCACAATTTTGATAAATAAAAACACGGTTAATTCGTTAGTCAAAGAAATCGAATTATTAAAAATTTGGCAACGTTTCAACTACTAAATTGTCGTCCTTATTCAGGCCTACACGTATAATAGACAGAATTAATACTAATATATTAACAAAACAACACAAATAAAGTAAATAAATGAAAACACTATAAAACGTGATAGTTAATGATTTTCAAATTTATCGCCCATAATTTTTCATTTATTAAATTTATCTCAAAAGGAAATTTCAATTATATAAAAGTACAATAAAATCTACAAGTACTATATATTGTTTCGTTTTTCATTCTCTAGTTTCAACCATTTAATCCTACCTCTCGTGTATATGCTCAAATATTATTTACTGACTTCGGTTTTGTACGTCCTATGATATATAGGCTCTTACACTGGCTACGTACAGGGAGTACAGTTCATTATATGGCTGTAAAGAAGCTTCTAATTTTTGGAAACCTCAGCAGGAAGGTTGGTGTATAAGTTTTTCATAATTACATTGGATGAAGCAAGTGCCGTAAAGTTTTGTATATGATAATGTTATGTTGAATTGTGTGCGCTTCATACACTAAGATGCTCTACAGCGATATATAACTAACTTTGATAAGACATACATCACACTTTAAAGACTTTTGAAGTATTGTACAAAAGACTTTTAAATGAAATACAAAAGTATTTTATTTCTTCTTCGCGGCAGTAACATATTTGCGAATACGAGATAACAGCTTTTTATCGAACGAAGACAACATGTATAGAGTAAGCTATTTTTAATGATTTACAATTAATTACTTATTACAGTGATTTATATTTACCAAATAGATATTTTTCATCTTTAAAGTTTAGATTTAATCATTTATCACCTTTTGTTAAAGGAATCGGGCGTTATTGTTATGTTTTAGGGGTAACCAAATTTAATTTTTGTAATTTAAATATAGTTTTGAAGTATTTATTATTAAAATATATTACACCGTAATAAACATGCCTAGACTATTAGATCTTTTGTATTTACTAATCTTTTTTATCAATTTTTATGTCAATAATTTCCACAATGTTTGAGTTGAAAAATACCTCATATATGGTAATCCATTACTTCTCTACTTGTTTTTGTGTATATTCTAGTATCGTGCACACACCAGTGTTACATACTATGTACAGCATTGTTACTTACTAAACCTGTGGCAGATACTTTTTATGTTCATGATTGTTACTTACTAAACCCATTGCAGTTACTTACTATGTTCATGATTGTTACTTACTAAACCCATTGCAGTTACTTACTATGTTCATGATTGTTACTAACTAAGCCAATAGCAGTTACTTACTATGTTCATGATTGTTACTTACTAAACCCATTGCAGTTACTTACTATGTTCATGATTGTTGCTTACTAAGCCAATGGCAGTTACTTACTATGTTCATGATTGTTACTTACTAACCCCATTGCAGTTACTTACTATGTTCATGATTGTTGCTTACTAAGCCAATGGCAGTAACTTACTATGTTCATGATTGTTACTTACTAAGCCCATTGCAGTTACTTACTATGTTCAAGATTGTTGCTTACTAAGCCAATGTCAGTTACTTACTATGTTTATGATTGTTACTTAGTAAACCCATTGCAGTTACTTACTATGTTCACGATTGTTGCTTAGTAAGTACAACATTGTTACCTACTATGTACAGCATTGTTACTTACTAAGCCCGTGGCAGTTACTTAGTATGTTCATGATTGTTACTTACTAAGCAATGGCAGTTACTTACTACGTGCATAATTGTTAATTACTAAGCCAATGGCTGTTACTTACTATATGCATGATTGTTACTTACTAAGCCCATGGCAGTTAATTTCTACGTGCATAATTGTTACTTACTAAGCAAATGGCCGTTACCTACTATCTTCATGATTGTTACTTACTAAGCCAATGGCAGCTACTACTATGTTCATGATAGTTACTTAGTAAGTACAGGACTGTTACATACTATGTCCAGCATTGTTACTTACTACGCCAATGGCAGTTACCTACTATGTGCATGAATGTTGCTTACTAAGCCAATTGCAGTTACTTACTATGTTCATGATTGTTACTTACTAAACCCATTGCAGTTACTTACTATGTTCATGATTGTTGCTTACTAAGCCAATGGCAGTTACTTACTATGTTCATGATTGTTACTAACTAAGCCAATAGCAGTTACTTACTATGTTCATGATTGTTACTTACTAAACCCATTGCAGTTACTTACTATGTTCATGATTGTTGCTTACTAAGCCAATGGCAGTTACTTACTATGTTCATGATTGTTACTTAGTAAGTAGCGGACTGTTACCTACTATGTACAGCATTGTAACTTACTAAGCCCGTGGCAGTTACTTAGTATGTTCATGATTGTTACTTACTAAGCAATTGCAGTTACTTACTACGTGCATAATTGTTTCTTACTAAGCGAATGGAAGTTACTTACTATATGCATGATTGTTACTTACTAAACCCATGGCAGTTACTTACTATGTTAATGATTGTTGCTTACTAAGCCAATGGCAGTTACTTACTATGTTCATGATTGTTACTTACTAAACCATTTGCAGTTACTTACTATGTTCATGATTGTTGCTTACTAAGCCAATGGCAGTTACTTAGTATGTTCATGATTTTTACTTACTAAGCAATGGCAGTTACTTACTACGTGCATAATTGTTACTTACTAAGCCAATGGCAGTTACTATATGCATGATTGTTACTTACTAACCCCATGGCAGTTACTTACTATGTTCATGATTGTTGCTTACTAAGCCAATGGCAGTTACTTACTATGTTCATGATTGTTACTTACTAAACCCATTGCAGTTACTTACTATGTTAATGATTGTTGCTTACTAAGCCAATGGCAGTTACTTACTATGTTCATGATTGTTACTTACTAAACCCATTGCAGTTACTTACTATGTTCATGATTGTTGCCTACTAAGCCAATGGCAGTTACTTACTATGTTCATGATTGTTACTTACTAAACACATTGCAATTACTTACTATGTTCACGATTGTTGCTTAGTAAGTACAAGATTGTTACCTACTATGTACAGCATTGTTACTTACTAAGCCCGTGGCAGTTACTTAGTATGTTCATGATTGTTACTTACTAAGCAATGGCAGTTACTTACTATATGCATGATTGTTACTTACTAAACCCATGGCAGTTACTTACTACGTGCATAATTGTTACTTACTAAGCCAATGGCAGTTACTTACTATGTTAATGATTGTTACTTACTAAGCCAATGACAGTTACTTACTACGTGCATAATTGTTACTTACTCTAACACATTGCAGTTACTTACTATGTTCACTATTGTTGCTCAGTAAGTACAGGATTGTTACCTACTATGTACAGCATTGTTACTTATAAAGCCCATGGCAGTTATTATTTTCATTATTGTTACTTAGTAAGTACAGGACTGTTACCTACTATGTACAGCATTGTTACTTACTAAGCCCATGGCAGTTACTTACTATGTGCATGATTGTTACTTACTAAGCCCGTGGCAGTTACTTACTAGAATCATGATTGTTACTTAGTAAGTATAGGACTGTTACCTACTATGTACAGCATTGTTACTTACTAAGCCCATGGCAGTTACTTACTATGTGCATGATTGTTACTTACTAAGCCCGTGGCAGTTACTTACTATGTTCATGATTGTTACTTACTAAGCCCATGGCAGTTAATTACTATGTTCTTGATTGTTACTTACTAAACCCGTGGCATTTACTTTTTTTTTTTTTTTTTTTTTTTTTTTTTTTTTAACTTGGGAGCGGGTTTGAATTGCCCGAAGCACTGCTACCTTAAGGTATATTGTACTTACCTCCCTGATCTAGTCAAATAACCCCTTCCCTCTTACCAGGTTTAGGAGTTTCCTGACTAGAGTTTTACCTTCAGCATCCACCAAAGCCGTTCCATCACCAAAGAGGTTGAAGCGCCTCTCAGCAAGTACTCCACATCTGTAAATAATGTGTGTGGCAGTCTCCTGTTCCTGCCCGCACAATCTGCACACTGGTTCATCCTTGTAGATACCCATTTTATGCAAATGTTTCCTTAGTCCACAGTGTCCCGTGAGTAGTCCTGTGGCTATCCTTAATTCCTGCCTAGACAGATAGATGAGACTCTTCTGCAGCCCCAAGGAAGGTCTCCTAAGGGTTAGCTTACTGTGCCTCATCCCTTCGGCCCTGATCCAGTGCTCACAGTGTCTTTCAGCCATCCACCTTCGCACTGTCATCCTGACCATGGATTTGGAAATACCCACCGCAGGTTCCGGTCCAATCAGAGGAGTCGAGGACCCCTCCCTGGCCAGCGCATCTGCGGCTTCATTTCCAAGTATTCCCCTATGCCCTGGCACCCAACCAATCTTGACTTGATTGTGCCTTGCCAGAGCTTGTAGGTTAATTAGGCACTCCCTGACTATGGCCGAGGTGACCACGTGTCCGTTTAGTGCCTTAATTGCTGCCTGACTGTCGGAGAAAATAGCAATCCGGGCCCCATGTGTTTCCCTTCTCGCTATCTCTCCCAGACAGGCATTTATAGCATATACTTCGGCCTGAAAGACAGAGGTATGCCTCCCCAAGGAAAAAACTAGTTCTACCCTTGGGTTTTTACAATACACCCCCGCTCCAGTGCCGAAGTCCATCTTGGAGCCATCTGTGTACCAGATCTGAGCTCCCGATGTTAATGTCCCTGACCATTCCATCACAGTTTGGTGGACCTGGTCAGGTGCAAACATTCGAGTAATGTGGTCGCTGCCCATTTCCAAGACGGGTTCTTTGACCACGCACTCGATACTCATATGTCCCGAGACATCTGGGAGGTTAGCCCAGTTGCTCGAGTTGCGCAATCTCCATGCCGCTAGCCTCGCCTCTCCCCTAAGGACAAGCTCAAGGGGAGGGAGGTTAAGCATTACTTCCATTGCTGCACCTGGTGTAGTTGACATCGCTCCCAGTGTGCACAGACAGGCCAATCTCTGGATAGAGCTCAGTTTAGCTCTTGTCTGTGCCTGGTTGGCCTTTGTCCACCACACCAGAGCTCCATAGGTAATCATAGGTCTTATCACCCTCAGATACATCCAGTGCATCATTGATGGCTTCAGTCCCCATTTCTTACCCACCATTCTTCTCACAGTCATCAGTGCCCTTTTGGCCCTGTTAACTGTCCTCTCAAGATGTGGATTCCAGGTGAGTTTCCTGTCCAGAGTAACTCCCAGGTACTTCACCTCCCCCACAAACTCAAGGTATTCACCAAACAAGCGGGGCATCCTGGTCGTCAGATCTTTTCGCTGTCTGGTGAAGTTAATGAGAGCAGTCTTTTTTGGATTTACCCTAAGGTTCTCCTTTTTACACCACTCTTCAATCAGTCGTAGAGGATTTCTGATTACCTCAAGGACTGTATCAGGGAATCTGCCCAGGATCAGGACAACTATGTCGTCCGCATATCCTAGACAGAAGTACCCCTGTTCATTCAGGAGTTCAATAAGGTTGTCAACCACTAGGCACCACAACAGAGGAGAGAGAACCCCCCCCTGTGCACAGCCCAGACTTGTCTCCGCCCTTCTGACCTCCCCTGCCACCTCTACAGAAATGCTTCTGTTTGTTAACATGGAACTTATCCAACCACACGTGGTCGCATCCACTCCATGACGTCTTGCACCACTTACCATCGTCTCCACTGAGGGGTTATTGAAAGCCCCTTCAATGTCGAGGAAGGCACCTATGGCACAACCTTTCTTAGCGATCATTTGCTCAATCCTACCAACCACTTGATGGAGAGCTCCCTCGCAAGATTTCCCCGGTTGGTAAGCATACTGGTTCCAATGCAGTGGTTTGATAGCCAAAGCACCCCCCCTAATATGCCTATCAACCAGTTTTTCAAGTCCCTTGAGAACAAAGGACATGAGTGTGATAGGTCTGTATCCTTTCCCTTCCGATTGGTTACCGGTGGGCTTAGGTATAAAGACCACCTTACTAGATTTCCAGGCTGCCGGCACATGCCCTAGAGCAATGCTTAGCCTGTATAATTTAGTAAGTACCAGCACCAGCATATCCATTCCCTGCTGCAGCAGCACAGGATAGATCCCATCTGGACCTGGAGATTTGTAGGGTTTAAAAGTGCCAATAGCCCATCTTACCCTTTGTGGAGTTACTATCCTCCTTGCCACTTCCCAGTCCTCCCTCTTACCACGTCTTGTGGAGAGTTTGGTAACCGGTTCAGTGTCTGCTCCCCCAAGTTTCCTCAGGGTACTGGAAGGGAAATGTGTCCTGATTAATTCTTCCACAGTTTCCCCTGCCGTTTTTGTTATATTTCCCAGTGGAGTTCTTAGCATCCCCACCGGGTTCACTGGGTCCTTAGAGAGCACTTTATACAGTCGTGCCCCTTCCCAAGTTTTGTCAATCTCATGACAAAACTCCTTCCAGGACTTCCTGCGCGCTTCTCTAATTGCCCTGTTGTATTCGGTTAGTGTTTTCCTATACAGGTCCCACTCCCCGTTCTTTTTTGCTCTATTAAAGAGTCTCCTGGTGGTCTTCCGAAGTTTGGCTAGCTTCTTGTTCCACCATGACGGATCCCCTACTTTCCTCCCCTCACTGAGAGGGCAGTTATCGGTAAAGGATTCTATTATAGCCTCGCCAACCAATGTGGCAGAGTCTTCTAGCTCTCTCCTCCCACCATACTCCAATCCAGCCTCCTCAATCCGAACACCCAGGTCCCTCCTGTAGGAGTCCCAGTCTGTTCTTCTTGGATCCCTGGTTGGACGAAGCATGGCTGGATTTAGAGAGATATCATACCTAATATGTCTGTGATCAGAAGAAGATGGTTCATCCGACACATGCCAATTTAGTACATACCTAGCCATCTGGTTCGATGCCACCGTAATGTCCAGGACCTCCTGTCTGGCCCTAGTGACAAACGTCGGCTCTTCCCCCTGATTTAGGACTAGTAGATTCTTAGAGCTAAGATAAGCTAAAAGTTCCTCACCTCTAGTGTTTGTACCTGTACTACCCCACGAAGTGTGATGGGAGTTAGCATCCATACCCACCAGCAGCTCCTCATCCACAGCCTCGCAGTGCTCGACCAGGCTCCTCAGCTCTTGTGTTGGCAGAGCCCCCGCGCAGTCAAAGGGGAGATATGCTGTGGCCAGGTTCAGCCTCTTCATCCCCCCCTCCGCCCGCAGCTCCACCGTCACTGCTAACAAATCCCTGCAACAGAAGTTCGTTAGTACAAAAGCACACAACCCCCTCCTAACCAGGATACACGTCCTGGGAACACCGGAGTCCTTATCATACAACAACTTACCTCCAGATGTCGCCAGCCCGCATATTTTTCCTCCAGAAATCCATGGTTCCTGGATGAGCACCAAGTCCACCTCTCCCCTGTCCAGCATCCTACACACGACAGCACTCGCCGCCCTGCTATGCTGTAGGTTCACTTGGAGGATCTTGATCATTGTTCTGCTTAATTTGCAGTCGCCTGGGTCCGCAGAGCAGCCCCAGGACTAGACATTGAGCTCAACTCTACAGCCACTTCACCGGTTTCTGCAGTCGGCAGCTTGACAGCCGCCCCCGCACCCCCAGTGATGGTTGCCGTTGACACATCTGCTACAGACTCACGGTTTGCCGTCTCATTGGCTCCCACTGTCTGTGCAGTCTCGAAATTAATTCTTATACTTACTTGGTCCATTAAAGTCCCACGAGTATGGGGGAAATAACGGTCGACCAGAGCAGAGCCCCCACTGCCCTGGCAAGACAACATACAATGAGGTTTTGTCTGGTTCCTCAAGGGGATCGTTTGGGACTGCATTTTATACCCTGCAGCCATTCATCCTTCGGCACGATGCCTTCCACCTTGGATTGGGTATTCAGTCACTGACCTTGAAGCACACCCCAAGTTCAGGACATTATTAACTGCTCAGATGAACAGCCTGCTTTACTCTCTTTTTTACAACTGTGTCGTTTGGGCAGTTTCCCGCCCCTACTTCACTGTCGCATTGCCCTTGGTTCACCCGGGAGGTGAGAGTAGCATTGTGAGGACTTAATTCCCAACTACCCCAGTCTCCCCGGTCAGAGCACTCGGTTATTTCTACCAAGCCCAACCGGTTGACTGACGAGGAGGGATAATTCCTCACCTTTGAACCATAGCCTTGGTCCAGGCCTGCATATTCAGAAACCTTCCGGAATCCTTATTCACAGGTAACCTACATTTCTGTAGGCCGTCCCACTATCCGCCACCTGTGGACCCGCCCGGTTGCTCAGGCCAGCTACTTACTATGTGCATAATTGTTACTTACTAAGCCAATCGCAGTTATATACTATGTGCATGATTGTTACTTAATAAGCACATGGCAGTTACTTACTATGTGCATGATTGTTATTTACTAAGCCCATGGCACTTACTTACTAGGATCATGATTGTTGCTTAGTAAGTTCAGGATTGTTACCTACTATGTACAGCATTGTTACTTATTAGGCCCATGGCAGTTACCTACTATGTGCATGATTGTTACTTAATAGGGCCATGGCAATTACTTACTAGTACTATAGAATGGAAAGAAACTCAAATAAAATTTGTCTTTAATTATTCAAGTGGGAAAAAATTATTATTAAGTTATATGCGTTGGCCAAAACATTTGAATCCACTAAAATAACTATTTTTTGTAGATGATGAGGTGTACACTCACAAATGTTGTTAACTAAAAAACACGGTTGGTGCGTTAGTCACAGAAATCGATTAATTAGGAATTTGGCAACGTTTCGACTACTAAATTCAGGCCTACAAGTATAACAGACAGAATTGACGTCTACTTCATAGAAATACACAACAAAATTAACTAAAACAAATATATATTAAAATAAGTTATTAATATTAATAAATTAACAAAACAACACAAATAAATTAAATAATTAAGAAACACACCATAAAACGTGATATGCCATGATAATAATAACTATAAACCATTGATTAGAATTATTTTAAAATATTCTCAAACATATAACAGTAATACAACCTGTAAAAATAAATCATAACCAAATATCTGGTACATCAACAACTAGATCCCTCGAAATTGTTTATGACTATATAATTATAAATACTGGCCGATTTATTAGTGTCCTATTTAATAATAATAGAATTTTTATGCATCTTTATTTGGAGCAAAACAAAATTCGTCTCCTCCAATTACTTTCCGTGTCCAAAATCCTAGGATGTTAGAAATTAAAGGAACGGTTATGTTCGATGATGCGATCGTAAAACACCGAGGAGAGATGCAAACCTTTTTTACTCTTGTTTTCTTGTTCTAAAAGACGAATATGCAATTACCCATTCAGTTTCCCCAACATAGGAAGCATCATATATATATATATATATATATATAACATTATTACAAGACGGAAAAGAGTTAAGTTTTGAAAATATTCTTTTATTAATATGAAATTTAATAAATCGATAAGGATAATCACTAAGCAATAAACATATTTGTATAAGTTTCAAATTCCTATAATGATAGGAAGAATGTAATAAGTCAAGAACTTTATCAACAAGAGAGGATACCATTCCACGTTTCTGTGACATCGGATGATCTGAGTAAAAATTATGCAATCTGTCCGAAAAAGTAGGTTTAAGACACTAGTCTGTGACGAGTTTAACAACCCGTTTATGGTTTGATTTACAACTGAATAGGATTATAAGTATGTGAAAGCGACCAGAGGGATATATATATATATATATATATATATATATATATATATATATATATATATATATATATATATGTATATATATATATATATATATATATATATATATATATATATATATATATATATATATATATATATATGCTGATACGTATTCCTTTACGGATGGAAAAGTATGATGAAATGTTACTATCTGGAGTACATCCGTTCATTCTGCAGTCCATAAATTCGCAGTTCCGACGTTTCGCTAGAATCTCATCCAGCATTGACGAGGTAAACCCAACAACAGTAGAAGAGCGAGTCTCTGTTGTTGGGTTCACCTCGTCAATGCTGGATGAGATTCTAGCGAAACGTCGGAACTGCGAATTTATGGACTGCAGAATGAACAGATGTACTCCAGATAGTAACATTTCATCATATATATATATATATATATAATACATTTCTTGTTAAATAGTTTAAAACAACATAGGTTATTCAAATACAAGAATATTTATTAATTTATATCAAAAGCTTTTCGTTTGCAAACAGTACCAACATCATCAGGAATGAAAATTTAAATAATGTGGCATTATTAATAAATATTCTTGTGTTTGAATAACCTATTTTGTTTTAATATATATATATATATATATATATATATATATATATATATTCTACAAATTTTCAATCGTTAATAAAATACGTTTTTACTAATCTAATCAAGTTCCAATACATTTTTGTAAACTATAGTTGATTTCAATTGATTATAATAAATATTTTCTCACATATTTATTCAATAATTGAATTTCAAAAATTTGAAGCTCTAGGTCGGTTTCGAACTGAGTATCTTCCTGTTCAAACTCTAGCGCTTTTTGGCACTGAGCCAACTTTCTTTAGATAGAAATGAACATCTCAAATATCTTCATTAAAAACTTCCATTTTATAACCGTAAATTGTTGCCATGGACACCACGCAATATCATAAATAATGCTCTAGGATTAATAATGAACGAAAATAATAAAATTAACAAAGAAACTTAGTTAACTTTATAGAACCTTGCTTCACAAACGGACAGAGCGAAAGGAAAGCGAAAAGAAACTACAACACAATGCAAGCGACGAAATAAAAGAAAGTGTATAAATAGTAACAAATGAAAATAATAGTACAGTATATATTTAGTTCGTATTTTTATACACTGAATTTAATTTGTTTACAAGCGTGAAAGTATTACTGTCAAACTATTTTTTTATTTTTTTTGTACAATCGCTTCAAACGTCTAAACTATATGCATGAAGAACATTTTATTATATAAGATAGTAATTAAATAATTGTAGCGTGTTATATATTATTCATAACATACTTTTTTCAATTTCCGAATCACCTCCGTTAATTAAGTAAGTGGTAATTATAAGAAATACTTCACGGCTCATTACGCGAAAAAACAGTTTTACAATATTGAAGGCAGTTCTTATAAAAAGCATTAAATTCAGAATAAAAACTATGATTTCTTTGGGAAAAAATACTGTTAGTTAATGAATAATTTTACCAACTAGCTACACTTGACGGCATTAGCCGCTCACAATGGTGGGTTGACTGTCACAGCGTTCGATCTGACAACACCGAATCTCTAACCTACCAGAAATCCATTCCTATTCTACTTTAAATCAAAGTAAAATAATCCGCAGTTCCAAAAACTTAAGTTTATTTTCACACTCAATTTCACAAATAAACTGAAGCTATTCATCGTAACTGTAAAGTTATTCCTGAACTTTAGCAATAAGAACAATAATGTATAGATCGTCTACATAACGCCCAATATAAATTGGTTTAAAACTTAAATTGTCCAATTAAACCTGCTCAATATCGCCAATTACAATATCACCAAATTTGGGGGATACTGGACTACCCATAGGGGTGCCATAAACTTGCTTATAAAATGTATTATCAAATTGAAAAAATGTATTTTCCATTAGAAATTCCACAGCTTCAAGTAAACGATAAAGATGAATATCATTTTTACGTCAAATATAGTTACATCTTTTCTCAATAGCTTTTAATACAAACTTAGTGCTGACATTAGTAAAAAGTGACTATCATGGACTATGACGTTTTATTGTGTGTTTCTTAGTTATTTATATTTATTTATCACTTTCACTTATGTACTTAAACAAGAATCTTACCTGGTATTTATGCTAGCGCTTTCAGAGACTAGTGAGTGCCTCCATCTTCTGGCATACTAAACGTATTTTGGACTGCGAGCTGCGTGGAATCTGCTGTTGACCTTGATGTACCGTTAACTTCTATTTTTAGTTTCACTGCACTGTGCGAGTTTTTAGCGTTTGTCTTGGGGTTTATTCTGTCTATTAGATTGAATAATTTGTCGTTTTTTGATTTTATTTGTATCTGTTCGTTAATGATGTTATTTTTATTTTTATAAATTTCTAGTTGTTCCCAGATTGTCATTTTGAGGCCTTTTTGAACTTTTTTTATTAGGTGTATGTTTTCTAAAGTGGGGAATGTGTGTTTGTTTTTGATTGCGTGTGTGGCTAAGTTTGAATTATAAATTTCCGGTTTGATGTATGCATTGAGGTGTTCTTGATATCTATCTTTTAATTTCTTTTTTGTTTGGCCTATGTATATTTTATTACAGTCTGGGCATTCGATTTTGTATATTCCGTTATTAAGTGTGGGACACATTTCTTCTGGTTGGTTTATTTTGTTGATTATGTTTCCTGTGTTTTTGTAGGCTATGTTAATATTATTGTTTTTTAGTGTTTTAGTTATTCCTTTTATGTTGTATCCTGTGTATGTGAATGTAGCCCATTTTGTTGTTTGTGGTTCGATTTTAGGTTGATTTAATTTTTTTAATATTTTAAATTCTAATTTATCTATAGTTTTTTTATTGTATCCATTTTTTTGGGCTATTTGATATATTATTTGTTTTTATTTTGTTTTTTCTTCATTTTTTAGAGGCAATTTTAGCATTCTGTATAAAAGTGAGTTATATGCGGCCATTTTATGTTGTGGGGGATGGTTGGAGTGGTCTGGTATTGTATTAATGGTTTGTGTGGGTTTTCTATAAATGGAATATTCAATGTTATTTGTATTTCTGGTCAGTGTTAGGTCTAGATAGTTTATTTTATTGCCTATTTCTTCCTCCATGGTGAATTGTATGTTAGGGTGTAAGTTATTGATTTCATTTAAAATGATGTTATTATTTATTGCTTTATTTTGTGAAATGTATAATCCGTCATCGACATATCGTATCCAATGTCCGTTGGGGTCGTGTGTTTTTATGGTTTGTGTGATTAGTTCAAGTTTTTGGAGGTAAATTTCTGATATTATACTTGAAAGTGGTGATCCCATTGCTAAGCCGTCTGTTTGTTTATATATTTTATTATTGAATATGAAATAGTTTTGGTTTAGTATGGTCTTTAGGCATTTTGTGATTTGGTTTGTGTATTTGGGGTTGGTTTTAAGGTCAGTTAATTTGTTTTTTATTATTTGGATGGTTTCGTTAATTGGTATATTAGAGTACATGTTTGTGATGTCGAATGATGTGAATTTGATATTTTTGGTTATGTTTATTGTATTTAGTATTTCCGTTAATTCAATTGAATTTTTTTTTATGGTGTATTTATTTTCCAATTTAAGTTCGTGTTTTAGGTTTTTGGCTATTGTTTGTGATATTTTATAGGCAGGTGCGTTTTAAAACCCCCCAAAATATACGCCCTCATCAAAATACATAAAATCAACTATCCCATAAGACCCTTAATAAATTTTTAAAACGCACCTGCCTATAAAATATCACAAACAATAGCCAAAAACCTAAAACACGAACTTAAATTGGAAAATAAATACACCATAAAAAATTCAATTGAATTAACGGAAATACTAAATACAATAAACATAACCAAAAATACCAAATTCACATCATTCGACATCACAAACATGTACTCTAATATACCAATTAACGAAACCATCCAAATAATAAAAAACAAATTAACTGACCTTAAAACCAACCCCAAATACACAAACCAAATCACAAAATGCCTAAAGACCATACTAAACCAAAACTATTTCATATTCAATAATAAAATATATAAACAAACAGACGGCTTAGCAATGGGATCACCACTTTCAAGTATAATATCAGAAATTTACCTCCAAAAACTTGACGAATTAATCACACAAACCATAAAAACACACGACCCCAACGGACATTGGATACGATATGTCGATGACGGATTATACATTTCACAAAATAAAGCAATAAATAATAACATCATTTTAAATGAAATCAATAACTTACACCGTAACATACAATTCACCATGGAGGAAGAAATAGGCAATAAAATAAACTATCTAGACCTAACACTGACCAGAAATACAAATAACATTGAATATTCCATTTATAGAAAACCCACACAAACCATTAATACAATACCAAACCACTCCAACCATCCCCCACAACATAAAATGGCCGCATATAACTCACTTTTATACAGAATGCTAAAATTGCCTCTAAAAAATGAAGAAAAAACAAAATAAAAACAAATAATATATCAAATAGCCCAAAAAAATGGATACAATAAAAAAACTATAGATAAATTAGAATTTAAAATATTAAAAAAATTAAATCAACCTAAAATCGAACCACAAACAACAAAATGGGCTACATTCACATACACAGGATACAACATAAAAGGAATAACTAAAACACTAAAAAACAATAATATTAACATAGCCTACAAAAACACAGGAAACATAATCAACAAAATAAACCAATCAGAAGAAATATGTCCCACACTTAATAACGGAATATACAAAATCGAATGCCCAGACTGTAATAAAATATACATAGGCCAAACAAAAAAGAAATTAAAAGATAGATATCAAGAACACCTCAATGCATACATCAAACCGGAAATTTATAATTCAAACTTAGCCACACACGCAATCAAAAACAAACACACATTCCCCACATTAGAAAACATACACCTAATAAAAAAAGTTCAAAAAGGCCTCAAAATGACAATCTGGGAACAACTAGAAATTTATAAAAATAAAAATAACATCATCAACGAACAGATACAAATAAAATCAAAAAACGACAAATTATTCAATCTAATAGACAGAATAAACCCCAAGACAAACGCTAAAAATTCGCACAGTGCAGTGAAACTAAAAATAGAAGTTAACGGCACATCAAGGTCAACAGCAGATTCCACGCAACTCGCAGTCCAAAATACGTTTAGTATGCCAGAAGATGGAGGCACTCACTAGTCTCTGAAAGCGCTAGCATAAATACCAAGTAAGATTCTTGTTTAAGTACATAAGTGAAAGTGATAAGTGTATACAAGAAAACAGTGTTGCATAATCTACAAATATGGATATCGCCCCACAAGGTAATCAAGCAACCAAACTATTGAACAAATTTGAAAAACTTAGAAAACAAATAATAAATATCAACCATAATATACATTTTAATAAACAATGCATTAAAAACAAAATAACACCAAAATATGCCAAAATAATAATAAAAAACCAAACTAGTTCTGCACAAAAAACGGCTAAACAAGCTGAAACTCTATGGATAAAAAATGAAATTAAATACCTGTACACAAAGAAAAACAAATTAACTAACACACTCTTAAAAACCCACCTAGAATTAGCTTACATACTTAAACCAAACCAATGGCATTATAAATATATCAAAATTCAAGAAAAATGCAAAAAATTTAATAGAATTAAAAAAACAAAAAATAGAAACCAAACTTAACAAACTAATAGAAAAGCAAAATAACATGGACAATATCACACCATTCCATCAATTCCACCCAAATTTTATAAACCTCACAAAAACAAATTTCACCAAAGAAGAAATAAATATACTCGAAAATAGCACAAAAACCAACATCAAACCAAAATTACACAACACAATAGAAAACCTCATAGTAGAAACAGAACTGGCAATAAATCTCATTAATCACGAAAATCAAGATAATATCAGAAACATAGCATCGCATGAAATCAACAAAATCATCAACAAAAAATTCAAAAAAGGAAATCACGTTGAAAATAAAGTACAAATAAACCAAATTAACAAACTGAAACAAAAACTATTCAAAAACGAAATAATTGCAACTAAAGCGGACAAAAGCAACGCTACAGTTATCATACCAAAAACAGAATACAACCAAAAAACAGAAGAATTCATAAAATCCAACAATTGCATAGAACTAAACAAAGACTCCACCAAAAAATACCATAACGAAATCATACAGTTAGCAAAAAACAATGACAATTTATTCAACCAAAAAAACCCCTACCAATACACAATAGACAACCCAAAACCCCCCAAAATGAACGCCCTTATCAAAATACATAAAATCAACTATCCCATAAGACCCTTAATAAATTTTAAAAACGCACCTGCCTATAAAATATCACAAACAATAGCCAAAAACCTAAAACACGAACTTAAATTGGAAAATAAATACACCATAAAAAAAATTCAATTGAATTAACGGAAATACTAAATACAATAAATATAACCAAAAATACCAAATTCACATCATTCGACATCACAAACATGTACTCTAATATACCAATTAACGAAACCATCCAAATAATAAAAAACAAATTAACTGACCTTAAAACCAACCCCAAATACACAAACCAAATCACAAAATGCCTATAGACCATACTAAACCAAAACTATTTCATATTCAATAATAAAATATATAAACAAACAGACGGCTTAGCAATGGGATCACCACTTTCAAGTATAATATCAGACATTTACCTCCAAAAACTTGACGAATTAATCACACAAACCATAAAAACACACGACCCCAACGGACATTGGATACGATATGTCGATGACGGATTATACATTTCACAAAATAAAGCAATAAATAATAACATCATTTTAAATGAAATCAATAACTTACACCCTAACATACAATTCACCATGGAGGAAGAAATAGGCAATAAAATAAACTATCTAGACCTAACACTGACCAGAAATAGAAATAACATTGAATATTCCATTTATAGAAAACCCACACAAACCATTAATACAATACCAAACCACTCCAACCATCCCCCACAACATAAAATGGCCGCATATAACTCACTTTTATACAGAATGCTAAAATTGCCTCTAAAAAATGAAGAAAAAACAAAAGAAAAACAAATAATATATCAAATAGCCCAAAAAAATGGATACAATAAAAAAAACTATAGATAAATTAGAATTTAAAATATTAAAAAAATTAAATCAACCTAAAATCGAACCACAAACAACAAAATGGGCTACATTCACATACACAGGATACAACATAAAAGGAATAACTAAAACACTAAAAAACAATAATATTAACATAGCCTACAAAAACACAGGAAACATAATCAACAAAATAAACCAACCAGAAGAAATATGTCCCACACTTAATAACGGAATATACAAAATCGAATGCCCAGACTGTAATAAAATATACATAGGCCAAACAAAAAAGAAATTAAAAGATAGATATCAAGAACACCTCAATGCATACATCAAACCGGAAATTTATAATTCAAACTTAGCCACACACGCAATCAAAAACAAACACACATTCCCCACATTAGAAAACATACACCTAATAAAAAAAGTTCAAAAAGGCCTCAAAATGACAATCTGGGAACAACTAGAAATTTATAAAAATAAAAATAACATCATCAACGAACAGATACAAATAAAATCAAAAAACGACAAATTATTCAATCTAATAGACAGAATAAACCCCAAGACAAACGCTAAAAACTCGCACAGTGCAGTGAAACTAAAAATAGAAGTTAACGGTACATCAAGGTCAACAGCAGATTCCACGCAGCTCGCAGTCCAAAATACGTTTAGTATGCCAGAAGATGGAGGCACTCACTAGTCTCTGAAAGCGCTAGCATAAATACCAAGTAAGATTCTTGTTTAAGTACATAAGTGAAAGTGATAAGTGTATACAAGAAAACAGTGTTGCATAATCTACAAATATTATATTTATTTGTATTCTTGTATTGTTAATTTAATATTATTAATAACTTATTGTATTGTTTTTTATTTTATATTAATTTTTTGTGTATTTTTTGACGTAGATGTCAATTCTGTCCATTATACTTGTAGGCCTGAATGAGGACGACAATTTAGTCGTCGAAACTTTAACAAATTCCTAATAAATAGATTTCTTTTACTCTCGCGTCAACCGTGTTTATATTTATTTTTAAAAGATTTAACATACACTTTATTAAATTCAAATCCTTAAATGTATAGAAATTATATTAAATGAAAAAATAAAGAGATAAATTAATGTAAATGTTTTATTGTAAACTTTTAACTTCTCCTGTCGGTTTTATTATCATTAGACTTTAAACAAACACATGTATAAAACTGCATGTAATATTTGTGTTTTAATAAAACGAAAATTGAACTAGCCTACATTTTTAAACCCGAAGAAATAAGTCCCGCATATAATCTGTCAGTGACAGAATAGATACAATTTATTTTTATCTGTGACTAAGTATATCGATGATAACGAAAAATGATGTAGCTTATATAAACTATATATATAAAAATGTGATGTAGTTTTTTGTACGCTTCAAAAATTCAAAACGTTCTGCAGTGATTGAGGTGAAATTTTAACAAGATATACAACTTGCGTCCAAGGTGAATTTTGTGCATTTTTAACGTCAGTAACAAACCGGTGATCACGAGAAAAAAAGCTTTATTAACGGACAGCTATGTACCAGCAATAGTGCCAACTGCCGCAAGTCAGGGGGACACGTCATACTAGCAACGACAACCACAGTCTCATGTAAAACATTACTTGCTCCTAATTACATTGTTTACTAACATAAACAAACATACAAATAGCAACCCATTCAAATAATTTTAGATTATTATAATTATAGATTAAATATTCACCTTAATTAAGGTATTATCATGTAGTGATAAAATTGCGCCAGCGCATTCTAGACGTTTGAAGGCTCAACTAAAAACAAAAGTGTCGAATAAAGTAGGGTGCGCTGTAAACAATTTTTCAAAATTATTATATTTCTTCAAATTTATTTTGCATAACTTTTCATTATATTACTCAATTTATCTCAAAAGGAATTTTCAATTATATAAACGTTCATAACAATTACAAGTATTTTATTTTATTTCGTTTTCAATTCTCCAATTATAACAATTTAAACCTACCTCTAATGTATAACCTCAAGTACTGTTTGCTTTCATCTGCGTTGTACGTTTTATGATATAATGCTCAGGGTATATAGGGTGTGTCAACATTGCTCCAGAAAAGACACTAATTTTTGGACAGCTCAGACGGAAGGTTGGGTTATTTTTCATAGATACATTGGATGAAGCGAATGTCGTAAATTGTTGTATATAAAAATGTTATGTTGAATTGTGTGCGCTTCATACACCAAAACGTTCTACAGCGACCTATAACAAAATACATCCCACTTCATAAAGTTATTTATTTCCCGCGTCAGTAAAATATTTGAGAATACGAGAAAACAGTATTCAAAACCCAATGTACAGTATTGTACTTTAATAATATTTGCAATCGTTCATTAGTTAAATTGCTTTAAACTTGGTATTTTAGAGATGAATGCTGCAAAGAATTAGTTGTAAGTGTAATGAACATGTTAATACATGGTTAAAACAAAGTATAATAATATAATAATAATAATAATATAAATATATATATATATATATATATATATATATATATTATTCACGGTTTACAACAACCATTGGTTCATATATACAGGTGACCGAAAACAAACCGGACGTAAAATTACCTATACTTATTTTTTTATGTGCCTATATGTTGTGAATAAGAAGTTATCACCGAAACGTGAAATAAGCCTACCTATAAACGTACGACGCACAGCAACCATTGCATCTCAAGAAGTGTGTGCAGTGGTGCTATCTTGCGGGAAATAAAAATTGTTTTTGTTGAGTAAATAATGTTTAATTTAAATGAAAACAAGCCTTATCCAAGATAATGACTATTTTACTTTCTTGTTCTTCAAGCTACTTGCATACGTACGCAAAAACCTGTCTCGTTCAATCTCGTTCCATTACCATCTGAGTCACGCACAACTTGTAGGGATGAAATATTGTCTTTTTGCAAAGTTGTTCTCACTGATTCACGAGTTTGTCCTAATTCATCTGCATTACTTCTTGTCGACAGAATTTGGCTACAAATCAAAGCCTAAATAAACATTTCAATGTTTTGCAGACATAATGTATTTGTATTCTTACATAATATTTATAATTTTTGTTTCAATTAATTTTAGGAATGCTATTATATATATATATATATATATATATATTTATTTATTTATATATACATTTTAACATTAGATTTATGGAATTCGGTACACTGAACCATCATACATTGGGGCGGAGCACTGTGGATGGATCTACACCAAACTTAACACGCACCATCCTGGGAGTATGTTAAACAAACCCATTAAATTCCATCAACTTCTGTATAGCGGTTTAGGCATCCATAAGATATATCCATGTATACATCAGTTTTTGAACCACGCTTAGCCTCTGGGGCAGAGCTCTGTGGATGGATCTACACCAAACTTCACACGAACCAGCCTAGGAATATGTTGAACAATCTGTTCAGCGTTTTAACAATCTGTTCGGCGTCCATAAAATACATACAACACACACACAAATATACAACGTTTATTGCCGTCCTAGGCCTCTGGGGCTGAGTAGTGTGGTTGTACCTACACCACACTTAACACGAACAGTCTTTGAAATATGTTACACAATTCCTCCGAATTTCATTAGCATGTGTTCAGAGGTTTAGGCTTTCATAAGACATATTCATACACACGTATATACATACCTCGATTTTTAAACCATCTTAAGGTTTTTGGGCGGATCCCTGTGGATGGATCTACACCAAACGTAACACAATCCATCTTGGGAATACGTTATACAATCCCTCCAAATTGTACAACCCTCTGTTTAGCAGGACACACGTCCATAAGACACGTACATACATACATCGGTTTTTCTAGCATCCTAAGCCTCTGGGGGCAAAGCCCTCTAGATCCCTCTACACCAAATTTCACAAAATCCATCCTGAAAATATGTTAAACAATCTCTCCAAATATCATTAACATGTTCAGTAGACTAAGCGTTCAAAAGATACATACATACTTACATCGGTTTTTGAGCCATCCTAAGCCTCTAAGGCGGAGCCCTGAGGATGGATCTTCACCAAACTTCACAGGAGCTATTTTGGAAACATTTTAAATAAACCCTCCAAGTTTCATCAACTTCTGTTCAGCGGTTTAGGCGTTTATAACATACACACATACATATATACACACATTTATTATTATAGATAGATATAGATTAACATCATTATCTATTAGTAATGTTAGGTAAAGCATACAACGATATTGTCCGTAAATAAATTTTTATTTATGCCTTGTAAAATATTGCTTTCAAAAAAATGTGTATTTAAATCTAAAATGTTCCTATTACAGCGAATTCTAGACGGTCGAAAGCTAAACTAAAAGTAAAGATGTTGAATGGATAGGTGGCGCTGTAATCAATAATGCACAATTATTTTATATTTATAAAGTAATCACGCATAACATTTCATTATATTACCAACTTTATGTCAGGAAATAGTTTCAGTTATATAATTGTTTAATAAAACGTAGAGGTATTTCATTTTCCTATGTTTTGGAATCTTTAGTTTTACCAATCAAAATCTACCTCTCACGGTAAAGATCAAATACTTTTTCCTGTCATCGATTTTGAACGTCCTGTAATAACATGGTACATTGGGTGTGTTTGTTGATTATATGTTGATTAATAATTCTAATTTTTGGAAACCTCAGCCGGAAGGTTGGGGTCTTAATTTTTCATAAATACATTGGAAGAAGCAAAAGCGTGTGTGCTTAATACGCCAAAACATTCCACAGCGATCTATAGCGCAATTTGAAAAGACATAGATAGAGCACACTTCAAAGACTTTTAAAGTGCTGCACAAAACACCTTCAATTAAAGTATAAGAATATTTTATTTATTTTCCGCGATAGTAACATATCCAAAACACCATGTGTAGCATTGTACTTTGATGGTTTGCAATCGTTCATTCATTAAATTGTTGGTATTTTAGTAGTTCAAACCTGCAAGATATTTGTTGAAGGTGTATTGAATATGCGTAGTTAAAACAAAGTATATATATATATATATATATATATATATATATATATATATATATATATATATATATAATACGTTTTCTTGTTTAATAATTTAAAACAGCATAGGTTATTCAAATACAAGAATATTTATTTATTATTTAAAGTAAAAGCTTTGGATATAAATTATTAAATATTCTTGTATTTGAATAACCTAGTTGTTTTAATATATATAAATATATATATATAAATATATATATATATATATATATATATATATATATATATATATATATATTCTTGATATTTAACGTTATCCATTGTTTTTCCGTTGCACTGACTTTATGAAGTTAATATATTACTATGTAAGTAATTTAATCCACCATTAAGTGCAATAATTTTACCTTGAGTGATGAGGCACCTTTCGGTCAATTGACCATTTTGATTCGACAATGGTCAATTGACCGAAAGGTGCCTCATCACGCAAGGTAAAATTATTGCACTTAATGGTGGATTAAATTACTTACATAGTAATATATTAACTTCATATATATATATATATATATATATATATATATATATATATATATTAATTATGGTTCACAGCAACCATTAGTTACTGTTTCATATATACAAGTGACCGAAAACAAACCGGACGTTTTTAAAATTACCATTACTTATTTATTAGGTTGTTAGTTAGAAGTTGTGTTACGTTAAAATATTTATCTACACTTGCCATTTCCGCCCCAAAGGTAAAACTCACAATACCTCAAATTTGGCGACCTTCTTGGTCACGAGGTTTCACCGAAACATGAAATGAGCCCACCTGGAAACTTGCGACGCACAGCGGCCATTGCGACGTTTTTTTACCCAGGTCAGAGCCCACAAACCAACTATCGTGGCACCCAACCTCTAGCGAGCTACCTCCGTCTCACATGTATCCGAGCGTTTAGTATCCCTACCGCTAGTGAAAGAAACGGGATTATTTACCCATATACCAAGCTCTTAAGCCCTTCCCATGGAGAATCAGGAGATAGTGAAATCAAACAGTATGGTAATTGTTGCGCTAACAGCGGGGTGAAAAAACCTGGCCAGAAAGAAACCCTGCTAGAAGAAATCCCGCAACGGAGCATGCAGGAAACCTGGGGGGGCTTGAATCACCATATGCTAAGGAATAAGGTGAGGTATTACCTTACAAATAACTTGTTAGTTAGTCTATGACACGAATAGCATGCTCCTTTTCTTCTGCTGCCTACGTGAAACTGAAAAAGCATGCAGTGGAAATTAGCACTTCCGTTTTGAGTGAGCTGCGACCCTGGGGATGAGCCATTAGTACATTTATTATAATAATGTATTGGCAAGGATGTGGTTAATGATATTTCTTTAAAACGTTATTTAGTTATATGACAAATACTTACATTTTCCTACGTTTTTACTTTTGTATATTTAGTACAATAATAAAACTTCTTTTGTAGTTGTACATGAATTGTAAACAATAATTCATAAATAACATGGAGTAAATAGTTGGTTTATATAGTCGAAGTAGCCACTATTTGCATCGTTAATTTGAAGAAACAAAACAACATATTACAAAAAATAAACTTTGACTGTATGTCACCAAATACGTTACTTAAATAGTAATATATTTTAGTCATGACAATGGTCACAAGTCAAGTACAGTAGAACCGTCTACTGTAAGATAAATGAGACATATCTAGCTTTTCAATTATCGTGCTATTTCGAAGCTAACATTATTTATTTTCTCTTCATTAACTCCCACACATAATAGATACCTTTACAAGTTACACGTCAGTGGAATACATGTTTATTTCCAATCTCGGTTCCATAACCTTAGTTTTGTTGATAACCTGTGCTTGATATGTGTCCAAGTGAGTAAAGCTTACTATGTCAAAGCCATCTGTCAATGTTCTTAATAGCTTTCCTTTGTTAAGTGTCACATTACATATCCTATCAAAACATTGAGTCTATTGTTGTCCCTTAATATATATCCCTTCATTTAGTGTTTATATTCAACGTGTAGAAAATAGTTATTAATATTTAATTAGTCTTCAACAGGATGTACTAAAGAAAAGTAATATAAACAACAAGTTTTTAAAATCAATTCTTGCTTAGGTCAACAACAAAATATTTTATTTTAGTGATTTTTAACAATTACAATTATTATAAATAAAGTAACTTTCTCTATACGTTAAAACTGCTGTTTCACAACATAACCTATAACATAAATTCAGGTGTTTAATGAGATCACATGTTATTACTTATTTTAAGCTAAATGCGACGAGTATCTATATTGCATATGTTGCCCCATTTGGGGAATGTTTTTTTTTTCGAATTAAAAAAATTACACTAATTCATTAAATATAATTATTGTATTAATATTTTTTTTTAACTCTATTAACATCAAGTGCTATCCACTACAGTTTTAAAAAATATAAGTTTACAAAATATAGTTACCTAATATTTTCATAAGAACTTGAATTACCAATGAAATTAGGCCAATAATATTATGATTATTATTATTATTATTATCTGGCTAGTATTAGTATGATCGCGGCTTTGACTAACGTTCAGCCTTTTGTATTTATTACCAGAGATTAGTTCTCCAAGTTATTGCAACATACAACATTTGCCTAGAATTAAACACTCGAATAATTATTGATTTTTGATGAAGCCCAATCTTCAGCCTTTTATTTGAAGTTGGGGAACCATCTCCTTCAACGACGACAAATGCTTCCCATTTCATTTTACACTGGTCTTCGAAGCAAACCTAAACATCCGGCATTCAAAGCAGTTTTTGGTAACTACCTCGAGGATCGTTACAATGCTCGTCAACGTTTTACTGCTCCCTTCGGAATAAAAATGTTGCCCATCTTTAGTAACCTAAATTTAGTATATCCGCCCATATTCGAACGAACATTGTGCTACATCCCTCCATGGACAATATGAATACCAAATTTGGCCTGTTCGGCCATTTATGGTAAGGAGTTTTTGCTCACCAACATAATGTGACTATATTCACAGACGGTTCAAAACTGGACAATGGGATGGATTTTTGCTTGATTGTGATGAGTTGACAGATTTTTATTTACGTTACTACCTTCAAGGAAGTTTAAATATGGTTTTAAGGGATGATGTCGCGGCTATCAACCGTTCGTCAGCGCATTCTATATGGGATCCACTGGAATCCCATTCACATTGTTTTACAATTTGGATTAAATATTCTTTTTAATTGAGGTGTTATGTCAGGCTAGCGTTGCGCCGTTCTTCAGCGCATTCTATACAGTTAAAAGCCGAACTAAAAGAAAAGATGTTAAATTAAGTAGCTGTAAACAATTTTTAAAATTATTTTATAATTTCAAATTTATCACCCATAACTTTACATTTTATTACTAATTTTACCTCAAAAGGAATTTTCAATTATATGAAAGTTCAATAAAATCTACAAATGTTTTATATTGCTTAGTTTTCCATTCTCTACTTTTAACCATTTAAACCTACCTCTCGTGTATAAGCTCAAATATTATTTGCTGACATCGGTTTTGTACGTGCCACGATGTCATACTTAGAGCACTGAGTAAAGCAATAGGATACGTAAAGATTTTTCCAATTTGTGGAAACCTCAGCCGGAAGGTTGGGGTCTAAATTTTTCATAATTACATTGGATGACGCAAGTGTCGTAAATTTGTGTATATGATATTGTTATGTTGTATTGTGTGCACTTCATACACCGAGACGTTCTACAGCGATATATCACAAAAGTTGACAAAACATACATCACACTTTAAACACTTTTAAATGAAGTACAAAAGTATTTTATTTATTTTCCACGGCGTAACTTATCTGGGAATACGAGAAAAGAGCTTCTAATCGATAGAAGACACCATGTATAGTATGTTATTTTTTTAATGACTTACAATTACGTATTGCAGTGATTTATTTACAAGAAATAGATTTTTTCACCTTTGAAGTTTAGATTTGATCACTTATCACCTTCTGTTAAAGGAACCCGGCGGTTATGTTATGTTTTATGGGTAACCACATTTACTTGTTGTACTATAAATATGGTTTTGAAGTATTTATTAATAGAATAATTAACCCCGTATAAAACACGCCTAGAATATTAGGTCTTTTGTATTTTATTATCTATTTATTAATTTTTTTCTCTATTTTACTTGTATATTGACACGTTTTGTTTGTTTTTTTTATTATTCATTTAACGTTTTTAATTTTCTTCTGAAAACTATGTTTTTTATTATTTTTTTTGTAATATTTGCTACCAAAAACTTAGATATTGTTGCTATTTCTTTAATTAATTTCAATTACTTATTGCAGTGGTTTATTTATCAAATATAGATTATTTTCTTGTTTTCTTTTTAGCTTTACTTTATTATTTTAATCATTTTACATCTTCTATTCAAGGAATCGGGCGTTAATGTTATGTTTTATTGATAACTACATTTATTTGCTGCTATATTAATATAGTATTGAAGTATTTATTAATAGAATACTATACACCTTAATAAACATGCCTAGACTATTAGATCTTTTGTAATTACTAATCTATTTTACCATTTTGTCTGTCAATAATTTGCAAAATGTTTCTGTTAAAAATATACTTCATATATGGTAATCCATTACTTCTCTACTTGTTTTTCTATATATTTTAGTATTGTGCAAATACCAGTGATACCTACTATGTACAGCATTGTTACTTACTAAGCCATGGCAGTTACTTACTATGTGCATGATTGTTACTTACTAAGCCCATTGCAGTTACTTACTATGTGCATGACTGTTACTTAAAATGCCCAAGGCAGTTACTTACTATGTTCATGATTGTTACTTACTAAACCCGTGGGAGTTACTTACTATGTCCATGATTGCTACATATTAAACCCATGGTAATTACTTACTATGTTAATGATTGTTACTTACAAAGCCCGTGGCAGTTACTTACTACATGCATCATTGCTACTTACTAACCCTATGGTAATTACTTACTATGTTTATGATTGTTACTTACTAAGCCCGTGGCAGTTACTTACTATGCCAATGATTGCTACTTACTAAGACCATGGTAATTACTTACTATGTGCATGATTGTTACTAACTAAGCCCGTGGAAGTTACTTACTATTTACAGCATTGTTACTTACTAAGCCTATGGCAGTTACTTTCTATGTGCATGATTGTTACTTACTAAGCCCATGGCAGTTACTTATTACATGCATGATTGTTACTTACTAAGCCCATGGCAGTTACTTACTATTTACAGAATTGTTACTTACTAAGCATATGGCAGTTACTTTCTATGTGCATGATTGTTACATACTAAGCCCATGGCAGTTACTTACTATTTACAGCATTGTTACTTACTAAGCCTATGGCAGTTACTTTCTATGTGCATGATTGTTACTTACTAAGCCCATGTCAGTTACCTATTATGTGCATGATTGTTACTACTAAGCCCATGGCAGTTACTTACTATTTACAGCTTTGTTACATACTAAGCCTATGACAGTTACTTTCTATGTGCATGATTGCTACTTACTAAGCCCGAGGCAGTTACTTACTATTTACAGCATTGTTACTTACTAAGCAAATGGCAATTACTTACTATGTTCATGATTGTTACTTACTAAGCCTATTGCAGTTACTTACTATATGCATGATTGTTACTTACTAAGCCCATTGCAGTTACTTACAATGTGCATGACTGTTACTTAAGATGCCCAAGACAGTTACTTACTATGTTCATGATTGTTATTTACTAAGCCCGTGGCAGTTACTTACTATGTCCATGATTGCTACTTATTAAGCCCATGGTAATTACTTACTATGTTAATGATTGTTACTTACTAAGCCCGTGGCAGTTACTTACTAAATGCATGATTGCTACTTACTAACCCTATGGTAATTACTTACTATGTTCATGATTGCTACTTACTAAGCCCGTGGCAGTTACTTACTATTTACAGCATTGTTACTTACTAAGACCATGGTAAATACTTACTATGTGCGTGATTGTTACTTACTAAGCCCGTGGCAGCTACTTACTATATGCATGATTGTTACTTACTACGCCTATGATAACTACTTACTATGGCCATGATTGCTACTTACTAAGCCCGTGGCAGTTACTAACTATTTACAGCATTGTTACTTACTAAGCCTATGGCAGTTACTTTCTATGTGCATGATTGTTACTTACTAAGCCCATGGCAGTTACTTACTATTTACAGCATTGTTACTTACTAAGCCCATGGCAGTTACTTTCTATGTGCATGATTGTTACTTACTAAGCCCATGGCTGTTACTTACTATTTAAAGCATTGTTACTTACTAAGCCTATGGCAGTTACTTTCTATGTGCATGATTGTTACTTACTAAGCCCGTGGCAGTTACTTACTATGTGCATGATTGTTACTTACTAAGCCCGTGGAAGTTATTTACTATTTACAGCATTGTTACTTACCAAGGCCATGGCAGTTACTTTCTATGTGCATGATTGTTGCTTACTAAGCCCATGGCAGTTACTTATTATGTGCATGATTGTTACTTACTAAGCCCATGCCAGTTACTTACTAATTACAGCATTGTTACTTACTAAGCCTATGGCAGTTGCTTTCTATGTGCATGATTGCTACTTACTAACCCCATGGCAGTTACTTACTATTTACAGCATTGTTACTTTCTAAGCCTATGGCAGTTACTTCCTATGTGCATGATTGTTACTTACTAAGCCCATGGCAGTTACTTATTATGTGCATGATTGTTACTTACTAAGCTCATGGCAGTTACTTACTATTTACCGCATTTTTACTTACTAAGCCCATGGCAGTTACTTTCTATGTGCATGATTGTTACTTACTAAGACCATGGCTGTTCCTTATTATGTGCATGATTGTTACTTACTAAGCCCATAGCAGTTACTTACTATTTACAGCATTGTTACTTACTAAGCCTATGGCAGTTACTTTCTATGTGCATGATTGTTACTTACTAAGCCCATGGCAGTTATTCACTATTTACAGCATTGTTACTTACTAAGCCTATGGCAGTTACTTTCTATGTGCATGATTGTTACTTACTAAGTCCATGGCAGTTACTTATTATGTGCATGATTGTTACTTACCAAGCCCATGGCAGTTACTTACTATTTACAGCATTGTTACTTACTAAGCCTATGGCAGTTACTTTCTATGTGCATGATTGTTACTTAATAAGCCCATGGCAGTTACTTATTATATGAATGATTGTTACTTACTAAGCCCATGGCAGTTACTTACTATTTAAAGCATTGTTACTTACTAAGCCTATGGCAGTTGCTTTCTATGTGCATGATTGCTACTTACTAACCCCATGGCAGTTACTTACTATTTACAGCATTGTTACTTACTAAGACCATGGTAATTACTTACTATGTGCGTGATTGTTACTTACTAAGCCCGTGGCAGCTACGTACTATATGCATGATTTTTACTTACTACGCCTATGGTAATTACTTACTATGGCCATGATTGCTACTTACTAAGCCCGTGGCAGTTACTAACTATTTACAGCATTGTTACTTACTAAGCCTATGGCAGTTACTTTCTATGTGCATGATTGTTACTTACTAAGCCCATGGCAGTTACTTACTATTTACAACATTGTTACTTACTAAGCCTGTGTCAGTTACTTTCTATGTGCATCATTGTTACTTACTAAGCCCATGGCAGTTACTTATTATGTGCATGATTGTTACTTACTAAGCCCATGGCAGTTACTTACTATTTACAGCATTGTTACTTACTAAGCCCATGGCAGTTACTTTCTATGTGCATGATTGTTACTTACTAAGCCCATGGCAGTTACTTATTATGTGCATGATTGTTACTTACTAAGCTCATGGCAGTTAATTACTATTTACAGCATTGTTACTTACTAAGCCTATGGCAGTTACTTTCTATGTGCATGATTGTTACTTACTAAGCCCGTGGCGGTTACTTACTATGTGCATGATTGTTACTTACTAAGCCCGTGAAAGTTATTTACTATTTACAGCATTGTTACTTACCAAGGCCATGGCAGTTACTTTCTATTTGCATGATTGTTACTTACTAAGCCCATGGCAGTTACTTATTATGTGCATGATTGTTACTTACTAAGCCCATGCCAGTTACTTTCCATTTACAGCATTGTTACTTACTAAGCCTATGGCAGTTGCTTTCTATGTGCATGATTGCTACTTACTAACCCCATGGCAGTTACTTACTATTTACAGCATTGTTACTTTCTAAGCCTATGGCAGTTACATCCTATGTGCATGATTGTTACTTACTAAGCCCATGGCAGTTACTTATTATGTGCATGATTGTTACTTACTAAGCTCATGGCAGTTACTTACTATTTACCGCATTTTTACTTACTAAGCCCATGGCAGTTACTTTCTATGTGCATGATTGTTACTTACTAAGACCATGGCTGTTACTTACTATTTACAGCATTGTTACTTACTAAGCCTATGGCAGTTACTTTCTATGTGCATGATTGTTACTTAATAAGCCCATGGCAGTTACTTATTATGTGCATGTATGCTACTTACTAAGCCCATGGCAGTTACTTACTATTTAAAGCATTGTTACTTACTAAGCCTATGGCAGTTGCTTTCTATGTGCATGATTGCTACTTACTAACCCCATGGCAGTTACTTACTATTTACAGCATTGTTACTTACTAAGACCATGGTAATTACTTACTATGTGCGTGATTGTTACTTACTAAGCCCGTGGCAGCTACTTACTATATGCATGGTTTTTACTTACTACGCCTATGGTAATTACTTACTATGGCCATGATTGCTACTTACTAAGCTAGTGGCAGTTACTAACTATTTACAACATTGTTACTTACTAAGCCTATGGCAGCTGCTTTCTATGTGCATGATTGTTACTTACTAAGCCTATGGCAGTTACTTACTATTTACAACATTGTTACTTACTAAGCCTGTGGCAGTTACTTTCTATGTGCATCATTGTTACTTACTAAGCCCATGGCAGTTACTTATTATGTGCATGATTGTTACTTACTAAGCCCATGGCAGTTACTTACTATTTACAGCATTGTTACTTACTAAGCCCATGGCAGTTACTTTCTATGTGCATGATTGTTACTTACTAAGCCCATGGCAGTTACCTATTATGTGCATGATTTTTACTTACTAAGCTCATGGCAGTTAATTACTATTTACAGCATTGTTACTTACTAAGCCCATGACAGTTACTTTCTATGTGCATGATTGTTACTTACTAAGCCCATGGCTGTTACTTACTATTTACAGCATTGTTACTTACTAAGCCTATGGCAGTTACTTTCTATGTGCATGATTGTTACTTAATAAGCCCGTGGCAGTTACTTACTATGTGCATGATTGTTACTTACTAAGCCCGTGGAAGTTAGTTACTATTTACAGCATTGTTACTTACCAAGGCCATGGCAGTTACTTTCTATGTGCATGATTGTTACTTACTAAGCCCATGGCAGTTACTTATTATGTGCATGATTGTTACTTACTAAGCCCATGGCGGTTACTTACTATTTACAGCATTGTGACTTTCTAAGCCTATGGCAGTTACTTCCTATGTGCATGATTGTTACTTAATAAGCCCATGGCAGTTACTTATTATGTGCATGATTGTTACTTACTAAGCTCATGGCAGTTACTTACTATTTACCGCATTTTTACTTACTAAGCCCATGGCAGTTACTTTCTATGTGCATGATTGTTACTTACTACGACCATGGCTGTTACTTACTATTTACAGCATTGTTACTTACTAAGCCTATGGCAGTTACTTTCTATGTGCATGATTGTTACTTACTAAGCCCATGGCAGTCATTCACTCTTTACAGCATTGTTACTTACTAAGCCTATGGCATTTACTTTCTATGTGCATGATTGTTACTTACTAAGTCCATGGCAGTTACTTATTATGTGCATGATTGTTACTTACCAAGCCCATGGCAGTTACTTACTATTTACAGCATTGTTACTTACTAAGCCCATGGCAGTTACTTTCAATGTGCATGATTGTTACTTAATAAGCCCATGGCAATTACTTATTATGTGATGATTGTTACTTACTAAGCCCATGGCAGTTACTTACTATTTAAAGCATTGTTACTTACTAAGCCTATGGCAGTTGCTTTCTATGTGCATGATTGCTACTTACTAACCCCATGGCAGTTACTTACTATTTACAGCATTGTTACTTACTAAGACCATGGTAATTACTTACTATGTGCGTGATTGTTACTTACTAAGCCCGTGGCAGCTACTTACTATATGCATGATTTTTACTTACTACGCCTATGGTAATTACTTACTATGGCCATGATTGCTACTTACTAAGCCCGTGGCAGTTACTAACTATTTACAGCATTGTTACTTACTAAGCCTATGGCAGTTACTTTCTATGTGCATGATTGTTACTTACTAAGCTCATGGCAGTTACTTACTATTTACAACATTGTTACTTACTAAGCCTGTGGCAGTTACTTTCTATGTGCATCATTGTTACTTACTAAGCCCATGGCAGTTCCTTATTATGTGCATGATTGTTACTTACTAAGCCCATAGCAGTTACTTACTACTTACAGCATTGTTACTTACTAAACCTATGGCAGTTGCTTTCTATGTGCGTGATTGCTACTTACTAAGCCCATGGCAGTTACTTACTATTTACAGCATTGTTACTTACTAAGCCTATGGCAATTACTTTCTATGTGCATGATTAATACTTACTAAGCTCATGGCAGTTACTTATTATGTGCATGATTGTTACTTACTAAGCCCATGGCAGTTACTTACTATTTACAGCATTGTTACTTACTAAGCCCATGGCAGTTAGTTTCTGTGTGCATGATTGTTACTTACTAAGCCCATGGCAGTTACTTATTATGTGCATGATTGTTACTTACTAAGCTCATGGCAGTTACTTACTATTTACAGCATTGTTACTTACTACGCCCATGGCAGTTACTTTCTATGTGCATGATTGTTACTTACTAAGCCCATGGGAGTTACTTTCTATGTGCATGATTGTTACTTACTAAGCCCGTGGCAGTTACTTACTATGTGCATGTTTGTTACTTACTAAGCCCGTGGAAGTTATTTACTATTTACAGCATTGTTACTTACTAAGCCTATGGCAGTTGCTTTCTATGTGCATGATTGCTACTTACTAACCCCATGGCAGTTACTTACTATTTACAGCATTGTTACTTTCTAAGCCTATGACAGTTACTTTCTATGTGCATGATTGTTACTTACTAAGCCTATGGCAGTTACTTTCTATGTGCATGATTGTTACTTACTAAGCCCATGGCAATTACTTACTATTTACAACATTTTTACTTACTAAGCCCATGGCAGTTACTTTCTATGTGCATGATTGTTACTTACTAAGCCCATGGCTGTTACTTACTATTTACAGCATTGTTACTTACTAAGCCTATAACAGTTACTTTCTATGTGCATGATTGTTACTTACTAAGCCCGTGGCAGTTACTTACTATGTGCATGATTGTTACTTACTAAGCCCGTGGAAGTTATTTACTATTTACAGCATTGTTACTTACTAAGCCTATGGCAGTTGCTTTCTATGTGCATGATTGCTACTTACTAACCCCATGGCAGTTACTTACTATTTACAGCATTGTTACTTTCTAAGCCTATGACAGTTACTTTCTATGTGCATGATTGTTACTTACTAAGCCCGTGGCAGTTATTTACTATGTGCATGATTGTTACTTACTAAGCCCGTGGAAGTTATTTACTATTTACAGCATTGTTACTTACTAAGCCTATGGCAGTTGCTTTCTATGTGCATGATTGCTACTTACTAACCCCATGGCAGTTACTTACTATTTACAGCATTGTTACTTACTAAGCCTATGGCAGTTACTTTCTATGTGCATGACTGTTGCTTACTAAGCCCATGGCAGTTACTTACTATTTACAGCATTGTTACTTACTAAGCCTATGGCAGTTACTTTTATGTGCATGATTGTTACTTACTAAGCCTATGGGAGTTACTTTCTATGTGCATGATTGTTACTTACTAAGCCCATGGCAGTTATTTATTATGTGCATGATTGTTACTTACTAAGCCCGTGGCAGTTACTTACTATTTACAGCATTGTTACTTACTAAGCCTATGGCAGTTGCTTTCTATGTGCATGATTGCTACTTACTAAGCCCATGGCAGTTACTTACTATTTACAGCATTGTTACTTACTAAGCCTATGGCAGTTACTTTTTATGTGCATGATTGTTACTTACTAAGCCCATGGCAGTTACTTATTATGTGCATGATTGTTACTTACTAAGCTCATGGCAGTTACTTACTATTTACAGCATTGTTACTTACTAAGCCCATGGCAGTTACTTTCTATGTGCATGACTGTTACTTACTAAGCCCATGGCTGTTACTTACTATTTACAGCATTGTTACTTACTAAGCCTATGGCAGTTATTTTCTATGTGCATGATTGTTACTTACTAAGCCCGTGGCAGTTACTTACTATGTGCATGATTGTTACTTACTAAGCCCGTGGCAGTTATTTACTATTTACAGCATTGTTACTTACCAAGGCCATGGCAGTTACTTACGGTGTGCATGAATCGTTATGTAGTACGTACAGGACTGTTACTACCTACACTTTCTTGATTAATCCAATTGGGTTTAAATACATTTTTTAACTTTGGATGACGATTGATGTTAATATAACTTTTTTCTAATAATAGTTCAGTATTTAAATTATAAACATTTTGGTAGTCTGGACCGGATTCGAACTGAGTATCTTCATATTCAATGCAAGGGACGAAAAAAGAAGGAATAAATAGCAACAATCAAAAAATATTTTAAACCCACACATAGAAAGAAAAATGGAAAATTAAAAAGAAATTGTATTTCTATTTTATCACTTCATATCTTTATTCTGGCATATTTATATGCCTATACATATTTATAATAATTGTAATTATAAAATTAAAATACAAAATACAATTTGCCTTTGTTAATAGGAATTGGCTTTTTAAAAACATAATCTATATTACTTGTTTTAAAATAATAACATTGAATGCAGAAAGAATCCTAAGGTTAGTATAGTGTTACTATATTACTTTTGCGTTTAGAATCAGCCTACATTGTAATTCCCAATAATAATGGCTCTAAGTTGTACAATACAGAATAATACAACCCTATACCAACCAAATAAATTGTTATTTATTGCCGTGTAAGCCCCTGGCGTGCACCCTCGGCACATTTTCCTTGGGGAGTAAAATAGCGCGATACGAAACGTCATGCGTGACGTGCATAAAAATGTATATACGCGGAGCAAAGTAGGTTGTACGAGCATACTCACCTGTAAAATATGGTTTTCTCTGTATTTATATAAACTGTTTGATTCATCATTTAGGGTAATGTTTAATTTTAAGTTCTATCAATAATATATTTAATTTATTTAGGTAGTCAATTATTTATGCTAAACAAACGTTAAATTATTGTGTTATCTATACTAATATATAATGGTGTGTGTGTGTGTGTGTGTGTGTGTGTGTGTTTGTGTTATCACGTAAAAATTACTTTAACAAGAGAGCTGAAATTTTACATTCTTAGGATTCCTGGCTAACACACATGCCTATTTTTATTTTGACATTCAATCAGGGAACCGCAAACTATTTGAAGTAGTTTCAATTATTATTTGAAGTAGGCCACATTAATTGAAGTAGTTCATTTAATAATTGAAGTAGGTCATATTTATTGAAGTCGTTTCATTCAATAATTGAAGTTCACATTATTTGAAGTCGTTTCATTTATTCATTGAAGTAGACTACATTTATTGATATAGATTCATTTATTCATTGAAGTAGGCCACATTAATTGAAGTAGTTTCATTTAATAATTTAAGTAAGCCATATTTATTGAAGTAGTTTCATTTTTAATTGAAGTAGGCCACACTTATTGAAGTAGTTTCGTTTATTAATTGACGTAGGCCATATTTATTGAAGAAGTTTCATTTTTTAATTGAAGTAGGGCACACTTATTGAAGTAGTTTCATTTATTATTTGAAGTAGGCCACATAATTTGAAGTAGTTTCATTTATTGATTGTAGTAGGCCATATTTATTTAAGTAGCTTTATACTTGGCATGATATAGCTATGACAGGGGTTCCTAGTAATACAAAATAGTTTACCGTATTGCTAAAATATATAATATTAAAATACTAAAAAAGATCTGCGATTTGCTAAACCTCTCTCAATAACTTCGAAAGGGCATTTTCTAACTGAAAACACAACTGCAATTGTAGCACTGTTTCAATTTTATACTTAAATAGAAATATCGGTGTAAATGTAGTTGATTTTATAAACATCCAACAACAATAACAAAGATAAATGGAAATTTATTGCAAAAAATCAATAATCCTTAATGTCCGTCTATATTTTTTTAGGAAACAAGGTTGCCAACTACAGTTTTATGATAAGACAGGGTTTTATGGCCGCAGTCTGTGGAGTAATGGCTGCTTTTAAGCACTTTGCCAACTGTATTAGATCCCATTAATTTAAACGAAGCCTAGTTAAAAGATAAAACTTACAGTTATGTGCAATATTTACTGTACGGACTGAATTATTAAGGTTCCTATTTTTAAAAAAAAATTACTGCGGCTTTGGTTTGGACTAAATCAGTATTATATTTAGATGCTTACTTCAAAATTTACTTTAGGCCAATTTATCGTGACTTTTTGCCAGAAACGAGATACAGAAAATTCAGTTATAAGCTATAGCTAATCACTTCTATAAGATGGTAATCACTTCTAGGCCATGTAAAGTTTTAGAAAAATTACTGCGGCTTTGGTTTGGACTAAATCAGTATTATATTTAGATGCTTACTTCAAAGTTTACTTTAAGCAAATTTATCGTGACTTTATGCCAGAAACGAGATACAGAAAATTCCGTTATAGGCTACAGCTAATCACTTCTATAGGATGGTAATCACTTCTAGGCCATGTAAAGTTTTAGAAAAATTACTGCCGCTTTGGTTTGGACTAAATCAGTATTATATTTAGATGCTTACTTCAAAGTTTACTTTAAGAAAATTTATCGTGACTTTATGCCAGAAACGAGATACAGAAAATTCAGTTATAGGCTACAGCTAATCACTTCTGTAAGATGGTAATCACTTCTAGGAAATGTAAAGTTTTAGAAAAATTACTGCGGCTTTGGTTTGGACTAAATCAGTATTATATTTAGATGCTTACTTCAAAGTTTACTTTAAGCAAATTTATCGTGACTTTATGCCAGAAACGAGGTACAGAAAATTCAGTTATAGGCTACAGCTAATCACTTCTGTAAGATGGTAATCACTTCTAGGCCATGTAAAGTTTTAGAAAAATTACTGCGGCTTTGGTTTGGACTAAATCAGTATTATATTTAGATGCTTACTTCAAAGTTTACTTTAAGCAAATTTATCGTGACTTTATGCCAGAAACGAGATACAGAAAATTCAGTTATAGGCTACAGCTAATCACTTCTGTAAGATGGTAATCACTTCTAGGCCATGTAAAGTTTTAGAAAAATTACTGCGGCTTTGGTTTGGACTAAATCAGTATTATATTTAGATGCTTACTTCAAAGTTTACTTTAAGCGAATTTATCGTGACTTTATGCCAGAAACCAGATACAGAAAATTCCGTTATAGGCTAAAGCTAATCACTTCTATAGAATGGTAATCACTTCTTTGCCATGTAAAGTTTTAGAGCAATAAACAATTATTGTAATTTATATCATATGTGTTTAAACGCCATCGAAACATGATATTAACCGCAACTTTAATAAAAGAATGATAGAGTGTTTTGAAATGTGGTTAGATGTGCACGGCGAGTATCTCAAGTTGAGCACGTCACCAACGAGAAGTTATTCGATTTGTACGAAAAGAAACAAAATACAATTAGTGGATGTGCTGAAAAGCCTAGAATATATTATGACGCACAGTGAATGTAGGATATAAGGTATCAGCTTATCATAAAATAAGAGGACCCAATTCAGGTCTATCGCAATTAAAATCTGAATATTTTTGCTAATAATCATAGTTCGCAACGTACTAGGCCCGTGGAGAAAATGTAGAATAAAGTATTCAGATTTAGTGTTCACTTCATTTTTAGAAAACAAGAATAGATTGTTAGTGGGACCGGCTATAATGTGAAGCAGGTAGTCACAGTTCATGAAACATAAATCCCACCCACAAAAAGAGAGAGAGACACGCACGCACATAAGCAAACACAAATACAACCATACTCGCACGCGGAAACACAGAGAGAGAGAGAAATACACACACGCTAACATATACACAAACAAACACACACACACACAAAATCTCTGAGAGCGAGAGAGAAATACACACACACACACACACACACACACACACACACACACACACACAGATAGAGAGAGAAACATTAACGCAAACACATATGCAAACACACACATGTAAACAGAGAGAGAAAAATGCACGCACACACACAAAACCACAAACGCAAGCACACGCAGGCAAACCGAGAGAGAAAGAAACATACACACACACACACACAGAAACACACACTCAAGAATAAGCAAACACAAATACAAGCACACACACTCAAAATGTTCTTGCTGGTACTCGTTTGAGTAGAGGTATTTTTGTTTTCTATCCCTTAAGTTTTTTTAAAGTATTTTTGTGCCACTATATTCGTCTGTTTTACATTTAACCCCCCCCCCCCAAATGTTTCCCCTTGACCAAAATACACAATCGTTTTCACACCGTAATTTTCTATAATTTAATTATTTCATCTTCTTATCCAATCACTTCTCTTTCAATATACATAAATAATTTTCTTTCACTTATTCCAATTATATTTACACAAATATTTATAGCTGACCAGACTTCAGCTTTAAGGTCAAAATTTAATAATTACCTCTAGGGCTATGCCAACTTTTTAACATGGTATTTCCATTATAATTCGTTAAAAGTTTGTAAGTATTTATTTGCCTAATCCAAGGGGAAATCGTTTGATTCTCTTATGAAATGATGAAACTTATAATAAATTGATGCTAGATAAAATTGAGTATCGTAAGCATTCCTGGACAGTGTGTGAGGATTTTAAAGTACTGACGAAACTTCTTGGCCAACAAAGTATCCCTGTTTTCTCTGTGAGGGGGATAGCAGAGCACGATCTGAGCACTAGGAAAGAAAAAACTGACCTCTAAGAAAAAATCTTGCACCAGGAGGAAAAAAAATGTACTGTCTGAACACCTAATTTCTAGAGAGAAAGTTCTGTTTTTCTTCATATAAAACTTGGACTTATGAAGCAGTTCGTGACAAGCTTAAGTAATGAAAGCAATATCCATTTGTACCTTTAAACAAAATTTCCAAATAAAAGTGATAGTATTTTATATTTATATATATATATATATATATATATATATATATATATATATATATATATATATATATATATTTCCATATGAATTGTTTAATATTCCTGATGATGTTGGTACTGTTAGCCAACGAAAAGCTTTGAATTGTGAATTCAATTATAATTCTTGTATTTGTATTTGACTTAGTTCTTTATTAATACACAAGAATACATATTGCAATATTTATATATATATATATATATATATATATATATATATATATATATATGCTGATACGTATTCCTTCACGGATGGAAGAATATGATGAATAGTTACTATCTGAAGTACATCCGTTCATTCTGCAGTCCATAAATTCGCAGTTCCGACGTTTCGCTAGAATCTCATCCAGCATTGACGAGGTGAACCTAACAACAGTAGAAGAGCCTCTCTTCTCCTTCTACTGCCTCTCTCTTCTACTGTTGTTAGGTTCACCTCGTCAATGCTGGATGAGATTCTAGCGAAACGTCGGAACTGCGAATTTATGGACTGCAGAATGAACGGATGTACTCCAGATAGTAACTATTCATCATATATATATATATATATATATATATATATATATATATATATATATATATATATATATACATACATATATCTTGCTCAAATTGTCAATAGTTAATTCATCCACTGTTTATTCATCCGTTCAAGTTCAAATACATTTTTTTAACTTGTTGATGATAGTTGATGTTATTAGTTTTGTCAAATATTAATTTAATAATTAAATTAATTGAATTAATTTTAGTTTATACGGGAGAAAAACTTTTCACTAATGGCAAAAGATATGCAATATAGTTTTTCGTCCCACTTGGCATAAAATAAGGGATAACATGATTTCCCTTAAAGAGACAGGTTATGTTACTTTATTTATAATAATTGTAACTATTTAATAAAAATTAACAAAAATTAAAAAAGTATTCTGTGTTTATCCAAGTAGGAATTGACTTTGTAAAATGTTACTATGTATTACTGGATTTAATAAGCAAACACTTTACAAACAATCATGCAAGTAGAAGTGATATTTTAATTTCATTTCAAAATGAGATTTATAAGCGTTGTTACGTTTCTCTATACGAAGGACAATGCTCTAATAACAAAACAATGAGAAAAGATTATAAAACATCTTCCATCTGAAACTTGTATACATTTACACATTCATGCTGTTTATACAACTACTGATTTATTTCTATAAAATACAACAATACATTACATGAAGAACGTTTATATTATGAAATATACGAATTTGATTACAGTTTTTTTATTTACACTATTTACACAAAAACTATATATTCCCCAAGACCGAGCATGTTATCTTGGCTTCCGAGTGCAATTCGTACCTTGTTTGGATTTTTCGAGCATTCTTATTGCTTCATTTATGTTCTCCCTAAACGACTTCAGCTTTACCCATTGAACGTAATTCAAACAGATTCCTGCAAGTTTTAATAAACATCAAATGTAATTATTTATATTGTAAGTCTTATTTCTATTATTCATACTTTAAACCTATATTGATAATAAGGAGGATAACCAGGAGGATAACAAGGATGATAACCAGGAGGATAACAAGGATGATAACCAGGACAATGACAAGACGTATAGCCAGGAGGATACAAAGGAGGATAACAAGGATAATAACCAGGAGGGTAACAAGGCGGATAACCAGGAGGATAACAAGATTGATAACCAGAGGGATGATAAGGAGATTAACGAGGGAGATAACCAGAAGGATAACAAAGAGGTCAGCAAGGAGTATAACAAAGAGGATAAAAAGGATGATAACACGGAGGTCAACAAGAAAGATAACCAGGGGGTGACTAAGAGGATAACCCGGAGGATAATAAGGATGATAACCAGGGGGATACAAATGATGATAACAAGGAGGATAACAAGGATAATAACAAGGAGGATAACTAGGAGGATAACAAGGAGGATAAAAAGGATGATAAAACGGAGGACAACAAGGAGGATAATCAGGGGGATGACTAGGAAGTTAACCAGGAGGATGATAAGGATGATAACCAGGGGGATAAAAAATGATGATAACAAGGAGGATAACAAGGAGAATAACAAGGAGGATAACATGAAAGATAACCAGGAAGATAACTAGGACGATACCCAGGAGGTTAACAAAGATGATAACCAGGAGGAAAAAACGAATGATAACAAGGAGGATAAAATGGAGGATAACAAAGAGAATATCTAGGAGGATAAGAAGAACAATACCCAAGAGGATAATAAGGAGGATAATCAGAAGGATAACAAGGAGGATATCGATGAGAATAGCAAGAAGGATAGCAAGCAGGATAATAAGAAGGATATGAAGGATGATACCAAGGAGGATAATCAGGAGAATAACAAAGAGGATAGCGAGGAGAATAACAAGAAGGATAGCAAGCGTGATAACAAGTAGGATAACAGGGAGGATAATAGGGAGGATAGCAGGGAGGATAAAAAGGAGGATAACAGGGAGGATAACAAGACGGATAGCAAGGACAATAACAATGATAAGAGTTTAATCTTAAGTAACTTATATTGTTTGTTACTTTTGATTATTTTTGTAGTATTGGAGTTGTTTTCAATATTTTCTTTGACATTCTCAGTTTATTGAATATTGATTTCCAGTATAATAAAAATATACCTGAAACAGTAGTAAGCTTTTGAAGTGGTTAATCGGTGGGACAAGAGTGTACAAGAGTACAGAAAGGAATTGTCAATTGGTGGGACAATAGAAACGTAAAGGGCAATAATTAATGAAAACTGTTAGGAGATTAATTGAACCTCTTACAAATTCTGTAGATCCAAAGTCTTAAATATTTTAATTAGTTTTACTGAGCAGGGGCATGCTCCACACTAAAAAATATACTAAGAAACGTTACACCGTATTTATATATAATAAAATCTATAATTTTTGCAAATTATACTATTGTTCACATTAATTTGTTTTCATTAAGATTATACATCCATGTAAGCATTATATATGGTTTTTAATTTGTTCGCTTTTAATATATATTATATCGATAAGATCATTCCAATTTTTATCCTTTTTTCTTATATTGCTTTTTATTATCCTTCCTACTATACTTAAAGAATTTTTCAAACTGAAATTGGTTTAAATTTTATTTCTTCTCATCAATTAGTTGCAGTATATGGAATTCTTACTCTTCACTTCTGTTAGGAATATTTGCATATATTAAAGTACATTTTTCTTCCTTTTTCAACTTTATATTACTTTCCTCTGTTGGCGCGTTTCGGAATGACTCTATTTTAAAACTCGAGTCGTACTTCAGGAAGTTTTGATAATAAAATCATCCCGAAACGCGTCAACAAAGGAGAATATTGTAAATGTAGGAAAGCGAGATAAATGTTCTCAAATATGTTGCAATATATTTTGAGTTGGCTACAATGACTGAAGATTAGGCTTTAAACTAAGCTGAAACGTAGTTTTCTGATGGTGACTCTTCGCAACTCTTACCATACCTTTCCTCCCTGGTCTAAGCACTGACTTGTCTACGTAGTACTCGCGAACGTCTAACATTGGCTGTCCCCCGATATATCGAAGTACTATGAAACGATTGTGAGATAAACTCCAGATGTGGGAAATTTTCAATGTGTGATTAGTTTCCGACGGAAACAATTGTGACTGAAAAAGAAAATTATTGTTATAATTTAATTTATATTATAAACGCCAAATTAATATTTATTTATTAACAATAGTAGGCCCTTAATATAAAATAAATAGTTAGACTTGTTTGAAATTATAGTAATCCAGAATTTTTAATTCAATTGATCAGTTTTTAAGTGTATTATTTATTTCTTATTATTACATTCCTTCTATTAGCTCACATGCTATATATTAGCTGATATATATCTTGTACAAATTTTTTATCGTCAATAAAAAGGTTTTATGACAACTTTCCCATAGATAGAAAAATATTTCTCAAAGAGGTACATTAATTTTTCCCCCCATTTGGTTGTCATCGTAACGTTCATTGTACAACTTTAAACTGTTGCCATGGTTACCACACAATATCATAAATGGTGTGCTAGGGTAACTGAAATGATTTTTTTTCTTTGTTAACCTCAATAGGATTTTACTTAATTATTTTTTTATTACTTGTTCTACAGTAGGGATGTATTTCAATAGAAATTAAATAAGTGTGTGATTATACTATTGCTACAATGCAACCAGTAAATTTCCACCCCTTGCTAAAGGCAGATTTCTTGAGTGTTAAATAAGTTGTTAAAATGTTCTACCTTACTTCTAGGTTCTGCAAAAACCTGTCAGGTACATCTGTAACTAGCTTATGTCTATTTTACTCGTTTCGGAAAACCTCCTTCATACAGAACCCTACAAGTTCTCATTTATTGAGATTCTCAATAGAATATCATATTGCTATAATTGGCAAACTTATGAAATTGATCAGATTCACGAGTACTCGTTTAAATGAATACAAATTTGGCGAAGTGTCTATTTAGCATAACATATATTTTTTGTAAAAGGATTTAAAGATTTGTAAGGTAGTTCCTTATGTTCTATGCCTAACTACAGAGTCTGTTCAATAAGTATCGGGACTGGTTCCAAAAATCAAATTTTATTGCAGATAGCATTACAATTACTTAATAATCTTCAACATTCATTCATCTTGCATCGATACACTTAGTTCTCCCACTCGTCAAAAGCCCGCTGGAGGTCGGTTTCCTGAACACTGTTTAGAACCTTTGTTGTCACCTCTTGAATCGCCTCGATGGAGACAAACCGATGTCCTTTTCAGATCTGGGCTGTACGGGGGGGGGGGGTGGAGCGAAGTTGCCAATCCAAATTTCGTCAGCAGCTGCCACACAACAATTGCTCCGCGGCACGACGCGTTATCATTTTGAAGTTTCCAATTCTTCGCAATGGCTGGTCGCACGCACGTTACGCGATTTCGCATGCCTTCCTGCAATTTGTCAATACTTCCACGTAAAATGCAGCATTTACTGTCATTCTAGTACCCATGAACTACTTGTGAACAACGGCGTATAGGTCGAAAAATACAATCAGCAAGGTTTTGATTTTTGACATCCGAGCTTTTTTCGGCCATGGGGACCCCTGCTTGTGTCATTCTGAACTTTGACGTTTTGAGTGGTGGCTGACTCTACCGAAGCCGACCAATCGGACTACCCTCAAACGCTCCATTGAGTATACAGCGAATCAGTCGCGATACTTATTGAACTAACCCTGGTCTTTGTCAACACGAGACATAGCAATATTTTCCAATTTATTTGTAAATATTTTTTGTACACTAATTATTTGGAACAAATTATTCTGATTTGTTATTAATAAATAATACAACAAACCTCTAACTACAAATATTTGTATTCTACTTGTATGTCCATTTTGGTTACAAAGTAACCATTATCAGGCACATGAAGATACCTACTGCTTAACTTTACACGGATTTGTTTTAATCAGATTTTTGTGTGTACATCTTTGTACAGTGAGGATGTAACCGTGCAATTGGTCATGCGAGTACTACCACTTCTGAAAACATGTTATACATTCAGAATTCTAGATACATCTACAGTTTCTGAATCTGATATGTCTACACATATTTCAAAAACGTTTGATATTTCGTACCAAAGACAATTTATCTAATATCGACTTTCTCATTTAAGTCAGTGTTTTGACAGTCCTTATCATGCTAGCAGAAAAGTATTTATACTGACTCTCTATCTCCCGTCTCGAACTACTGCGACCTTTCAATGCCAAGTGCACGGTTACTTTGTCCGCACTTTTAAAAGATGTTGTGCAACTTCTTGCTTTTAACCAAGGGGCGTGGCGAGCTTTTTAAGAGAAAGGGGCAAGTAGTTTGGTGCATTATAAATAAGGAAACTGTGTACAGTTTGTAACCGAATTGTACATAGCACTAGAATAAAAATATTTGTGGTTAGAGGTTATATTAAAGGTGGTTTATTTTTTATTTTATTTTTTTTTTCTTGTATTTGTATAACTCACTGGAGAGCATGACGTCTTTGAAATGTAGTTTGAGTAAATAAACTAATAATTGTGAGTTAGTTAGTGTACATCTATTAATAACTATTACTTGCCCTCACAAGCTAAGTTTAAATTATTTGTTTATAAGTAAATTTGTGTACAATTCTGTGATGTATAAATTTCTAATACTCGATCAAATTTAGTGAAACTGTAATTACGTAGTAAAGGTGTCTATTTGTTACAATTTTACCCATCCCTAGTTGAACCCACTAAAATAATAAATACATCACCTATATCCAACAAAATCTACTATAGAAACCGTTAAAATAATTGTTATTATATTGTGCGGGCAAAGGTATGGTCGGGTAAATAAAATTGCGTTTCAGTGAATTGAAGAAGCGTGTATAATCATTTTAGTGCTTTAGAAAGAGATTTTAGCCTATGTAACCCTATTATACCAACACCGATACTTAAATATAAAACTTTAAGAGTGTATAAATAAATTGTGTATATATATATATATATACATTATAGGTTATTCAAATACAAGAACATTTATCAATCCATATCCAAAGCTTTTCGTTACTATCTGGAGTACATCAGTTCATTCTGCAGTCCATAAATATTTTACTTTACATAAATTTATTTTTACTCCAGATAGTAACTATTCATCATATTTTTCCATCCATGAAGGAATACGTATCAGCATATATATATATAAGTTACGTGTTATATTAAGCTCGAAAGGTTTTTAAAAATGATTTTATTTTTACAAACCTTTGTTAATTAAGAAACATTTAATTTTGAAATGGTTACAATAATTTAGCTTAATAAAAACATAAATTCAAATACAACTGATGTACATTCAGCTGGAGCGGAAAACGTCTGTGCGATACAGAGGCGACTTACACACTGCCGGGGCTCTGTTCTCACCACCTATATAATACAAAAGCTGCGTAAGCAGGAATTTTCCTAGCACGCATTTAATTATGAAATGTTCACATAAAATGTTCATATAACTCCTCCATCCCTAAAGAAAACTTCGGGGGTTGGTGAAGTTTCGGCATCGGTTGAAGTCCTCTTCATCTTCTTGATGAGGGCGAAGTATATAAGGCTGCTGAATACGCCTCCGTAAAGGGCAATAGTCCAGATACTGATATGGTGGGTTATTTCCATAGTTGGGTCAATTCTTGAGATGGTTTCCGTGTTTATTTTGTCCAACTCTAGGCGTTTAACGTTTACTGAGAATTCTGGCATTTTACTCATTGAAAATTGTAGTTTGGACGTGTCCATGAAAATAGGATGGCCTCCCGAAGTTGTTGATGTATGGCTCAGTTTCATGTTGTTGAAAAATACTGAATCATTATTAGTTTTTATCAAATATATGCCTTGAAGGGTGACGGTGGTAGTTGCCTTGCGATTGGTAATTTCCAGAGTCTGCTTGTTTGGGAAGGTCGCTAGGTAAAGGTTGATTTCTGGGATCCAGTTAATTAAGTTGTCTGTAACTTCCAATGCAGTATATTCACAGTTGCTGGCATCGTTGTTTCTGATGACGGACACTTCACAGCCTAATTTATGGTGTGTTAGAATGTCGAATGAGCAAAAGTATATGGAATCGGTTTTACAGTTACATTCATTGTCCAAACCTAATATTACAGAGTTAGACACTAATATGTACCTTACTTTTGGTATAATTGTTACATAATCTGTTTCATATTTTGTGGGTATAGAGTGTAATTTATACAATTTAAATTGAGTTTTTTCTACAATGGGTAAATTTATAAAGTATACAATCCTTTCCGAATCTAGTTTACAATTAAGCTTAATCAGGTTCTCTAATTCCCACATATTTTCCATTTTAGGTTCTAAAGGTAACCTCTCATTGTAATATTTATAAATTTTGTTTAATTCTTCATATAATTCTTGGGTTGAAATAACACTAGGGTGTACAACACCTAGTTTACAAAATGTAAGAGAATTTTCTAAATCTGTGATTACCTGTAACTTCATGTCATATAAAATGGTCAATTGGTTTAGAATACTTCTAAATTTTACTAGTTCAACAAAGTCATTTACATTACTATTCACAATACTTAACTTATTTTTTAATTCTACAAAATTTTCATAAATTACAATAAATGTTTTATTTAATTCTTTCATAATATTATTACTAAAGGAGTATTGAGATTCAATTTGATAATTAATTTTAATTTGCTCATTTTCAATATCTTTAATTATTTTGTCATATTTTTTACCATCATATGCATCTAAATTGCCTGTTAAAGATTTGATAACGGATCCTAGTCCGTCTATAAGACCTCTTTTTGTTCTTTTGTTACCATTCTCTCTTAAGAGTATAATTTCTAATTTTTCTTCTATTACATTTTTACTGTGATTAACATATTTAAAATAATTAACAATATCTCTTATTCTATTACTGTTATCAGTTACATATTCATTGTTTAATAAGCTACCGTTACAATTGTAGCAACTAGTTTCAAAATTTTGCAATACATCATAATAATAAGCATCAATGTTATTTAAATGAGCAACTAAGTTTCTTAAATTAAAATAGTGGACAAAGGTATGGTAGGAAGATTCTAATTTTGCCGGCCCAAGGTCTATTGGGATTATTCCGAGGTTGTTGTTGACTTCTCTGATCTCTGCTGAGTCGGTGGCTGTGCCAATGACGAACAGGAGGGACCTGGAAAATTATTTTGAGCATTAATTACATTTTTTATCTTCTTAGGCCTTTTAATTTTCGACAAATGTATCTTGTCTTTTGTGTTATGATGTCTAGGCTTTATTTTACCAGTTTTTCTTTCCTTGTTTATTGAAGCTATCTCTTCCTTGCTAAATCTGTTTTTCGTTTTGCTTTGCTTCTGAACTGACTTTATATAAACTTCAGATGGTATTTCTGGAAGTGGTTCTTTGTTTACATTCCTTTTTTCTAAAACTTTTTCTTTAATTCTTTGATTGCTATCCCTAATGTTTTCGTAAAGTATTTTTGTCTTTTCTTTATGGTTTAAAACGTAGTCATTTACAATTTGATTTTCTAAATCTATATCTAATAAATTGTTTGAATTTATGTGTCCAAATAAGACTTCGCACGGCGTTAATTTTGTGACTGAGTGTATGCTATTGTTGTAGGCTACTATAGCATATTTAACTTTCTTAATTATACTGTCTTTTTTAAATTCGATTTGATTATTTAATAGCCTTATGTGTTCTATTAAAGTGGAATGAAATCTTTCACATAATCCGTTTGATTGGGGGTTTTGTGTGCTGATAAAGTGAATTTTGATTTTATGCAAATCTAATATCTCCTTTACAATTCTGTTATTAAACTCCGTTCCATTGTCTGAGATAATAACTGTTGGTAAGCAGAAATGCATGAAGTAATCTAATAGCTTGTCTGCAATCTCTGTAGCTTGAGAGCTTCCCAGGCGATAAACTTGAGCATATCTCGTGAAACTGTCGACAATGCTGATAAACGAATTCTTCTCCAAGGAGATAGTGTCCACGTGAATTATCTGGAATGGTCTCGCAGCTGTTGGTGTCAAGTTCATTTCCAGCTGTAATGGAATTCTGTCGTATTTAGTTCTTTGACATATGTCACACTGATTTATGAAATTTTGGATTAGTGATTTTAAATTAGGCCAATAATGTCTTCGCTTAATTTGTTCGTATGTTTCCTGTATGCCACGGTGATTGGTTTTGCTACTATGATAATTACTTATCGTTTCTAAGGTATCTTCTTCCGAAGTTAGGTCTAAGAGTTTGTTATTACACTTAACTAAATTTAGTTCAGTTTATTTGAAATTTTTGGCTATGCATGATGCAAATTTCTCATAAAAATCGTCTTCAAAATATAGATTATATTTTATTTTGGGTACCAAATATGATATTACAAAATTACCTATGTCTTCTTTAAAATTATTTTCTGATATTTCGACTATTAAACGAATTTTTGAAGTTCCGAATGGTTTTATAAATTTTACTTTCTTTGGCTCATATCTTACTAATGATAAAAATATTTGATTTTTTCCAAAGTTTACAGGCTCGTCGGAAATTGGTATTTCAATTTGGGCGTTCCCTTCAAAGTTGGAATGCACGGTTTGACTGTCACTTTCTTGATCGTACTCTAAGTTGGCATTATCTGTTGCGTCGAGTTGTACGACCATAGATTCACTATCTTCATTTAGTTCCGGGAAGTAACGATTCAGTAAGCCGGCTGGAGATAATTCAAGGTCTGGTTCTACAGTGTGTTGGGTGTTTGTTGACCTTTTATCAGTAACATTCAATTGTATCCTAGACAATGCATCTGCATTTTGATTTAGTTTGCCTTTTTTGTATCTTATGTCATAATCATATTCTTCTAATTTTAATCTCCATCTTAAAAGTTTGGAATTTGGTTCTTTAACTGAAAATAACCATTGTAAAGGTTTATGGTCTGTATAAATTTTAAATTTTCTCCCAAATAAATAAGGCCTGAAATGTTTGGTGGCCCATACGATCGCTAATAATTCCTTTTCAATCGCAGAGTAATTAGTTTCGCTGTCGTTTAAAGTTCTGCTGGCATACGCTATAGGAAGGTCTTTTCCATTTTTGTCCTGGCTTAAAATTGCTCCTAGTGCAAAATTACTAGCGTCTGTCGTTAGAGTAAACTCCTTTTCAAAATCTGGGTATTGTAGAAGGGGCTCGTTAGTCAATATATTTTTACATGTTTCAAAACATTCTATAAAGTCTGGATTTTCTATGTTTATTTTTGCATTTTTCTTTAAACAGTTAGTGAACGGTTTTGTTATCTTGGCGAAGTTTTTAATAAATTTTCGATAATAGCCTATCAGTCCTAAAAATCCTTTAATTTGTTTGGAGGTTTTAGGTATTGGATAGTCTTTGATTGCCAAAATCTTTGCTGGGTTAGGTTTTACGCCATCTGGTGTCACAACATGTCCCAAATATGCCACTTCTTTCCTTAAAAATTCTGTTTTATCCAGCTGTACTTTAAAGTTGGCTTTGCGTAATCTGTCTAAAACTTCTTTAAGTCTTTGCATATGTTCTTGGAGGCTAGTAGAATAAATTATAATGTCGTCTAAATAAACTAAACATGTTTCATTTTGGATGCCTCTCAGAATATTATTCATAATTCTTTGAAATGTAGGGGGGCTATTCTTTAGTCCAAAGGGCATTCTTAAAAATTCGTAGTGTCCCGTTTCTGTTGAAAACGCTGTTTTTTCTATGCTATTTTTATCCATTTCTACTTGGTGAAATCCTGAGGCTAAATCTAAAGTTATAAAATACTGAGATCGTCCTAATTTATCTAATATGTCGGTAATGTTTGGCAAGGGAAATTTATCGTCAATTGTTTTCTTGTTTAATCCTCTAAAATCTATTACTAATCGAAATTTTCTTTTGCCAGAAGCGTCTTGTTTTTTTGGTACAATCCAGACAGGAGAGTTCCATGGAGAATTTGAAGGTCTAATAATTCCTTGTTCAAGCATGTCCTCAGTTTGTTTATTAATTTCGTTCTTGTAAATCTCTGGATATCTATAATTTCTAGAGTATACGGGAATTTCATCAGTAGTCCTAATAACATGTTTTATTTGGTTGGTAAAAGTTAAATCGTTTCCCTCAATATGGAATAAATCTGCATAATCTTCTATTAAACTTGTTATAGCGGATTTTTCTTCCGAGTTCATATGTTCCATTCTAAATTTTGATAAATCTAAATTTTTTCTTCTCGAATTTTTTTGTTTATAATCTAATAAATTGAAATTAGCGTTCGTTTGCATTGCATCAGGTCTAAGGATATTGTATTCTTCTAAAGATTTTAATTCTAATGGTTCATTTACTGTTAATTCTACATTTACTTCTGTGTTGTTTATTATAGGGCAGTAGGCTTCTCCCTTGTGTACTGAGACTATACACTGCGGAATTTCTAATCCATTTAAGTGTTTGTATGGTAAGAGTCCTTCTCCATCTTGAATATTTTTTATTCTAAATTTAATCGTTCGGCTAGTGCGGGCTTGTATAACATAACTTGTTCCCTTTTTTGCTTTCTGTTCCTGACATTCGCTTTTATTATTATTATTATTATTATTTTGTTCTTCTGTGTTAAAATATTTAATCGGGATTAGCTCATTGCGAAATATTAATTTATCATTCACAAAATTTAAATTAATTTTTAATTCTTTTATGTTATCTAATCCAAGGAGTAAGTCAAAATCTTTATGGAAATCAAATAAATAGAATTTGGTTGTTTCTTTTCCTAAAAGTGGTAGCGTAAAACTGTATTTTTCTTTTGATACTCCATGAGCTGTACTCACTTCAAATGGTTCTTGTTTTAGGGTGTTTTTGAAAAATTGGAAAGCTATTGATTTTTTAATTAAAGATCTCGTGCTTCCAGTGTCAATCAGCATCTTTAGGTTGGTCTTGGGATCGTGGATGTACGGTAGTTCGTTTGTGTCGTCTTCTATATGCATTATGGTAAATGTCTTTTTAATTTGGTTAGTCCTAAAAAATGATTTTGGGTATGATTGTCCTCTTGAGTGAATCCGCAAGCGTTTTCCTCTTGCGTTGAATCATCAAAGTCTATGTAGCTGTCAGGGTCCTCTTGCGGTTCATAATCTGTTTGTTCGGTCAGATAAGAGTTAGTCATTTGTTCAGTCAATCGATTCATAGTTTGATCGTAATTTTCCTCCTCTATTGGTTTCCCTGTCATCTGATAAAGTCTATTTTGTCTAATTGTGTTCCCTGTTTGACGTGTGGAAATGCTCATTGGTTCTGGTTCAAATTTTTGATGAACTTTTAATGGTGTGTAGTTGTTAGACTGTCTCGGTTGTTGATTTTGCTGTACGTATGAGTTAGGTTTAGTAAATTGGTTAGGATTATTTTGGTAGTTGGGCCTATAATTTTGGAAGGTTTGTTTGTTAGGAAGGGGTTTGCGAATAGGCGGGTATTGTGGGGCCCTAGGTGGAATGTTCTGTTTAATATTTTGAAATAATTTGTTATTTTTAAATTGAAAGTCATTAGTAAGCATGTTAAGTGCTTCGCTAAGAGAACCTGGATTTTTGGTTCGCATTAGCGATCCTACGGGTTCATGTAAACCTCTAAGGAGAACTCTTAACCCTAATTTCTGTACATATTCTATCAAAACATCTTTGGCCAATTGTCTTTGAGGCTCTTTATTAACAAAAAATGAAATCTGTAAATTTAATAGTTTTTGAATTCTCTCATAAAATTTAAAAGGTGATTCGTTATTTTCTTGTTTTAACTCAGCCATTTCTAAATTTAAAGTAAAACAATCTCTTTTGTCTGAGTAGCTGGTTAATAATACTTTTTTAATCTCATACCAATTATATGAATTTGAGTTTACTACCATTTCTAATGCTTGGCCTTTTAACTTAGCTAGTATAGAAGAAAATAGATATTCATTTTGAAAATCCTCTGGATTTTCGTTTACATAAAACTTATTTACTACTTTATCACATATTGAAATAAATCTGTGGAGCATAGTGGGCTCTCCACTATACTCAGGAATCATATCAAGATATTCCTTCTTTAATGTTGGCGTTGCCATTTTAAAATATTATTTTCTTTAAAATAATAAAATTAAAAGTCAATTATATAAAATTAAAAAGTATTTACTCTACTTTTCTTAATTCTATATCTTAAGATCTACTTACAAGTTGATCCAAAATACTTTGCTCATTTGAACAATTTTCACTTTTCACTTTTCACTTACACGATATTCACTCGTGCTCTTAATAGACATGCGCTCTATTAAGTGGTTGTAGATATTCACTCTACTTAAAGTTTCCTCAATTAACGGTTAAAACCGACGGACGTTATATTCACTAACTTCCTTGAGGTGTCCTACCGACTGCGCCAGTTACGTGTTATATTAAGCTCGAAAGGTTTTTAAAAATGATTTTATTTTTACAAACCTTTGTTAATTAAGAAACATTTAATTTTGAAATGGTTACAATAATTTAGCTTAATAAAAACATAAATTCAAATACAACTGATGTACATTCAGCTGGAGCGGAAAACGTCTGTGCGATACACAGGCGACTTACACACTGCCGGGGCTCTGTTCTCACCACCTATATAATACAAAAGCTGCGTAAGCAGGAATTTTCCTAGCACGCATTTAATTATGAAATGTTCACATAAAATGTTCATATAACTTATATATATATATATATATATATATATATATATTAAATATGGTGATATGTTTTCTTGTAATATGTAATATATTTAATAAACTAAAAATATTTCAAAAACAAGAATACTTTTATTGCATATATTATTCAAAGCTTTTCGCCGATAAAATAGTACCAGCATCTTCAGGAAAATAATTATCTAACAAAATATTTTTACAAAAATTAAATCATATGTACTACAAAGAATCATATGTTTATAAAAAATACACTTATGTAATTTTTTCTATAACGTCAATGACCTTATAAATAGTTTGGTGCCTTGACCTCATTTGAATTCATCAAATGATTTGAATGTTCATCAATTAATTTGTCTTTAACTTTATGCTTATAAATTTCCAATGTTTCACATATATTCATTTGTAATCCTTTATTTAATTCTTTTATTAATTTCGTATTTTCTATTTCAGGAAATTCATGTCCATTATTAATACAATGAGTAGCTAAATTTGATTTGTATATGTTTGGTTTGATATAAGCGTTCAAATGTTCTTTGTATCTTTCTTTTAATTTCTTTTTTGTTTGTCCTACAAATAATTTATTACAAGTTTGACATTTTATATTATATACACCATTTCATTCGTGTATATTATTTTGATTATTGTTGTTGTTAAAAAAATTTCAATTTTATTATCAGTTTTGCATGTTATTTGCAAATTTGTTTCTTTAAATAATAATGTTTGGCTTATATCTAACCAAACATATACAAATCAAATTTAGCTACTCATTGTATTAATAATGGACATGAATTTCATGAAATAAATAATATGAAATTAATAAAAGGATTAAATAAAGGATTAAAAATTAATATATGTGAAACATTGGAAATTTATAAGCATAAAGTTAAAGACAAATTAATTGATGAACAAATTCAAGTGAGATCAAGGCACAAACTATTTATAAGGTCATTAACGTTATAGAAAAAATTAAAAAGTGTATTACTTATAAACTTATGATTCTTTGTAGTACATATGATTTAATTTTTGTAAAAATATTTTCTTAGATAATTATTTTCCTGAAGATGCTGGTACTATTTTATCGGCGAAAAGCTTTGAATAATATATACAATAAAAGTATTCTTATTTTGAAATTTTTTAATTTATTAAATATATATATATATATATATATATATATATATATATATATATAAATCAACCTTATACTGAGAATGTTCGATCCCATGTTACTTTATCAACCACACAAAAAAAATCAGTTTTAACGTATTTACTTACTTCTTTTTCGAATTTCTTCTTCCAATATTTTGATCTTTTTACTTCTTTCTGAAGACCATTAACTTCGACGCAAACTATCAGTGCCAAAAAAAATACCAAAATTAATTCCTTTTTTCGTATTATTTTCATAATGTCGAGCTGCAGACAAAATGTAAACAAATAATCACTGACAACCTGTTTAAACTTTACGTGACAGATAAAGGTTGATTTTGTACTGTTAGGATTTACTAACCACTTAGAGGCTTTCGATAAAAATATTGGCGAAAACCCCAATACTACAAATATAATAAAAAATAAATATTGTTACAACTTACCTAAGATTAAAATCTTATGTACCTTTCGATGACCATGTCGTCATCATCAGTGGGTCTTGTTACAAAATTACAGTTTAGAATACAATGATTTAAATACTAAACTGTCAGTCTAGTTTGTAAATTAAATTATTGTATTCTATATTACAATTTTGTAATAAGACCCACTGATATATTTACACTGATATGTATGTCGGTCCCATTTACCTCGAATTATCGAGACTCTACTATATATATATATATATATATATATATATATATATACAGCATATGTAATATTTTCTTTTTATTTTGAATTTTATTCAACTAAATTCACTTAAACAAATATTCTTTGAGCTTAGCTTGTGAGGTTATGTTAGAAACAAATAAAAACATACACAAAACTCACAAATTAATCATTTATTTACTCATACGCGTTTCAATGACCAAGTCATCATCATCAGTGAATGTTACTAATACAAACTCTAACTTACAACTAGGGTGAAAGTAAGGTTACACTTCCGTATTTATACAGCAGGCGTTACCAAGCCCACTTGTCAAAACAACAGTTACTAACCCTACTTTAAACTTGATTCAACAAATAGAAATTTTGTACCTAACTCAATAATTACAATAAAATTTGTAACATACAACATAATTACATATAAACAAAATAGATAATTAATATTACACATTATTATTATGTCAAAATATTTAACCTAAAAGTTACAATAAATTTTATTTTACTTTTTTCCTTTTTGTTACGCTAATTACAATAATATAGAATTTGGAAAAGGGCGTGACTCATTGTTTACAATATTATTTTTATTCCTATTAATATACAAAGTTTCCCATGCATCCAATTCACTGCACTTAACGTTTTTAACAGGGTTACATCGTCTACTTTAAATTCGTGCTCTTCCTCTAAACTATGTGTCAGGCCCTATTCCAAATTCTATATTATTATAATTAGCCTAACAAAAATTTAAAAAAATTAAAATTAAATAAAATTTATTGTAACTTTTAGGTTAAATATTTTGACATAATAATAATGTGTAATATTAATTATCTATTTTGTTTATATGTAATTATGTTGTATGTTACAAATTTTATTGTAAATATTGAGTTAGCTACAAAATTTCTATTTGTTGTATCATGTTTAAAGTAGCGTTAGTAACTGTTGTTTTGACAAGTGGGCGTGGCAACGCCTACTGTATAAATACGGAACTGTAACCTTACTTTCACCCTAGTTGTAAGTTAGAGTTTGTAGTAGTAACACTCACTGATGATGATGACTTGGTCATTGAAACGCGTATGAGTAAATAAATGATTAATTTGTGAGTTTTGTGTAAGTTTTTATTTGTTTCTAAATTCACTTAACAACATATATATCGTCAAAAATATGTAGAATTCATAAAAGTTTTATTTAAATACGACGAACACAGATTACTATCCGTGAATATGATATTTAAAAAAATTTATATCCTCAGTTAGTGGCCGTTTTTTATAACCTTAAACTATTACACCAACTAATTATTTACTAATATATTGCTAAATTTTTAACAGATTAGATAAGTGTCGCGCAGAACTCCTAGAAAGAACAAGACAAAGCAGTTTAATGATTGGTGATTATGTAAAATATTATATAAAACAAAAGTTTCATATAAACTGAAAAGACACGTGTGTATACATATCATTCACTACCTGTGGATACTTGTAGTATCCACAGAAGTTATTTTGACTCTTTCACGCTACTAAAACTCCAGGCCCTGCTTTACTCAGCAGGTGGCGGTAGACGGTTATCTTATCCCCGGTTGAAATAAAATCTGTTTAAGGTAAACAACCGTATCATACCCTGTAACGTTTTATTTTTGTATTACAGATAAACCACCGATAAAAGGGGCAAAAAGTTTCAATAGTGGCCACCGAGGGCAGCACATTCCGGTCTCCGTTTACTCAGCTGTTCTCTACTTACTTGATTTTCCGGTCCTTTAAGTTTAATTTAAGTTGCTATTCAAGTAGAGAGTCGGGAAAGGGAAGCGAAAGTGCGAGTGACGTAAGGGGCCAAGCAGGAAAAGGGCCAGTGCTAGCAGGAGACAGAGGGACAAAACTCCAATCGCTAGAATTTGCTGCAAGGAATCCAACTACACAGCTAACCCTTTTATATTGATACAACACAAAAAGGTAAATAATTCCAATATTATAAGTTTATGTATATAACCTCTATTGTGAGTATGAGCACCGACCACGGCCCGAGGAAGACTATTTCTCAAAATTTCTTTTGTGGGGGTGGGACTTTCTAAATATTATTTTGGACTTAACTCCGTTATTTAGCATTCCTACGGCGGTGTGACAACCCTTTCCGTTTCTTTCCCTTAAAAATGGGTGAAACGAGGAGACACTTCTTACAACGGAATGCCATAATATCACCCTTATATCCGGTAACAAAGGCTATCTTACCCTTATCTTAACCCTACTTGTTTCCACAATACTTTCTTATCCTATGCAAGTGATATCAATCTCACTATCTGTCAAACCACAATACCAATATTGATCACAGTTGCTAAAACCCTCTGCCTACATTTTTATGTATTAGGGTCTATATTAATAAAAACTACCCCTTAATATAAATAATATTACCACTGGTACCGTTTAACAAAGAACGAAAGTAAACAAATCCCCAATGAGACAGACACCTTTAGTACCCCAGTCCTACACTCGTTCGTACTAAGTAAATTTAGAGCCTTAAAAACGCCTTGAAATTTTTGTTCTTTAAGATATCGACTCCGGAAACTCGAGTGTTTTTCTCACTAGTTCATCAACAAGATCTTTATCAATTCTAAATGTTTACATTTATCATATGAATTTATTAAATTACACTTCAATTTTTTTCTGCTTTCTTGCAGCTTTGTTCCTCGAAACCTTGTTTTCTTTTACTTTTTCCTATTTCTAATGGACAAACATTTGAAATATTTCCTCTACATAAACAATCCTTATTTAACAGAAATATGTTACAATTAAAATATTAGAAATAATCCCAATAACACAAAAATAATCATAAATAAGAAATAATACAAGTTACTTGAGATTAAACCCTTATGTAGAATTCAATGACCATGCCATCATCATCATCAGAGGGTCTTTAACAAAATACAATCTAGCAAACAATAAATTTCAAACTAGAGATATGTTGAAAAACCTACGCTCGGTGGCAGCACCTCCTATATCCTGAACTTTCGTCATTCCTGCAATAGACTCACTAACAAGGTATTTGCAAGGTAATACCTCTCCTTATTCCTTAGCATAAGGTAATCCAAGCCCCCAGGGTTTCTGCATGATCTGTCACGGGATTTTTCCTGGCAGGGTTTCTTTCTTGCCAGGTTTTTTCATCCCGCTCTTAGCGCGACACTTACCTTACTGTTTCATTTCACTATCTCCTCCTGATTCTCCGTGGAAAGAGCTTATGAGCTTGGTATATGGGCAATCAATCCCGTTTCCTTCACTCGCGGTAGGGATGCTAACCCCATGCGCATGTGAGACGGAGGTAGCTCGCTAGAGGTTGGCTGCCACGGGGCTGGGCGGGTTTTGGGAGCTCAGACCCGGGTAAAAAATTTTAAAAAATAATAATAAATAAAAAAATTCAGTGGAAATAAGAACAGCTGACTTTTTATTCTTGAGTATTAATTCTAGTTTGTAACCCTATTCTCAAGTGGATAATTAACCAAGCTTAAAATAGTGAGGCAAAGCTAATTTTAAAAATGATTGAAGTCCATATTTAAACTTAAACTTGGCGCTACTTACAGGATTGAGACTTCTGTATGATATAATTGAAGTAAAATAATTAGGTTACTTGTTCAGTTTCGGACACATTTTCGAGTGCGTAACAAACAATAATAAATTTACGTGCGCATTTTGACTATTAAAAGTGAAAATTACAATAAACTAATACACATAACTAATAAAAATAATAAACCAATAACCTTTTGTTATTTAAAAATTTCATTATATTAAACTTACATATTATAGCGCCCCTCTTAAACGTTCCTTATAGTTTATTTCCGTGTTTTTTTAAATATTTATTTCATTTAATTATATAAAAATTAAATTTTTTTTGTAGAGTAAGAAACTACTGATGGATTAAAAAAGAAATTTACCTTCATACACTATATGTTTCCTCCTGTATAACCGCATTGGATTTAATAAAATATTATCAGTAGGTCGATTAACAACACTGAACTAGGAACAGATACATCTCTGAACGAGATTAGAGGATTTTAATCTATCAGTAGCTTTGGCAATGATAGTTGCGTAACTAATTGTGTTTATTCAGAAAAAAACATTTTAAGCTCGACAAATATTCCGAGCCTATAAGATAAAGTTCAGTTGTTTAAACTTTGCCTAGGTGTTATAAAAATAAGAAAATAGTTCTAGGAAACAGTGTTTCTATCATTATTTTGTTAATTGTGTATTAGTTTCTTTTTAAGAATATAAACTTGTTTACGGTTTTCTATGAGTAAAAATAATTACCACATATGACCAACCAAACTCTTATCTGTGATAAATATCGTCAAATTTTAACGATTTCCTAAACTAATATAGTAATAAGTTAATTAGAGCTTAGCTGGGGAGAACTATTCACAACGGTAAACTTTAAAAATAGTTACCTCTAAATCTCACCACACATTAGTTTTATAAAAACATACTAGTTCATAAGACAACCAGACTAGTTTCGACGGACAATGTCGACAGCCTCAGTGCTTAGCTACTACTAATATATATCGTCAAGTTATCGTACAACAATAAAACAAACAAGATAAAACATAAAAAGTCAAGCAATAAAAATAATCTAACCAGCACAAAACTCCTTACTAAGGAAAGTTACCTATTTATATTATTCTTATCATTTTCATGATATCAAGTGAGCATGTTCGGGTCATAAAAAAATTGTCCAAATTTTAATATTTAACATTTTTGTTCTTTTGGTGAGTATTATAACATATATTGTATTTCATGTTTATATATTGTGTATAAAGGATGATCTATGTTTTTTTAAAACAAACCTGTGAGGCGCTTGTGTTACAAATATCTTAGGTACACAAGGTTGATTAAAAGCTTATGTTGATATGTGTTTTCTAATATAATTTCATTTTAGGTTACAAAAACATGTTTTTACATAAAAACAATATTATTTTATTCGTGGTAAACCACACTCAAAATTATTATTCTCAAAACTGACATTTATAACGTAGACCACAAATTAGTTTTTGTATTTTTTTTAGAAACTTTTTGAAAGCAGTAACCTTTTTATAAATGCAGTATTATTAACAAAAAATTCCCAATACCAATAAACCTAAATTTTGTCCCGAGGTTTCCTAATTAGATAATAGCTTTAACCTCTATTTACTACAGGTAATTGAAAAATTCACTTTGAATATAGTATACATAACCAAACAACGGGAATGTAGCATAATCTTTTGGTGTAATAGTTAAATCCTAAGTCCTGAAATATAACGTTGAGAGTAAACAAAACAAGTAGTTTAAAAAAAGATATAAGTCAATTCATACTTAGGACAACAATAGGATTTTTTATTTTAGTTACTTTTTATTGAATAATTACAATACATATAAGTAAAACAACATAACCTATACGTTAAAACAGCTGCTCTACCACATAACCTACAGCATAGAATCAGCTGTTTCATGAAATCGTGTTATCACTTATTTAAAGCCATGTGGGACAGTCTACCTATATGGCATACCTTTCCCCTTTTGTGAAGTTACAACAATTAATATAAACCAAAATATTTGAAAGTCAATTCCTATTCAGGTCAAAAAAAATATTTTAAATACTTTCTATTAAATATTTACAATTATTAAAATTAAATTAACATAGCCTATAAGTTAAAACAGCTGTTCCACCACATAACCTATAACATAATAGAATCAGATGTTTTATGAAATCAAATGTTATCACTTATTTTAAGCCAAATGGTACGAAATTATATCCAATACCTTTCCCCTTTAGTGAACAGTTTTTCTCCCATATAAAACTAAAATTAATTAAATTAATTTAAACAATGAATTAATATTTGAAAAAAACCTACATTAACATCAAGTGTCATCCCCTACAAGGTGAAAAAAATATTAAGATTGAAACATTGAACAAGATATATATATATATATATATATATATATATATATATATATATATATATATATATTTATATTTATATTTAACACACTTTTAACAGACATTAAATAATTTTTAAGTAAAATTAATCAATTAAATTTTGTTTAAACAATAATGGAAAAAGTGTGTTAACATTAAGTGTCAATCACTATGAGTTTTAAAACATGTATTTGAATTTACGTGGATGAATATAATGTAATTTTACTAGTTACCTACAAGATCAGACTTAAATACCAATATTTTCAATATTTAGTTAATTTCATTTAAAATTTTTTTTTTATATCGACATAAGGATTTTTAAAATTCGATAATTTCAAAAATATAGTCTTTTAAACTCTTGACTTTTTATCTGTGAAACAAATAACATTTCTTTACATTGTCGTGTATTAGAGGTTGAAGTTTTTTCAGTTTCTTCCACACTTTTAATTCGAATGTGAATCCTGTAACAGAAAAGATATATTGTTAGTAATAAAATAAAATAATTTTTGACCCAACGAATTGATGCAAATCACTTTGTCACTAGAAAATGTTTTACCAGTCTCAACATTCCGTCACACTTAAACATAATCCACGGGTCATGTCTCACTATATCATTCTCGAATTCATCAACCTTTTTCGTAAATAGTGTTCCAAGTGTAACAGAAAATAGTTCACGGAAGTACAAAAATCTTCATTTTTCTCCATTTTTTCTACCGATGCGGTTTAGTGTAAAACATTATACCAATAGAGAATGGACAGTTGCATAGCGATAGTGACTCTAAATAAATAACTGAAGCTTTTACTATTAAGTCAATTCCTTTTGAGCTTGGTTAAAATTTATCAAAAATTACCAAATTATCAAAATTATTTTACATCGAGTTAGAATCAATTAATTATGTTTAAACTTGATATTTATTAAAATAATTCACTCTTTGATACGTCATTTTGTTTTAATACCGAACTTTTTCCAATTAAAATTTATTTTATTTATTTTTAATTTATTATTTTATATGTATATATATATATATATATATATATATATATACACACATACACACACACACACACACACACACACACACATATATATATATATATATATATATATATATATATATATATATATATATATATATATAAATTTAATTATATATATGTGTGTGTGTGTGTATATATATATATATGTATATATTAAATTTAAAATATTTCAAAAACAAGAATACTTTTAATACATATTTTATTCAAAGCTTTGAATAATATATGTATTAAAAGTATTCTTGTTTTTGAAACATTTTTAGTTTATTTACTATATTACAAGAAAACATAACACCATATTTAATATATATATATATATATATATATATATATATATATATATATATATAATAAATATAATATTAATATATATATATATAATAAATATAATATTAATATATATATATGTGTGTGTGTGTGTGTGTGTGTGTGTGTGTGTGTGTGTGTGTGTGTGTGTGTGTGTGTGTGTGTGTGTGTGTGTGTGTGTGTGTGTGTGTGTGTGTGTGTGTGTGTGTGTGTGTGTGTGTGTGTGTGTGTGTGTGTGTGTGTGTGTGTGTGTGTGTGTGTGTGTGTGTGTGTGTGTGTGTGTGTGTGTGTGTGTGTGTGTGTGTGTGTGTGTGTGTGTGTGTGTGTGTGTGTGTGTGTGTGTGTGTGTGTGTGTGTGTGTGTGTGTGTGTGTGTGTGTGTGTGTGTGTGTGTGTGCTTCTTATTGCGATTTTCAGTCTTTAACCAAATTAATAATTTCCAAATTTTGTTTCTCGACGTAAAGTACCGTACAGTTTATCTTATAAAAAAATGTTATAAAAATAATAATATTATAGTGCATTTTTCATTTGTATGGCTTCTTAATTTTTATTTAATACAACATAATTACTGTTTTTCAAAAATTATTGTACTTTAAATTTTAGCAAAATTTGCAATTTTTAATCTCATACGTTAAGCAAACCTCTCTAACTCAATTAATTACTTTAAAAAAAACATCAGTTATAATATTGTATGACAAACATTTTCAATCTCACCTCTTGGCTTAGGGTAGAACTCGCCATCTAAGTAATCGAATTCTCGAATATCCACAGTGATATTTTCCCCTCTCATTACTAAAACATACCGCCAATCTCCTATTGGCCAACTCCTGATAATGCCTTTCTTTTTGCTTGGTCTCATTCGTACCATACCCAGTTTCTAAAACGCGAAAAAAGAAATATATTAGTTAATCCCAAATGTTTCAAAAGAAAAGTCCTCACTTTAAAAATATATATCCCACCCATTTGTTAGTAACTAAAGTTCAATCCAATACGCTTAATTACTTCAAAAACTCAGCTGATGTAAATGTAACCACTCAATATTGAAATATAAACTGACATTTAAATCTGAAACTAGTTCTTACCCTAATTTCCATCATTCAATTTAGAGCCTCCATTTTATTATTGTATATATTCTGAACATATCATTAATAATAAATATTATTTAAAGTTTCACATTAGAAATTTAAATATATTGCCAGTAGCCTACTTAAATTTCAAATGAGTATTTCATTCACTATTTCAGCCCAGATTGAGCTGCCCTGTTCATTTACATTTATTCGAGTTCTTCTCTTATCGGTGACTCTGCGGTTTCATTTATCATTTAATTGTGATGTTTTCGTATCGTTTACCAGTAATTTGACAGTTTTGTTCATCATTTAAAGTTGAAATCTATGTTTGTATGGAGTATTCGAAGATTTGCGTATCAATCTAGAACGATACTTTTTGTGAATTATCGGTTCTTCAGCTGGGAAAGTTGGAAACACTTGGACATCCTGATTGTTATCTCTACTAATATTAAAACGGAATAGTTTCTATTTCAAGAAATGCCAAGTCACTAAAACGTCACTAGTAGAGTCAAATTAATCTGTACTACGTTTGGTATTCTGTACATACGTATAGGGTATACAAGAAAAACATTAATCAGAATGTGGTGTCAACTCAAACAAAAATTCAGGAGTCCGTCAACGCGTCTTCTTCTACTTCAACTGATCACTCAGGTTATATCTGTGAAAAATTGCAATTCGAGGTGCCAACGCCTGATACTTCCTCTGATTCAATTCTATCTTTTGGTTAACACTCTCCCATATTATATATTTCTTTAGGTAACAAAACGTCTGGTCGCAAGTAATAGCAAAGGTGTAATAAGTAACTAACAACCAGCTCGTCATGAAAAGCAACAAGATTTCGATACATTTCTTGTTCGAATTTTCTATCGTTAATAAAATACTTTTTATTCATCCACTCAAATTCAAATACATATTTTTAAACTTCAAGTGGATGACATTATATGTTAATACAGTTTTTTTTAAATATAATAATTATATTTAATGAATTAGTTTTAGTATTGTATGAGAGAAAAACTTTTCACAAAAAGAGCAACGTATGCAATATAGTTATTTCGTCCCATTTGGCTTAAAATAAGTGATAACAGCTGAATTTATTTTATAGGTGGGAATTGCCTTTAAAATTAAAGAAAGTTTTTGTTTTTATACCTGTTCAACTTACATGCAAATCTAATTTAGGGCGGCCACGAGCTCTCTTCGTTATACTGTTATTAACTGCTTCAATAATGGTCACCGCCATCATGATTGTTATTAAATAAAATAGTAACCGTTGAAATATATTCATTTCTGCAAAACTTAAAAAGTAAGAAATACATACAAAATTAGTGTTGCCAAAAATCAAACTATTGAAATGACAAGTAATAACTAAAGCTGGACGTAACGTTTCGAAACCATTACGAATTAATTATTTCTAAGATTTCAATATTAAAATTTCCATTTATTAATAAAAGAAATAATTTGAGAATTTTAAAGATGTTAAGTAATCCTGAACACTATAGTGTTCATATACTCTAGTGTGTGTATGTGTGTGTGTGTGTGTGTGTGTGTGTGTGTGTGTGTGTGTGTGTGTGTGTGTGTGTGTGTGTGTGTGTGTGTGTGTGTGTGTGTGTGTGTGTGTGTGTGTGTGTGAGTGCGCGTGTGTATGCGCGTGTGTGTCTGTGTGTGTGCGCGCGCGCGCGCGCGTGTGCATGTCCGTGCGTGTGTGTGTGTGTGTGTGTGTGTGTGTGTGTGTGTGTGTGTGTGTGTGTGTGCGCGCGCGCGCGTGTGTGTGTGTGCGCGCGTGTGCATGTCCGTGCGTGTGTGTGTGTGTGTGTGTGTTCCATCCGAATCCTGTGCCACGCTTGTCAAAATCTGTCAGAAAACCCGTCACTGGGCTTTATATAAGAACCTAACTCACTGAGATTTAACCGTTCCCGGGAAATGTATTCTTTTTAAGGCAAATTCGGCTTGGTAACCGTTTGGTTTAGGATTGTATAAGAAATTTGTATAATTAAATATAATCACTGTTCTTGTTGCAAGTTAGAGAACCATTGTATTTTATTATCGTTAGATTTAATTTACATTACAGCACAGTTCGTAATTTTTCAAAAGTTTAACTCTTCTTTAATTCTTTAATACATTTTTCCTTTAGCCAAAATAATTTTCTTTCTCCTTTTTGAAATCAAATTAATATTTTACAATACTTTATCTTACCTGTAATTAAAGTAAAATAATTTTTAGTATTTAATTAAAATTTTAAACTTAATCCCTTTTTTGTTTTCTTTAAAAACATAACCTTTACCATTTGTATTTTCCTACAACTCAGAACTTCTACTTTTAACACAAAATTTACTTTAATTTGATCCCACTAAAGTTTTGATAGTTTTAAACAACTTCATTTAAACAAATTTGTAAACACAACCCTTCCACTTTAACGTCCCTTATTTCTTGGTATTTAAGACCAAATAAAAACCACATTTAAACACAAAAACTATTTCCAAAAAACATTTCCAAAATCTTTATATATATATATATATATAAATATGATACCAAAATTCTAAACAAACAATTTAAAATCAACATGAGAACAAACAAAAATTGTAAAATTAGCTCGGAAATTAACCCTATTACCCATTTTAATTGCTTTAATTTACTTTTTAACTTAAATTTACCCAGAAATCTCACATACTAGATTTTCTAAATTTTATTTTAATTCATAGACCTTTTTCCCGAAACTTGACATATTTTATAACCTCAATTACCTTTTTATAAAAATCAGTGTTCGTTGTCTAACACATTTACTCACATTTTAAAACCTTATTTACAATCTTTAAATAATTTTGAAGAAATCTTTTGCATGTTATTTATCCCTTTTACAGATTTTACGCTTATTAAAAACAATCTTACTTAAACTGCCACTTCTTATAGTTTCATTTAATCCAATTTAAATTGTTTCCAGTTTAATTTTTTGTTTTATAATAAAAAATGTTTTTTCTCTAATTTGTTTTTAACTCTGAACTGCAGTTTTCAGTTCAAGTTTTATTACAAATTTTAATTTCCAAATCAGACTTTAACTTATTTCAAGACATTTCTTTTATCTTTCACATTTATTTTGAACACATTAATTCCTACTAAGACCTTTTTATTTACTAGGTAGTGTCCGCAATTTTGAATAGCTAACTACGTCATAAATAACATCCCCCACCACCTTGTTTCTAAACAAAGCCACATGTTAATTCTTTTACATTATTGAAAATTTATTAAAAATCAAATTTTAAAACTTTAAAATTCCCCAAAAATTTAATTTTATTCTTTATTAATAAAATTTGAACAAAGAGAAGCTAAGTTCTGAACTTTTAGAATTGCCACTCATCCTAGTACTGCCCTTTAACGGTTTTCAAGATGTCGTCTTGCTAGGTCTTCTCTCCCTCTCGCCACGTCATCTTGTGCCCGTCCATATTAGCGTCCCTGCGACTCTGTACCTGATGTGTACCGGTTGTTTGTCATTTCCTGCTGCACCTTCCATCTTTTCTTTTATATTTTTTTTGAATTTTTTTCAAATTCCATAATTTTGCTGTAGCTTCCAAATTTGAAGAGTCTCTTCTGTTTGTGTTCTACTTCTTTTTTCTTCCTGCATGTGCTCGAAGGGGTTAATAAAACCCCTTTTCCACGCTAATGGCTTTGTCTACATTAACATTGCTAAGATTATTTATTCTTATGTTTCAGGCATTACATCCCTGCCTCGGTTCTATGAATTTTAATTTTTTTTAATTTAAACTTTCCATTGTAACGCTTAAATATCACATTTTACTCCGTTACAGTGTGTGTGTGTGTGTTGCAACGGGCGGAAATATCACATTTTACCGTGGCAAATGAAATTTTAAATTTTGTATAGTAAAGGTAGCGAAGCTAAAACATAATAGCAATGCCTTAGGCATAAGGTAAAATGAGTTTAACGAGTATAAGGCGCAGAAACAAAGCCATTAGCTGGGAGAAGGGTTTTTTACGTATTTGAAAGAGGAAAAATGGTAAAATCCACCTAGAAAGGTCATCGACATTAGATAGGACGCAGAACAGAAAAAGGAGACGGAAGTGCCGAGACGAAAAACACGAGAAAATGCCAACAGAAAGAGTTGCAGGATAGTTAAGTAATCTGTGGAAATATCGATCAAAAAGAAGATGGATGAGAACTGCTAACAGGATGGGACGAAATGCCCAGTGTTCTGAACATGTCACTTTGAAGACTGGTTATTGGTTGAAGGAAGCCCGGAGGGGTGGAAAATACCAGGGAAGATGCACAAAATTGAGGAGCGTGGTTGGAGTCGGCGAGCTGGAAGGTGGTGTCGAACGCGCTCCGTTTTGATAACGCATCAAATAGTTTCAAAACGTATAGTTACAAGAAAATGCAGGGCTAAGAGCGGTAGTGTTTTCTCTGAGATCTAGTATCGTATGTTTTTAAACCCTTTTGGGGAGGAAACTAAAACTAACAGTTTCCGCCAAACTAACATCAATGCCGTTGCGTCCTGGAGATTAGTTGCCGCAGAGAAGTATTTAAAATAAAATTAAAGTCAGTGCGACATTAGAAAATGAACAGTGCCCTCAAATTAAAGTATTAAAGTATTTCAGTTTAGAGTCAAAATAAACTGAATTCATTCATAAAATTAAAATTTGAACAGAGTATAGTAAACAGTATTTTAAACAAAGAGTAGATTAAAACCGATAGTGAGATTAGTTTTAAAAATAAAGACATTGGTAATTCATTACTATGGGCCTAGATCCAAAATTTTAAAATAAAATAAATTAACAAGTCTAATTTAGCGGAGTAACGCATTTTTCGGTCAAGAAAACACCAAGGAAGCGGGAAGCATGGATGATGCCAACTCTGGTATATTAAAGTGTAAAAGTAACACTCCTACAGTAACTTTTATTGTTTATTGATTTCGTGTCCACGGAGTTTTAGATCATATTAGAGGACGGCACTCTAGTGAGCGCCAGCTCCGGCGCATTTTGATTAAAGAGAACAGCTGTTAAATGGTCTTCAAGTGGCACCATTCCTAAGGTAAAATTGTATAAGCAGGTACATGAGGCATGCGACCCTGAGCGAGAGGCCGAGGATGAACGGGAGGGTGGAGGTGCTCGCAGGTCATTTTCAAAGACACTGACCCTAGGACTTCCATTGACTCATAGGGTTGACTCATTATTTTGTTACTTATTAATAATTTTCAATGTGAATAGGCCGTTAACGGAAACGTGCTAATAAGACTGTCCAACAGTATAAGAAGTGGTGATTTATGGTCCCGATGAAGCCATAAATATTCAAAATATTATTTAATAAAATATTTCAAATACCAGAAAAATATATAAATTAAAACCATTCTTGTATTTGAAATATTATTATTCAAATACTTATTAATAAAATATTATATATATATATATATATATATATATATATATATATATATATATAAACTTATATATTCAGGAAGATTAATAACTTTTTTCACCCGATCCAAGTTTATGTTGCTATTCATCATAGTTTAGTCATCGCGTCTGCATGCCCTTAAAGACCATTTAGGCTTTCTTCTTCTTCTTCCAACTTAGTTCCATCTTTTGGCCCCAGCCATCCACCGGTTGTCTTCCTCCTCATACATGACACGTTAGTATTATTTTTTACCCCATGAGTGGTGTTATCTATTCTTATTACTTCTCGTCTGGTGTTCTCTCCAAGAAGTCCGTTTCTGTTATTCCTTTTCTTCTTTGTTTATTAATTAGTTTGTATATTTTCTTTGTTATATATTTCATTTAACTCGTAATCCCCAATTTAGTGTTTCCAAAACGTTTACACACAATTGTAATGTATTAACTTTTTTTCTGATTAAAACCATTGAAACCATAATATGAGATCAAATGAAGGTATCCTTTATTCCATCCAAATATGTAGTATTAATTTAATTTTACTGTACGATAACTTTATTCCTACTATTACTGAAACTCTTCTTTAAATACTTCAAGTACGAGTCATCTTTTCCCAGAGGGCACTGATTCAACTTAGCTTACAAAGGGCATTTCTATCAAGAATTAGCGTTGGTTTCTATCTCACATTTCCGACAGTCCATATTCCCACACATGAATCACATTTGTAGTTCTCACAAAAGTCATAAAGCCATGAGGAATCTCCCGAATATTCCTGCTTGTGGGAGAGGGGTGATTTGAATATCAAATAAATAAACAATAACGAAATAAAATGCAAATAGTAAAAATTAAAATAAACCATAAATCCTTGTCAACATATTAAATTACAGTTGCACTTCCGGAGAAGAAATAAACAGTCCCACTTTTTTACAGAAAGTTATAAACATAATAACTAATTATAAACACTACGAAACAATAGCATTGCTAAACATTATCACTGTTTTTATTTAAACAAAAACAGTGACGAAAACTTTATAATAAATTATTTTTATTAAGGTCATGATCTGTAGCTATCTATAGAAATTAATATTTTTTTTATCTCTCTTGGAATGTGGTATGATTAGGCCATGAATAGGAATAAATTTCTATAATTTTACTAGCATAAACGTGTCGCCATTTTTTAATTTAAAACCCTTAAAATTCCAAACGAGTTTGTTTACAGAATATCGAGGTCCTCATATATATATATGTGTGTGTGTGTGTGTGCGCTCGCGCGCGCGTGTGTGTGTGTGTGTGTGTGTGTGTGTGTGTGTGTATGTGTGTGTGTGTGTGTGTGTGTGTGTGTGTGTGTGTGTGTGTGTGTGTGTGTGTGTGTGTGTGTGTGTGTGTCTGTGTGTGTGTGTGTGTGTGTGTGTGTGTGTGTGTGTGTGTGTATGTGTGTGTGTGTATGTGTGTGTGTGTGTGTGTGTGTGTGTGTGTGTGTGTGTGTGTGTGTGTATGTGTGTGTGTGTGTGTGTGTGTGTGTGTGTCTGTGTGTGTGTGTGTGTGTGTGTGTGTGTGTGTGTGTGTGTGTGTCTGTCTGAGTGTGTGTGTGTGTGTGTGTGTGTGTGTGTGTGTGTGTGTGTGTGTGTGTGTGTGTGTGTGTGTGTGTGTATGTGTGTGTGTGTGTGTGTGTGTGTGTCTTGTTCAATTTTCAATCGCTAATAAAATACTTGTTATCCATCCACTCAACTTCAATTATATTTTTCCTTATAGTGGTTAACACTTGATGTTAATGCAGATTTTTCAAATATAATGCATTCAATAAATCTATTAATAAGTTATTTAGTTGTATATGGGAGAAAACCCTTTCACAAATGGGGGAAGTTAGACAGTATAGTTATATCGTCCCATTTGACTTAAAATAAGTGATAAAATATAATTTCATAAAACAGCTGAATTTTTGTTACAGATTATGTGGTACAGCAGCTGTTTTAATGCATAGTTTATGTTACTTTATTGATATTATTTGCAATTATTTAGTAAAAAGTAACTCAAATAAAATTTTTCGCTGTCGACTCTAATAGGAATTGACTTAAATTTTTTTTGTAATATTACTTGGTAATTAATCAAATAAACTCACAAACTATTGAACTATTGCCCTTTTAAATTGATGGCTACAAACAAAAAGCATTATTTAATAAAATGCTGTGATTGTTTTAGATATCTATATGCACTTACAAAATATAAAGGAATACTTTTAAACCTTTTTTATTGTACCCGAAATTGACCATTGGAAGTGATTTGGTTACCACAGCTTTGTGTGTAAAACCAAGATGCCTCAAAAGCTATTGAAAAATATTATATAACTTCCAGTAAATATATTTGTTAAAAATATTTTTTAAAGGATTTGTATCAATATAAACAAAATTTTAATATGCGTTTATACAGATATTATATATCACAGATTGGTAATTTCTATGGTGTGAGATTTAAACCTTTGGCATATTCTACTCTTGCAGCTCAAACACCCTATCTGAACAATCGTCTTGACGTAAACATATTAACATATGCATGATATGTAAACACTTGCTTTTAGTAGCGCTTACTTTGAATTTAAATAAGGTCGCCCGTGTCGGTAGATATAGAGCTTTGTCAACTCGGACACTAATTGACCTCGTTCCTTTAACAGTAATGAGTTGGTGGCACTCTAATAGGGGTTCTATAAGATTTTATGTGGTAACTATATCAAAAATCGTGTGGGATATTTCTGGGTAGAAATTTTTCATATAAATATTAACGAACAATGAGTTATTAAAAAACCAAATTATATATTATGAATATGTTTCAATATTTTTTCATTGAGCACAATATTTTTAAAATGTTTTTTATTAGGCTAATAAGCGATTTGAAGGAATTAGCAACCACAATATTAAAAAGCAGATGTTGCACTTTTCGTTTAAGCAAATAACAAAAATTAACCACCCGAATATCGACCCTTCAGTAGTATCAGGGGTAAAATAATAGTTTCAGGCGGTCGTAATATAGTTGTTTATTCGTCTTGATCTGTTTAGTGTAAAAGAAACATTGTAAAACTTTTTTATAACAGAAAGGACAATATTCTAACAAAACAGAAAACTATATGAAGGGACGTAAGTTTCTCAACATAGAACGAAGCATGAATATCCTGTGAATGTTTATCTTGAGACAATCTAGAAAACACGAAACGCGAAAATGCAGATACAAACTGTCATCCACTACAAAAGAAATGTACTTGAATTTAAGTGGGTGAATAAAAGGCATTTTATTAACGATTGAAAATTTGAACAAGTTATAAATACGGAGAGTGTGAACTAATAGGAAGAATTGAAAAACATTCAGTTACCAAAATAATTTATAACATTGCAACCTATAATGATTTTAAAAAGAAACAAGTTATATAAAATTTTGTTTTTAAAGTCAATTCTTATTCAAATCAAGGGGAAAATGTTTATTTTAGTTTCTTTTTATTTTGTAATTAAAATTAATATAATGTGTACATACATATGTCAGAATAACAATATTAAGAAGCAAAATTGAAAACGAATTTCCTTGCAATTTCCCATTTTTTTTTCTATGTATGGTGTTGGACTATTATTGTTGTTTGTTACTATTTATAAGCGTTCTCTTTTTCGTCGCTTTCATTGTGTTGTAGTTTCATTTAGCTTTCCTTTCGCATTGTCTGTTTGTGAAGCAAGGTTCGGTACCGTTAATCCAATCTGTTTGTTTATTTTATTATACTCATTTATTCTTAATTCTAGAGCATTATTTATATTATGTAATAGCCACGGCAACAATCTAAGATTATATAATAAAATTGTATTTACATCAAGTGTCCCCCTCTACAAGTTTTTTGAATTTAAGTGGATGACAAAAAAGCATTTTATTAAAGAATAACAATTTTAACAAGACATATATATATATATATATATATATATATATATATATATATATATATATATATATATAAGGAGATTTTGATGTAATAGCAGGAATTGAATAAATAAACGGGCTTATTATATTACTTTTCATTGGGTTTTGTAATTCGTTACAATTGCGAAACCTTTACGTTTGAAATAAACAACTTAACGTCTTGATGAACTTACAATTAAAGTGCATTTATGAAGCCTCACCGAGGCCAAACGTTATAGGTTAAACTAAGAACTTCATCAGTGTTACAACTTACCTAGACTTATAAGGATCCCATATTGGAGTAAACAAGTAATATAGAAACAATATTTTAAGTAAATTCCTACTGAAGATAACAAGGAAAAAATTTATTTGTTACTATTTTTTTAGCACTATTTATTGATATTTTGTGGTAACTATGGCAAAGGTATCGACAACAAACTGACGGGAGAAAAATCTTATACGTCTTTAAAAAATTTATTTCTAGGTATAGGAAAGTTGACGCAGTGCCAAGGCGCACTAGACTTCGAACATGAAGATCTAAGTTCGAATCCGTCTGGACTCCACAAATTTTACTATTGAATAAGTAATTGAAAAAACTTTATTAACGTCAATTCTCATCTACTATATTTTAATAAAATGTATTTTAATTTAATTGGATTAATAAAAACGTATTTTATTAACGATTGAAAATTTGTACAAGATATATATTGTAACGTACAAGCCCTTTTTACCTCGGGTAAGTTTTACCTTTATTTGAAGTGTGTTATTATTAATTATTAATTACCAACATAATTAATTTTACTTACCAGGGCTTCTAGTTCTACGCCACAGCTCAGGCAGATTACTGTCTGTCTGGGACGTTGTTCATATCTTGAAGCTAGAACTAGATTACTTGTGAAATAAAAATTGAAAGTTTTAAAATACAAAGTTAAACAATTTATTAATTATTGACAATTTACAAAGAACAAATGACACCAATGTGTCGAGTAATTAACCTTTAATTACTGCTAACTATTCCATACATTTTAATTACTTATTAACCTTTAAAATTTATATATATGGAGAAGGTAGTAACTTGAGTTTTCCGATTTAATTTTAGAAATAAATATTCAAAGGACAATTTCTACCGTTCATGTGTTAATAGTTTATCATTTAAAATTCAACTTAGTTAACATTAAAACACATTTAATTTATTATTATCTAAAACGTGCCTGGTTGTGCACATTACTTGCAAAACACTATATCACATATCATTGAACATTGCACATCGCTTTTGTATACTAATCACTACACACACATATTTGATATACATAAATAATCGCTTCTGACTTCTTCTTTAGTTGCGTTTATATAATTTGGTACCGGCCTTGACATCTTAAATTTTGAATACTGGAAGCTTACAAATTTCTAAGTTATGTCCGTAAATGCCATCACGTCCGTCTCGTTCAAAGACTTTTGGAGAAGTGGGGTCGTTGCAAGGACGCGCTAACTAAAATTTTCAAACAAACTCCCACCCTTATTTATATATATGAAATTGTGATTGGTTCACAGAAATCCACTCATGTTTACGTCACATTGCGTGATGTGCCTAATTGCCTTAAGTTACTAACTCGTACGATATTTTTCAATTTCGCCCGCTAGGAGCGCTCACCACCTACGCTAGATTCACAATGTGCACCAAGAAAACAAAAATTTTCTTTTATATTGGGACCATATAATTATTAAATAAAAATTAAATATATAAATGAATTTATATGTAACACCTTATTTTTAAGAGTGTTACATTATATATATATATATATATATATATATATATATATATATATATATATATATAAAGAACATAAGTCAAAATACAAATACAAGAATTATAATTGAATTTACAATTCAAAGCTTTTCGTTGGCTAACAGTACCAACATAATTATAATTCTTGTATTTGTATTTTGACTTATGTTCTTTATTAATACACAAGAATACATATTGCGATATTTATATATATATTAGGAGAGTGTCAGCTAATAGAAGGAACTTTAAAAAGTTTTGCCTCGATAAGCCTTCATAAATTCAATTTAATTGAAAGTTCGGCAATTTTTTAATTTGTTTAATTCAAACGTGAATTATAATTACTCATACAAAATACGTAGGTAAGTATTCAAATTGATATTTATCGCTGACCCTACAAATTATTTTTTTAACGTGTCTACTAGAGCATAATTATTACAGTATTCAATGAAAGAAAAACTGTTCTTTTAGAAAGCACTTTCCAAAGCCAATTAAAATTAAC